>JAEMWC010000046.1:1612500-1785000 GCA_016490735.1 Pachyseris speciosa | reverse complement strand
AAAGAAGTATGTACTGCCATGGACTTTCCAAAATATTCGGGGCCCACCCGAAGACTTTGGCTATACCGAAGCTTTCCCGAAGATTTCTTAAAAGTGCCGAAGATGACTACTGCCGACTACCTTGCACAAAGTACAAACAGAAATATACAAGAAAAGGAGATACGTCCTTACAGATTTTGTGGGTCACCATTCGCTATGTCCGTTGCTGTCGGTGGTTCTAGGGTATCCTAAAGAGAGGCAAAGAGAAGAATATGGACTTTCAGTGCCCACTGTTCTTTTTTACATCTTGTAATATATACTACAGTATACTCTATTGTGAATTAAAGTTTGCGAATTCCGCTGGGTTTTACAGGGTGGACTGATACACCCCACACCCCAGCAAACTTACAACCAGGAGAATCGGGGCAATCTTATGTTTGGCTCCTCACTCTGTAATGAATTCAGACCACTACGACTAACAGTCGTCAGTATGACTATGTTCACACGATCGACACCGATCTGAAAGTATACACGAGAATACTACAATCTCAGACAGGTACCACTTCAGTGCGCTCCGGCTCGATACTAATGCCTGCTTCTTCTGGGCTTTGCTGTACAACCGTCTGGGATAGGTTAGCAAAACTCGCGCAACTTTCGCAACCGGCAGTCGAGTTTGATTGCTTATATGGAAATGAACAGTATGTTCAACAAGCTTTGGCAATAATTCAATAAAGACGTCAAAAAAAGTTGTGCTCAAAACCAATAGTAAATATTAGCGCACGAATTTTTCCGCGCTTTGTGCCGGTTTCATGGATTTCCAACGAATTATTGGTTCGTTACATTGTTTGTGCTCAACGTTATTGACCAGTAAATCACTCTGGTTCCGGTTTTGCGACAATTAACAGAAACAGCGCTGAGTGAACATGTCTGCTGCAAGCTTTGGGAGCGTTAGGTGATAAAGACAACAGTACCTGATGCATCTGTTGAAGGACAAATCTGAACCAGCTTTGAATCAAACGAGGAAAGTTAGCGTTTCCAAACGACTCGTCAACATCGTTCATCACCAACCCGAGTGCTGCAGCCTCAGGAATTGTGCGAAACGCTCGAAGAAAGTTGTTAGCCTGTAGGAAACAAACAAATTAAGGCCACCAGTTAGTTGTGAAGCTTCGTTAATGTCGACGATGTTGTAAGAGACGTATTGGACTACTTTCAGTGAGTTCTTTGCGGGGCAACTTGAAAGGAGAATGTGCTTTCCAGTATGTTGCACTCGTTGTAACTGATATGTAGTATGATTCTTTGATTGCACTCACGTGATAAGACGGTCATGTTGGTGCCAAAACAATAGAAAAATGAAGCTCAAGGTTTGCATAATAATAGAGTCAAATTCCCAAAAGACTTTTTCGCTATTGTTCGTTCCACCAACATGGCCGCCGTGCCGTCAGGTGCAATCCAAGAATACTCCGTTTCGATCCGTTGATGAGTGATTCAAAGGAGAAATTGAGACAATCGAATTTATGCATAGCAGTCAATCTTGGTCGATGATAACCAATAGCGCTTTATACTAATGACGTCATGAAATTTTAGACCCCCCGCGTGACTCAGACAAACAAACTCCACTTCTTTGAGAGCTGCAAGGGAAATGGCG
Source organism: Pachyseris speciosa (assembly GCA_016490735.1). Taxonomy (NCBI): domain Eukaryota; kingdom Metazoa; phylum Cnidaria; class Anthozoa; order Scleractinia; family Pachyseridae; genus Pachyseris; species Pachyseris speciosa. The sequence continues at coordinate 1,783,376 of JAEMWC010000046.1, read as the reverse complement.
AGTAGTTCGCTTCATTCCCTTACAGTTCTGACCGAAGAGGACGGCGTTCCTGGCTCCAAATTTGAAAGAGAACCAGAAGATTACACTGTAGACCAGCTAAAACGGTGGTTGAAATGCAGGGGCTTAAAATTAAGCGGTAAACGAGAAGATCTTGTACAGCGAGTGAGAGACTGTGTGAAGAGCGGGAATTATCACACCCTTGATCCGGCAATCAATCATGGAAAATGGTTTGCTGCCAAAGTTCTTCAAGAAAATTCTGATGTAAAGACAAATTCTGGATCGATAATCCATTCCGTGTATTCCGTCGACGGCTGGCGTGTTTTTCCGTCACAAAACATTCCTTCGCTCTTCAACTATGGACACGTGCATTACTACGCGCTAGAATCAATCCAAAATGTTGCCGATCATCCTGAAGACATCGAAGATAGGCTGGGGCACATGACGGATAAACCTTTGAAAAATGGAAGAAAGTACGTGGATTCGGGCTTTGTTCACGATATGATGGACACGGTAAGCGGCGATCATTATTTAGTGAGGGCTCACGTTTGGCCGTCGATGAGAGCAGAGTTGCCGCACAATGTTGTTGTTGTTTTGTCTGTGAACAGTGGTGCCGTTCTTCATTGCTTTTCTTCGTTGCTTTTCCAGTAGTTGATTGTCTCCAAAGGGCAAACATCGTCAAGAAAATCATGCAAAACTTCAAACTGGGAAGGCCTGAGGCCGGTGAAGTGTTTCATGAGAGCTACATCTTGCACGATATTTTCGTAGGATAAAGTACTCACTATTTTAGGACCCTGTAACTGCGTTGTAGAGACGTCGTTTTTCAAAATCATAGTTTCGACCTTTGCAGACAACTCGTATTTTGAATATATAGTCTGAGAGCCTTGATCAGAAACCAACTTTCCTGAAGGGTTAACGTAAGTGTATGTATCGATCACGGCACATTCCTCACAACACATTCTTCATCAATAAAACTGCTTTCGTTGACTGTCGGTTCAACTTCTTGTGACTCCTGATCATGATCATCAGAAACTGTAATATCGTTAAATAATTGTTCCTCGTAGTTGTCATTGAATAATTTCTGTTTCTTTGACGCTGGATTTTCTCTTTCTTTCGGTGCTTTTCTCTTAGGAGCATGTGCTCGACTTACTTGCGCTGGTCTTAGATTTGCCTTCAGTGGATCGGGAAATTTGGCTGTTGGACCTTTTTTCGCCGGGCCAGTGAAGAGCACAAATGTAAGTGTTTCTTGCTATGTTTTTTCTCCGTAAAAAATTCACGCGAACAAGCCACTAGCCAACGCTTGCACTTTGCCATGTCTCGCGAAGGTTTTGGGAAGGGAATGAATACTTTCTTCCCCGATTCCTCTAACTCTTTGAGTGATTTTGGCCATTTATCTGCATATCTTGAGTCTGTCTTACACTCACCCCAACAACAGTATTTGGTACCAACCATGCCGCTTCCTTTTAGAACGCTAAGTCATTTTTTGACGAAATTTTCCGTCGTTTTGTTTCAATTTTACAGCTCTCGCTCATACATTTCCTTTAAGCTGGTCGCAATGTTTGTCTGAGTCTGTGCGGGGGGTCTCATAGGTTATCAGGTAACAAAATCTATTTTTAGTAATAGTATAAAGCGCTATTAATGCCTATTGTCATTTATAACTTATTGATTATTTTGGATCACGTGGTACAAATCGGAGGACGGGTATCAGGCAATATACCCCGTCCACGTCGATATTTGTCCTCCGATTTTTCGTTCGCAAAAAAGACAAAACAAAGCCAGTCTTTTTAAAGTTTCTTCAATTTTAAATGGAAAAAATCCAGTCACAGTTTAAATAAACTCAACCAATCAATGCAGTTGTTTACGTCATTCGCAATCCTCATCAGATCACTTTTTTCAAGATTTTCAATTTGCAACTGTGTATACATGATATGAAAATTAATCGGAGGGTTATAAAATAAATAAATAAATAAACAAACAAACCCCTTTCTGGCTTACTGGTATATCGGAGGATAACTTCCTTGACTGATAGATTGTCCTCAAAATTTCACAGTTGTCAACTGTTCATTTTTCGGACAATTTAGCAGCCGCAACATTATCATCCGATATACTAGCCGCCAAAAGGGGTTTATTTACTAAATACCTAGACTTCAACTCAACAAAACGAGCACTGTAAATGGTTGATTCTTGGTCACTCGTCCCTGACCAAATTCAATTGTTATATACCTAGACTTTCACTCAACAAAACGAGCACTGCGATTGCTTGATTCTTGGTCACGTGCCCCTGGCCAAATTCAAATGTATCCCGACCGGGATGCAATTCCGCAGTTGTTGCCCGCGCGACGGATACAACAGCACGTGATTAGTGCATGACTAAAAAGTGGCATGATTTTCAGCACGTGCTCACGTCAGCTTAATTGAGGTGAGCACGTGCTGAGAACACTGCCAGTAATTATACAAAAGTTATGGAACCTGAGACTAAAAGGAAACGGTTTTCTCCAGTATCAGCTGAAGAAATTCAGCATCTAATAGGAGGAAAAGATTCGGAAAATACGAGAAAGGCATATTCTACTTCTTCAAGTACTTTTAAACATTTATAAATTATTCATTCAGCAGGCTTGTGGTCCTTGTGAATAAAAGATGTGTTCTTGTAGAGCCGTCTTTGTTTGTTTGTTTGTTTATTCATTTTGCTGTGATTGTTAAAGGGCAAGTCTCGGTATATAACAAAGCACTTACCGTATGGTCCCTCGGGAAACTAGTTAGTTTTGTTTTCCCTTGAGTGTTGATGTTTCCCCGAGACGTACATCAGGACTCTTGGGAAAACAAAACTAACTGTTTCCCTCGGGACCATACATTAAGTGTATATTGTTATTTAGTATATATTATAATAAAGTTTCGATATAACGCGCGCTCCGATTGGTTAAAACAACGTGCCTTATGAGAGTACAGATGCACGGGCAGCTACGGTGTCGCGCCATGGACCCAAATGAAAATCTGAATTTTTCCCTCGGTTTTTATTTTGATTCAGACGTCTTGTACGACCTAGAAAATGTGTATGAAAACGAGCGGTTAACCTCAATGGATTTGGAAGATGTTTCTGCGAGTAACACCACAAATAACAACATTAAAAGTTAGGATTAATGTCAAGCGTGTTTTCAGAAGTTGCTGAAATTGTCCGAGTCATGCAGCGACAAGGGCAATTTCAGCAACTTCTGAAAACACAAGTGGTTTATGAGGACTCATTCCAATTACGTGTTAATAACATAAGGGCAAAATTTTCTTAACATTGCTAAGGCACGTCGAAAAAACAGTCAGCCAAGTGAAGTAAAATCACTTGTTCGCTCGCAAAGGAAACGAAAAAAACAGTTCAACTAAGCTTAAGCTAATTTCTTAATTTGCGTCCAAAACGAGTGTAGATTATAACTATTTACATCCAGTCGAGAGATAAATACGAGTTTCAGTCCTGAACAAAAGTAGCAACAATTAAACCAAATGTTCAAAGCTGAAATTTATTTAATTCACCTGTCATTGTAGAGGTTTCCACCACTTGAAAAAACACATCCACTTAAAAACACGCATCGGTAAACATAGCAAACGGATTGTCCAAAGAAAGAACTTCGTCCTCCAAGTTTGAGCTACTCGTTCCTCCAATTAATGGTAAACTGTTCTGTGTCCCTTTTTGGTGAGCTGCATGATGCCGTGGAATCATCATTTTGTTTTTTAACCACACAATCCCGCTACGCCGGGCGCCATGCAGGCCGATCCAAGTTTTAAGCTTTTCACGAGTAAAATCTTTTACAATTTCATTTCAAACTCAAAAATTCACCTTCCTGAGTATCTTTTAAAACTAGCTCTTGATCATTACGCCTTTTTGGCGAATGCATGAGCCAAAATTCCGCCGAATTTCACTGAACAATTTGCTTTTTGATCGCGATTTTAGACTAAAAAACAACTTGCACTTTGATGGTTTCTGAACATTGATGGTTTGACATTTTGACAGCTTGGGTCGTGTTTAACCATTGAAATGTATTGAGCCATTCTAACAAGGATTGTGATTGGTCTGTTCTAGCGTGCCTTATGAGAGTACAAATGCACGGCTGACGCCACTCGTAGGATTTGGAAAATAAAGTTTTCCGAAAATTGTAGCCGAATGCGTGAGGAAATTAAGAAATTCTTTATTATAAAACAAATAAAAAAGCCTTAACCGTACTTTGTTCTGTTATAAGGCACGCAAGGAAGTGACGAGAGCACTCAAGAAGTAGTTAAAAGCACTCGCCTACGGCTCGTGCTTCTTTCTACTTCTTTCGTGCTCTCGTCACTTCCTTGCGTGCCTTATAACAGAACAAAGCACGGTTAAGGCTTTTTTATTTGTTAACTAAAACAGCGGATAGCGTTGAAGGCGCGCTCTGATTGGCTAGTCAAACTCCGAATATCCTTTGCTATTTAGCTCCGAGCAACTCGCGAGTCTCGTGCTCCTTCGTGTGAATTTTGAAAAAAATGGCGTCCCGGTTTGACGACGACACAAAGAAAGCGACTAAAATTGCTTTGGCCGTGTTTAAAGGTAATGGTTTATGTTTTTAACCCGGAGTTTATCGATAAAAACCAATGAGAAAGGTTTTGTTTACAAATGCAAATTAATCCTGCGTAACCTCACTTGTTCACTTGAAAACCAAAGTTGAAGGATATTTTTTACAGAATGGTTTCACATACAGAGAGAGTTTGCAACTTCATTTGAAGAAATGTCGCCACCAGAACTAAACAAATGTCTTCAGAAATTTTATCTGTCAGCGAGAAAACGGGTGGCTTATTGTTTCAGTCCTTTTCGCGCGGGGAAATATTGCAATCGTTGCTGGACTATATGAGTTAAAATCAATTTTTTGTGGTGTATATTATTTCACTATTTTAGTATATACTAAAACAACTATTCACATCAGTGTCGGTGGCTAGTGGTGGATATAATATCCGCCACTATTAGTATAATATGCGCCACTAGCCACCTCCACTTCGGTGAATAGTTGTTAAATAGCTGGCGTTTTTCCCGCTACAGCGCGCCCATTCATTGGCTAGTTCATGGTCACATGACATCTAACAATGAAACTGTTGCCCGCCAAATGCCACGAGCGGGCAAAATTGCGAAAACTATGACGTCAAACGGGAAACAGTTCACTGTTACCCGCGAAATGTTGACCGCTGTTGCACGTGATCAGAGCGTGCAGTTGAAGGTGGTCTGATGTTGTCGCTGGAATCTCAGCGCGTTTTTCAAACTTTGCTTTTGTTTTTATCAAGCATTTGTCTTACTATATAACACATCACTTAATGATTGGTCCCTTGGGGAACAGTGAATTTTGTTTCCCTCGAATCTCAATGTTCCCCTCGACTTCGTCTCGGGAAACATTGAGATTCTCGGGAAACAAAATTCACTGTTTCCCTCGGGACCAGTCATTGAGTGTTAAATGTATCCCGACAGGGATATCTGCAGTTGTTACAAGCGCCAGATACAATAGCCCGTGATAAGTGCATGGCTACAAAATGGCGTGGTCTTAAGTACGTGCTGACGTCAGCTTGAAACATTTGTAAATTATTCATTCAGCAAGCTTGTGAATAAAGAACCTGTGTTCTTGTAGTGTCGTCTTTGTTTGTTTGTTTTTTGCTGTGATTGTTAAAGTGAAAGTCCAGGTATATAAATACTAGTTAGTTATCTTCTTTTCCTTGGGACCATACATTAAGTGTATAATATATGTCTACCTGATTGGGTCTTTCATCAGTTCGAAGTTCTATATCGTACATTTAACTCTTCCTTGGAATAACTCCGAAAACACCCACTTTGAAGCCGTTTACGGGAAGCTGTTGCAAGCATTTTTCTCACCTGACAAGTTTGGCCAGAAGACATGTCTAACATATGAAACAAGAATCCCAGTTCACAGGCCAAGCAAAACTCACGGTGACACAAGTGGTTTTGAAAACTGACCCTCACAGGTTCCACAAAGTACAACAGCTAGAGGAGAAAAAGTAACAAAAAGTCAGGAGTATTCTTTAACCAACAAAATGAGTGTATTAGCTGTTATGACCAAACATTTCAACAATTATTTAAGCCTTGACGCACAAACGAAGCTCATGGGTCACCACTCAATGCATTGATCCTTGGCCCACATTTTCATGTCTCAGTGAAAAAAAGAATACGTAGGCTTAAGTGAAATATCAAGGGATGTGGAGTCGTACTACTCGTGTGAGTTGACTAAGAACCTTCTGCACTAGTACGAATCGCCTTGGCCGCTAACTTAAAACATTTAGCCTCTATTTCCAGTTTGGACTCTTTTATGGGCTTGGAAACTTACGATAAACTTAGCTTCATTTGGTACACGACCGAGTCGGAAGAGGCGTGGGTCTATTCCTAATTTGACGCCACAAACTGCTTTGCATGCATGTTTACAAAGACTACCCACGACGCAAATCAGTTGGTGACGCCAAATCAGGAATAGACCCATGCCCCTTACTAGCTCGGTCGTGTGACAGATGATGGCTAGATTTCGCAACTTAAACAGCCTATAAAAAGTTTTTTAAAAAGCTGCAAAAAGGCGCAATGCGTTTTGGACAGGTGCAAAGATTTAGTTTATAGCGAAAAACTACTTTGGGGTCAGGTGCACTTCAATGAGATTGAAGCCCAATACTTGAACGAAAAATAAACGGCACGCATTTCCATGAAGAGCATTACATTCACCACTTACACAAGCCGTATGTCTCGAACGAGTTGCACGAGGCGGAGCTGAACCTTCAATTTCGTGACTGCAACAGACTTACATACCTGGAGCATGGCATTACAGTAGGCGTTAGGAATGTGAGTTTCCAAGCCAGCAAATGATGTTCTGTTGTAATGCTTGAAGTCAAAGTCTTCAACACCTAAAGTTGAAAAATACAGCTCGGGTTGGATCATTAGTTACCCGGTTGAGATCGGGCCAATTTTAGAATCGCACTTATGTTCTGATATGTTAGTCGCTCAGCTCGTTAATCGTTTTTCTTCATGTTTCCCGGGCAAATGGTAACTAAAAACAAACCTGATCATAGCAAACAAACATCAGAGATTATCAAACTGTTTCTTGCAAAACACGTTCCAATGATGTAACCAAACATGTAGTGGATCACTGTCGAGAAAAGTCCCGTTAGTCACGCGAAACAAGACACGTTAGTTCAAGCGTTGCGCGCCCACATCGCTTCCTTACAACCACAAACATTTTCCTCCTTCGTGTCACCTTTGAGCTTACCAAGTACAAGCACTCCATAAAGTAACAAATATACGGAAGTAAAGTGAGTCTGTAAACACTAAGGTGCGGTTACACAGGCCATTTTGCCCATGGGTAAACGGCTTTTGCCCAGGAGGAAGTAATTTCTTTATGCGTGACCGATCTGTCCAAAGCGAAATTGCCTCCGGAAAATTTCCATGGATCCGTCAAAAAGAACAAAAGAATTGCCCATGACAGTTCCACATGTAAGTCTCATAGTTTATCGAGACCCCTAAGCGGCTCAACCAATCACAGTGATTGTCAGACGCAGGGAAACCACGTGGTGTTTACCTTCCCCGGTAATTTATCAGCGAGTAACCGCAAACAGGGAGTTGTTCAAAATCCAAAGTAAGCTAAATCCAAACTATTACCCTAAGGTTTCCCATGGGCAAAAGGTCCAGTGTAATAATGATGTCGACGTATGAGAATCGTTCAGCGACCCCATGGTTGTGTCCTAATATCCTGAATGTATACTATATCCTGCTGTTCTCTTGGCAAAGTATGGCATACACGAATCCTTATACAGGACCTCATATGTTCTTACATTACCCTGATATGACTTTGTATAGGGTTTTTATGACCTTAATGACGTTCAAACATAACTGACCAAGTTTGGAGTATCTGATCTCCACTCGTCTGTAGTGCTTTGGTATAATATTTCCAGGATCATCATCTGGAAACAAATACACTCGAAAGCTAAGCAAATCTTCAAAATGTTATGGATTCACGCCACAATTCATTGAGAAGGTCGGCAGCAACGGCAACGAAAAGTGGTTCTAATAACGTGAATTGTCACCGTCACTACTTAAGCTCCTTATTTGACTAGTCTTAAAGGCAAGGCAAAAAGCGAGCCTTAGTTTCTGCAGAGTTAGTTGCGAAGACAAAACTAAACACAGAGCATGAGATTTCAGCGCATGTTCCATTCGACAGTAAAGGTCGGCACACACTAATCGCAGGGGCAAAGTGCCTCGTATGACATGCCTAGTTTCATGCTGTCGCGGCCACCAAATGTTGTCCCCGCGACTTGTGGCATGACTTCAAACCTGCTTGAATTTGTGGGACAAGTCGCGGGGACAAAATGACACAAATTTCTAGTGTCACCTCGTGTGCACTATCGGGCGACCTGCACCAGCAACAAATTAAAGAAAAAAACTCAACCAATGGGAAACGTCATTTATCAGCCCAGAAAGAAGTCGCCTCCTGTGTACTTGGTAGGCATCTTGACCCAGCGACTTGTCTCCCAAACAGTGAACACAAGGCCGCGTATTGTAGAGACTTGTCCCTGTGACTTGTCGCCTAGTGTATGCCGACCTTAAGACTGTACCTGCTTCTACAGAAAAGCCAGAACCACTTCTACGAAACGACCAAGAAATTAAGCCTGGTTCACACTAGTGACATAATGACATAAGGAAATGATCAGTTTCATCTTCATGTCGTTATGTTCATGCAGTTATATTGCTAATACGTCATTATGTCTGACGTATGTTCACACTGTAAACATAACGGCCTTTTTACGCCCAGGATAACGGTCCTTTTACCTCGTGATGTTGATGTAGTTATGTCGCTAGTGTGAACCAGGATTTAGTTCGGCTGGTCTGACCTACAATCATGGATAAAACTGTTGATAAAATTGAACTTCGAAGCATGCCTACCTGCAAACAATAATCAACTGAGCTTCAAAGCCCCCCTCCCCCAGATTTAATGTTTTGTTTGTTTGTTTTGTCGTTGTTGTTGTTTTTGTGTGCCTCCCAGACATGTCCCTAACAATGGCGGCTTCCAAAATTCAACATTGACCAAGGAGTGGGGGAAGAAGTTAATTTAGTAATATTGCTGACTCACACATACTGGAGAAGGACTTTTGGACTCCAAAAGGCCTGTTTTCTCCAGTAGTTTTGTCCCTTAAATTAACTGTTATATCACGCTGTTCTTAATTAGTTATCTGGTGAATGCAATTCAGTTATTCTTTTACCCTTTTGTGTGGAAAGCAAAGCAGTACGCTCTTCCCAAACCAGTGTTCATGGACGAAGGAACGAGAAAAAAATACCGTAATTTTCTCGGTGATGATACCCCTCCCCGTCAAATGTCGTTGAAAATATTCAGACACAAACACTTGGTTATTAAAGTACTAAAATGAATATTATAACATTAAAAAGATGATGATGATAAAAAAAACATATGATATATACAATGCAGTCTATTCACTTCCGCGGTTTGTAATATTGATTGAAAATAGGTTGCCATAAAATAAATATTTACAACATAATGTAAGCGCCTAATCACTGCAAAGTTTACAACACTTACTGTAATAAAATTATATACCATGCAATCTGCCTCGGTTTGTGAACGAGGAATAGATTTACTTTAGGCATCAGAAAATAATTACAAAATGTCAGTACCTCGGTTCATTGGGGAATCTGGAACAGTCGTTTCTTCCTCTACAGAAATCATTGTAGAATCCTTGATGAACGGGTATGCTACCTACAGCGATTTCAAAGCAACAATCGACGTTAATAAATAATGTAGTACGTAGAAATTGGACACGTACTAAACGGAGAACACGTTCCCAAGTTCTTCGTTTGAGCTTGAGCAACCACCATGGCAACGGCGACGACAGTGACACAAAGCAATAGATGTCATGAGAAAACCAATGGCTTCGCACGTGCGTTTTACAATTTGGTACATTTATTTGCCATCCCCCGCAAATCAACAACATTTCAAGGTGAATTTTTCGTTTTTCCCTACTTCAACGCCGTTCATAGTAATTTTAATTTGTTGTTTGGTAGTTCGCTCACGAGTTGGGAACGAGTTGGTATGATCGCGAAAGAGTTACAAAAGCGGGAACATTTTGAAATGACGTTTTTGTTGTCGTCAGTGCCGTTGCTGTTGCCGTCGTCGTTACTATAAACACCCCAATAGAGCTTTAGCAACGAGGACGACAACGGCAACGAGAACGCCACAAACAATAGGCTCAATGAGCAAAAACAATGGCTCTGCACGTGCGTTTTACATTTCGGTACATTTCTTTGCCGTCCTCGGCAAATCAACAACGTGAAATGACCAAATTTTAAGTTTTCTCGAGAACGTGAGCGCATAACAGTCATTTTTTCTTTCGTTTTCCTTATTGTAACGCCGTTCGTAGTAATATAGTCCCTGAATAGTTCGCCAGCATTTTCCAAGTTAAACAAATTGGAATAATCGCGAAAGCGATACAAAAACGAAAAGTTGATTATCAAACGACGTTTTCGTTGACGTTGCCGTCGTCGCTGCTAAAGCTCCCTAATATGTCGACGAGGGTTTTCCTCAGAGTCTGGTATCGCAATATTTCCGCAAATAAAAAGACGCTCTAAATATTTTAAGTTCGTCCCTCATCTCTGACGATTTTTCACATTAAAAAGCACTTCTGCTAGAATTTCCTTGGAAATGGAAAACATTTGCTGAATCGAAAGGCGATTGCGGTAAAGCGGACTGGGATCTTCAAGAGCACAGTTAAATACCTGATTTCGTTTTCTGGTCCCAGGATTTGGCGCGTAACCAATGAAATGCCTCACAACCATCGTGCGGAGAATTTCAGGTTCAATCGTTGGAGTGGGCCTGTTAAAGGAGCGCAGATACATTAGATAGTAAGGTAAAGCCTCACCGTAGTGACTATAACAATATAAATTTGGTTTGCATCATTCACTAATTGCAATGCCTGAGTGATGAATGAATCAATGAATTACAATGTTCTTGGTGCTACGTTGAATATCAAAAAAGGTTCTTAACCCATTGGCTTCGGGAAATTTCGCCGAAAATCGCGTTTTCAAGCTAGTCGAGTCGTTCTCTTGTCACTGACTAGCAATTAGGAGCTAAAACTTACCACAAAACCGTTCACAGGTCGTGCACTATGCGGCCTTCCGATCCAGATGCAAAACATTAGCTTCCAAAGTTCGGGCATGCGCAGAAAGCAACATTTCGAGATTTGATGAAAGAAGAGATTAGTCGGTAGTGGACGTAGATTTTTATGAAATTTTCCGTTCATGTTGCTTGGTTTTTTGCCTTTTTCTCCGGCTCCCTTGACTGAATCATGCTCAATCTGGTATGGTTTAAAAGATCTCTTTATTTTGTACAAGTTCGTGGACAAAATTACCCTTGACCGTTAAAACTGATGACGTCAAGGGCGGCGGAAGGGACGTAAATCTGCAATGGCACATAGGGGTGCATCGGACTTCAATGGGTCAAGCAAATTTCAAAATTTTGAACAACCAACAAAAATATCAAGCAAGTTAATGAGGCACTAATTAACAGTTAACCCACAATATGTGTTCAAGCTTTCCACAATCAGGTGTAAAGTGAATTCATTATTGTAGTACCTGTCTCCAAACACCATATTTTCGTCCGGCCAGTCAGAGAAAAGCGGCCCACTGCGAAAAGAAAATAACCCTGGTTCACCACTCATTAACACTACTGACAAAAGGTTGTCGAAGAGAAAAAAAGGACAATATTAATATAACAACATCAACAACAAAATGGTTGCACGATCTTAACCTCCACATGTACATCAGTGCTGTCATAGGACGTAAATCCCTGTTTGAACCGGCGCTAGCGCTGAGGCTGTTCGCGAAGTCAGTATTTCCCGATGTAACTAATCGAATTGTTCGGTAATCGAACCTAATCGAACTTAATCGAACGATTGGATTCGATGATCGAACACAATAGAACTAAAAAAATTGTGGGAGATAGCTCGATTGCGTTCGATTTCAGAATTAATCGAGCCCAATCGAACTCAATCGAACACAATCATCATGTCATCCAGCCTCAAATCGAACGCGATCGAACCTAGTCGAACTCAATCGAACTAATCGAACTTAATCCAACGTTCGATTGCTCAAAATTTTTTGTGAGTTAGATTGCGTTCGATTACCGAAAGCAATCGAACCCAATCAAGTGATTGTGGTTCGATTGACTTCGATTTGATTCGTTTAGTAACGTCATTGCATTTGCTTTTCACTTGCGCTTGGGTTACCGTGAAAACAGCCATCCTCATAAAGTGCTTCTTTTTCCGTCGCCCGACCGACCCATATTTTTTTTCCAAAAAGTGAAACAACAAAGTTTCAGTATAAGGATTTTACTTTAATTCATTCAAGAGAAATAACAACTTCCCGTCGACAATTTTAACCAGCAGTAAAGCTGAATCTCTGTTCGCTGGTCTAACTCGAATTACGACTGCACATGACCTACTAGGAGGAAAATATTCCACCACTGTTGATAAGGCAGACATAAAAAGCAACTCAAGCTGACTAGGCTACTATTTGGACCCAGACCTCGCACATAATTTATAACATCTTTTTTGCCCGACCGAATTTTATGAGGTAGAGCTAAAGCCAATGGGAAACGAAACATTTTATAGGGATGGCTTTAGCCCTTGCTTGACCCTGTTTCTATTCGTGGCCCGTGTTTCGTTTGTTACGTCCAGTGCGAGTGTTGAACAAAACAAGATGGCGCTGTTGTAGCAATTAACTGACATTTTCTTTCTGACTGCCAGAAAAACGTTGACAACTCTAAAATTCCTAGGCTAACGAAGTGACATCGGGATGAGAAAAATCTTTAGCAGTGAATTCGCTACGGCTTTTCCGTTTGACTGCTACGATCATATCTACACAACAAGCGAGACAGAAAACACTCTTTTTACGGCAACCACTGACCCCATGGAAAGCAGGCGTAAGGAAAATGCTTGTATCCAATCAGCTTCAGTTAGCCTGTGCTGGGCTCGAAGGAGTCGATCTGAATTTTACTGCCGCATACTTACTTGGACATTGGAAGAGGAAATGAAGATAAAGGAACTGAATAATCATCAATGGCCAGAGGAGGAAGATGGGGCATCTGTAACACGGAAAGTGAGTTGAAACAGATGTACTAAACTTGAACTCTTGCAAATCAATTTCTAAACATGACGAGAGATCATTTATTTAATTCCCTTGTTCACCTGTTAAGGCAAGAACCAACTTGACAGTCAGTGGCACATGGTAATTGTTGCACGTGCTGTTTCAGTTTCTCTAGCTTTCCTAAAAACACTAAATTCAGCATTTCCAGAATTCAAATTTGCCGTTGATACAGAGACCCACACGAAAACAACTTACAGTCTGATGCGATATCTCTCTTAACATATCACACTACGTCTGATAAGTTGACAAACGCAGTTTAACACTGAGCAGCATAACTCTTCCTTCACATTTAAACCTGTTTTCCAATTTCAAGCTAAGAGTTCAAATCTTACGTTCAACCACTCACTGGATGCGCAAACTCTGTTGGTCTTGAGTACAAATTGTAAGCTATTTCTTTTTCCTGGGTGTCTCCCCAAAGATGAGTATTTCCTGAAAATAATACAGTTCACATTCTTGGGTAATCGCTTGAGAGGTAAACGAGATATGAAAACTGTTCAATGTACTCCACGTAACAAGCTTAAAACTTTACACCAGCCCAGTATGACGAGAGTTATTTGGATCACCTCCTCAGTGCATGTCGATGAATCTTATCATACCAAATATGGTTTCAAAAAAGGATATGGACTGACCCGAGAATTAACAGAGCCTTCAATTCGTTAAGCTTACGTTTGCAAGAGGTTTGCTAAAATGTTGGCTATCTGTTGTCCCAAAGTGCGAACACAAGGACTAATCCCTATGAGAACATGAACATGCAATTTTAGCCAAATTTGACGAGCTGTGCAGTCTCAAATCCTTGACCAAAGCCATCTCAGGCTCACAGAATAAAAAAAATGGTCTCGACTTTCCCATTTGCCACGTCCAGTTATGCCTCAGATATGCTTTAGCAATAGCTGACATCGCCCTTTTTCACACTGGCTTTCTTCAAAAGCTATGCCAAACAACAGCAGCTTTCTTTCTTTATTTATTTCAACAAATCTGTGAAAGAATGCATTGACACTCAAGGGAAAGAGCTACAGAGTCGGAATGATCTTTATCTCGCTTTAATCTGTGACAAAGTGAAAGACCTCCAATAGCAATGTATCTAAGGCCCGTTTCAAACGGCAGTGGCACGACGTTTGAAACCAAGTCGTGCTACAGTCGTGCTAGCGTCGTGCGACAGTCAACTGACCCAGCTAAGCACGGCAGTAGCACGACATATGAAACAAAGTCTACATTCGTGCTGGAGTCGTGCGACAGTCAAGCCAGCTAAGCACGGCAGTAGCAGGACGTATTAAATGAGCCTAAGGCCGATTTAGACACTACAACATTTGCTACAACTGTCGCGTAAAACTTCTGAAGCACCATGAAAAAAAAACGTATCAGACAGCACTCGTCATTCATCAATGCCTACACTTACAACTGTTCAGTGGTTTTAACACATTTTAAAATCCTACACCATTGTAAGTGTCACGCGCGACAAGATGTACTGACGTTTCATTTACACGGCACAACTTGTATCGCAGCCACATATGTCACATGTTTGTTGCACAAGACAAACTCGTACCGTCTACAGTACCCTTATTATAAATTTTTGAATACCTCCTGCATCGCCGAACACCATGGACTGGCATGTTGCAGAAATGTCAAAAGTCGTACACAAGGTGCCGTGAGTGTTCACTTGGTACACCATCATCGATGACTGCGTGACCAAACCACCTGGTTCATGAAGTTGGAACTGACCATTCTACGAGAGCATACGATTCATTTAAAACTCAGAGGCATTGATCACCCAAGAGGAAACATGTGGTGAAGGCCAAGTGGAGAGGAAGTATTTGATTTTCCCCGCGGTGCTTAAAACAGCTTTAAAGTCTGAAGTTGAGGATGGTGAGGATTGAAATTGATTGCAACTTAAAATTCGGCCAACTTTTTCGAGTTCTTCCCTTATGGTTTGCTCCCCTTTAAGATTAAAAAAGATTGGCAGACAACGAAGTGGTCTTTTCCGACCGTCATCCAAAGTAGTCACTTTTCTTTTCAAGGTTGCCAACAGTAGAGGATTGTAACGCCAAATCTCTTGAATGCCGCAAGAAACATCTTATTAAAACTGCTCATCAACCCTCCCCAGAATATAATGTAAGCTGGCACAAAAAAGATGGAGAAGTGGGCCGAGGAAGACATAAATGTCATTTTGGAGAGAATTTTAAATCTACCTCAAGTCAGATTCTAAAGGGTGTGAGAAAAATGTTAAATCCCTTCTGACTTTTATTACCCCACTTTGACCAGCCTTCACTGGCTGCCCATTCCCCTATGTATTAAGTTTAAATTACTTCTGCGAGCAATAGTCTACAAAGTTCTAGTAGTTTTTCTCCAAGTTACATTAGAGATCTGTTAACTTAAGCAAAATTACTAAATTTTCCTGTGGCCAAACTAAAATCATACGCCGAGAGAGCCTTGTCCCTGGAAGCTCCCAGACTCAGCTTCCATTAGCTATAAGAACAAGTGCCCCCTTATCAATTTTAAAAGACAACTAAAAACATGCACAATTTATTCCCGGTATTCCTTGTTGTTATGTGCTGAAAAGTGTTTGCTAGGTCTCCCGTATTCTGCAATATCTCCACTCTAGCCTACTAACCTGAGAAACTACTGCTACCCTTGATGTAAATGCAGGGACAAACTTCAACATCAGTGGGTCAACAGCAATCTAAACAAGTAAATCCAGTTCATTATACACAACAGTAAGAAAAATATGTTGAACCTCCTATAGCACCACCCCCTCCCCACCCCCCTGCTTTTTGAATAACTAAACTTGTTTCCTTAGTCATTGGATCCAACGCAGTTCAAAAGCTATTGCTCAGACATAGGGATTATATGCTGCTTAATCAGTGTTCATAACTGCGATGATCATGCACATATTCAATCATTAATCCGCACTTCAAATATATGATTTTCATATATTCATTCCCATATATTCACCACTCACGGGTATATTACGAACCAACAAAACGACCAGCTCCCAGATGGCTTGTTAGCTCAGTCGTTAGAGCGCTGCACCGGTATCGCAGAGGTCGTGGGTTCGAATCCCGTACAAGCCTGAATTTTTTTTTTCAGGCTTTCTTTTCACTACTGTTTAAGCAGCGTTCATAACTGCGATGATCATGCACATATTCAATCAAGTGTTTTTAGTTGTTATTGTTGCTGTTGCTGTTGTGGTTCAACTTTATCAATCAAATTTAAATTTTTTCTCCCTTTGTTTTAATCGATCTAATTATCACACATTACCATACATTACCATATCCAAAAACAAAGGCTGGAAGAAATAATTTAAACCAAGGATAAAATTTGCCTCGCGAACCACAACATATTCACATGCAAAAAAAACAGAGCAATACACCTGTAGCAATACAAAAGTACTGTAATTTAAATACTTTGTTAAAGTTTCTTGGGAAAGGAGAAAATTTCAGTTTCCTAAAAAAACAATGGGAAACTTTTATCCCATACGACAGATTTGATTGACAGATACCTGAAGAGGTGGTAATGCTCTGAGAGTTCTGAGATCATACACCATCAGAAATCTGTCAACTGCCAAATGTCCCATCCTGCAAGAACAGTTGAATAAATACCTCTCCAAAGTGAGTAAATTAAGAAATACAACATGATAGAAATGCATGTAACATCAAATGGAAACTCGGAAAAATATCCGAGTTCCAGATGGATGTAGGTTGAAATCCACCATAAAAGTCTTAGTAATTTAAGCAAAGGATACAGCTTTCTGAAAAAAATCCACCTTTGAGTATAAAACAACCCAATTTGCCCATAAAATGCCAAATCGAGTGGGAAAAACGAAAAAACACGAATTTTAGCATTTTTGATTAAGCCATTGGCACCCGTGCTGGTCAAAACCAGCCACCCAGAACCACGTCCCTTCTACCGCTTGTGGCGTCATCAGTTTCAATGCTCAAAGACAACGTTTAATGTAGCATGTGTAGGGGGAAGAGATCTTTCAAACCATACCGAAATGAGCACTATTCCGTCCATGAGCACTATTTCCGAAGAAAACGCGAAAAACCCAAGTGACGTTGAGACGAAAATTTGAATGAAAATCTTGTTCCACGATCCACCTGCACTTCCTTCCACCTAATCCTATGATCCTAAAAGTTTTCCACAAATCTTTTCCCACCGAAAGGAAGCCCAGGAAATGCCCAGCAAGAGAAAAAGAAAGCGAGGCAAGAAAAGCGAAAGAAAAGGGGAGGAGAGAAAGCGAAAGGTAGAAGGAGAGGGGGCAGTGAGTGAAACTTCGATCTTGGAAGCTAATATCGAGCATCAGGAACAGAAGGGCGCGATGAACTCCGCCAGCAAACACAGTTTTGGGCAGTTTTGGTTCTTTTTGGCTAGAATCTGGCCAGAAAAAGGCTCGACGGGCTTCAAAAGGTGTTTTTCGGCAAAATGCTCGGGAGTCAATGGATTAAGGTTTAAAAGGAATGAAAATGCAACATGGTGTACACAACTTACCCTAAACGACATCCAGAAAATGCATGTTCCATAGTGATTATTACTTGTTATCATTATTATTAGTATCCATTGGCAAGCGCACAGCAGTTACAAAAAATTGGATATAGGGTTACATAGGAATCTACAATGACATACCTTGAGCAAAAACCACAAGTAACCAAAAGGTTTCCCGACACATCAAAATCTGACAATGTCCCTGTGTGCGCATCTAACACATGCTCACAGTTCAGAGTTAAAGGATCCCTTAGCCGCACCTGGTGAAATAAAACTGATCAAGCTTGACACCACGACAAAATACTTCTGTCAACATAGTATAATATACCTTGCCACCTGTGTCACCACAGCAGAGGTACCGAGAAGACTGCTTCATCACAACAGTGCCGGGGTCCACTTCAGTCTAATGCAGAAAAAGCACTATTAACAATTGAATGCGTTTTTCGGCAAGTGTTTCTTGAAAACGGAGCTCAAAAAAGCAAACAAAAAATATAGGGCAATGTTTTTCTATTGTATCAAAGGCCACATGCAAAAATTCAGCTCATTTGGAAGACATCAGAAGAACGGCCAAAATCGTCACTTACGCCCTTTTTCCACTTTTAATTTCACACAATTCATTAAAAAATACAGGGCTGTCATTAAGGACTGGGGACCAGTGATATTCCCTGGAAATTCTGAGTTGGATCCCCGGATACTTTCAATTGATAGAAAAACAGCATATTGGCTAAAAGCTGGGTTCCCCAGCTACTTTTTGCACATCCACACCTGAAATTAGCTTTCTTGAGTGATAGCCTACAGCACTATTAGTCATAGAAGAGCTAACATTTATTTTTAGTAACATAAATTTACTAAATTTTGGTGTTTGGGTTTGAGTTTGCATGGTCTTTGATTGCACAGTATATCATATAGATACAGGACTGCAATAACGGTCTGGGGGTTGGAGATTTGCCCCAGACATTTTGAGTTTAAGCCCTCATGCATGCCCAACCTAGCTTACAAATAATTGCAACTCACGTATGTAGCTGATTGCAAGCATAGGCTGAAAGCCTATCCACACACTCCCTCCCTCACCCAAACCCTTCTCCCATGCATCCCACCCCTCCTCCAGACACAGGAACTTCAGAATAGCATAGTGGCAAGTCAACAATTGCCTGCGCTGCATTACATTTATTTAAAACACAGCTGTCACTGGCCTGCCACGATTAGCTAAGCTACCTGCAGGTCAGTCTAAATTGTAATATCTCTATTCATTTTATTTTTAATAAACCTTATGAACCTTAAACCTTATGTCAATTTATGTGGGATTGTATTCCATCTGCAGCACAGACCAGCTAATCAGGGTTAGAGGGGTTCCACTAGATTTCAATGAACAACAAAATCATCCCAAACAAAATGAACCTCTCTTGTGGTTACCTTTTTACTGATGACTCCCTTTTTTAAGTCCACCTCCAACATCAAGTTCTGATGTCCAGCAACCCACAGCCGGGTGTCATCCTTTTGTAGCATGCACTGCAAGTCCGACAGGTCAGAACCACTGCAAAAAAATGACTGCATCATGAATTATAATTACTTACACTGTAATGAATGGACTTCAAAAATTCAGTAAAGCTTAATCATTAGCTATCTGGAATAATTTCTGACTGGGAAGTTAGAATTCAGGCCCGTAGGGAGGGATGGGGGGGGGGGGGGCGGCAGGTGCATATGAACCCCCCACACAAAGTTCACTTGCTAGACACCGGTGATTAAAAAGAAAGTAAGTTACCACAAAAAAGGTAAACACAAAGTAACTGATAAGTAACTGACTCGCTTATTGTGTAGTTTGAAATGAAACCCAATTTATTGAACCATTTTCATTTTATGTCGGCTTTGTGATCCCCTGCTATGTCGATACTATTAATTAAAATTGCTGGAACACTATTTCATATACAGCTCGATGCCAAAAGAGGAGACCCTATATCACTGCAAAAGCCTTGAGGGATTTGTACCCAAATCTTTACGTCCTCTTGAAGATTTGTCGCATTGTGCAATTCTAACCACAAGCTGCAAATGTGAAAGGAGCACAAGTGCTCTTACTAAGACAGCTCCACACTTATAACAGAGCCAGCATAGCTCAACGAAGGCTCTCTTTATTTGCGTTAATACCCAAATCTTTACGTCCTTTTGAAGATTTGTTGCATATGATTGTGCAATTCTAGCCACCAGCTGGGAATGTGAAAGGAGCACAAGTGCTCTGAGACAGCTCCACACTTACAACAGAGCCAGCATAGCTCAAAGAAGGCTCTCTTCGCTTGCATTAATACGTAGTGGCAGATTTGCTTGCTCCCAGAGGCCTTCAAGGAGGCTTGAGCTTGACACACTAATCAACGATTCAACCCAAAATCCATTTCGAACAAGAAATTTTCTTAAGTATTTTGACGTTTTTACATTTGATCTTGACTGTCTAATTTTCTAGTATGTAACTTCCTTCAAAATGCACAAAATGAAGTCAACATTTCCCAGCCTCCCCGAGAATCTCAAGCCTACGTATATGGCACTCGTCAATTCAGCCTTCGGCGCTCAAACACATAACACCTCCCCACTCAAAAACCTGCCTACAAGGCTTGTGATGTAATGTTACTTCTAAGGCAAAAATGTGCAAGATTATTGACAAGTCACCTTACTTTAAATAACAGCTTTCTTATTTCTTAGTTTACTATCTTTCCCATGTCAATGCCCCAAGTTGTGAATGACATCAAATTCATCAAATATCTTCCAATGTTACCACTATGCAACATGCGCCAAGATAGAGATGAAACCATTCTCAGCTTTGGCGCTTCGGTAAGTTTCTAGTCATGTGTCCCGACTACGAGGTAGAGGCCAACTATACCAAAAACATCTTATGTGATGTCCTAACGCGTGGCCTAGCCAACAGCGAGATCCAATTGGACTTGCTCTGTGACAAGAACTAGAATATGGCCTTGTGTGTGAGAGTTTTTACCAACCCCACTCCTCATAGTTTTGTGACGTTTGATAGCACTACCAAATAAGGTAACGAACATGTGCGAGCATGTTAGAACAGGACGGACGAGAAAAAAATAGTGAGTTTTCCTTGAAGCAGAATTATATGTGTAGCAGAAAAGAAATTAGAAATGGAGAAAATTAACCGCCATTTCCAGGACCACAAAGTTACTGAAGATGACACCGTTCAAGGGTACTGCCAGCGACTGGGTGATATTTGAAAACATGTTTCTAATGCACGTTAATGCGAAGTCAATCTCTGATGAGGAGAAATTCGGGTACCTTCTCGAGTCCGTTGGCCCGAAGGTGAGAGACAGAATTGCAAACCTAAAGCCTGGAACTGTTGGTTACAAGATGGTGTGGGATCGATTAAAGAAGGAATATGGGCAAACAAAGGTCATCGTGAATGTGCACATGGATGAAATCATCAACTTATTTCCAGTCAAGGGACCGAATTACTTCAGGGTGCAAGAATTCTATGAGAAACTGAGGAGGAACTATAGACCTTTTTCATAATGGCGGACGATTTTAATTATTCTTTTGTATATGTGTTAATTAGCCCTACTAACCTCACTTTAATGAAAAAATTCTATTGAATTTTGTACATGCTGACGAGGCTAGTAGGGCTCATTATCATAAGAATAAAAGAATAATTTGTCGGGCGCCATTATGAAAAGGGTCTATGACGCGCTTCATATGCTTGAAGAAGGCCAAAAGTTAAAAGGGTTTGTGACGACTACACTTTGTTTTAAGAAATTCCCTCCTGTCAAACCTGATCTGGTGAGACTGGATGAAAATTGGGAGGAATGGTCCACGGAAGATTTGATTGGTGTCCTGCAAATGTAGCTCAGGACAAATCACATTGAAAGCAGCAAATGCGAGAAACATCTATTCACACAGAAGCCAGGAGACAGACCAAAGCCCTATTGCCTTTTCTGCCAAAAACAAGAGCACTGCTCGGAGTGAAAACTGTACCAACAGTAGCAGCATTAGCAGACGGGAAGAAGTTCTTAGCAGATCACAATTTATTTTGTGTTTTTATTGTGGGCATTCAAATCACAGAGCAGAACATTGTTGTAGCCGTGGTTGCGCGAAGTGCAAATACCGGCATCAAAAAGCATATGCGATTGACAGGAGAGGGAAGGCAGTAATCCAGACAGAGTGTTACTGACAGTCTACACCAATTACGCAGAGGAGAAAGTGCTACCTGCAATTATTCCTGGCAGCATTGAAGAGAACACTTATGTTGGCAATCTCATGCAAACGGGAGGAAATCATGAGAAGCTTGTGTGATTCAAAGAAGAGAGTACTGTCATACTCGAGTCTACCAATTTCCCAGTGCACAAGTGGGAATCGAATGTCAAATCTCTTGAAAGCGAAAGCATACCAAACCCAAAACAATATCCTTGGACACATGGAATAAAGATGATGATAAACTGGAGCTGCCTGCAAAGCCTTTTACACAGGAACAGCCAGTGACTAAGCGCACCATCCTCAGTTACCTAGGAACTGTCTATGACCCACTCAGGATAATCTCGCCCACCATGGCTGAAGGAAGCACATCTATCAAGAAGCATGTGATGAGAGGAAGGGCTGGAATTCAGAAGTCTCTGCCAATTTGAAAAACCAATTGATGTCTAAGGTACACAAAGCAACATATATAGAGTGGCTAGAAGTGTTGCTACATTCATTGGAGAGATAGGAGTCCATTTACATCTATTCACAGATACCAGCAATCGATTGCGATGGTAGAGCATGAGGCAGGCATGACCAAAGGGCTTTTGTCATCAAAGTCTAGATATTAAAGAGAAGTACTTTGATAGTAAGACTGGAACTTGTCACCTGCCATATGGCAGCAAACATGGCAAAGAACTTGCACAGTGCTCTCCAACGTTGGTCCATCAGGTCTACCACTACATGGATGGACAGCACGGTGGATTATATTGGAAACAATCCTGTGAAGGGATGGAAAATACTTGTAGCCAATAGAGTGAAGAAGATTGCAGAAACAACAGCTCCAATCTACATCACTTGGAAGTACTGCTCACCAGATATGAATCTAGCGGACCTTGGGAGTAGAGGGGCAACCATTGCGAAGATGAAGAGAGAAAAGTGGTTCGTTGGTCTGGAGTGGCTCTTGGAAAAGAGGGAGTGGCCTCAGTAGCCAAAGCTGAACAGAACTGAATAGTCAGAAAAGGAGTGCAAGCCCACCCAAGAAGCAGTTCTTCGCACACAAGAGCGCAAGTTGGATGAATGGGATGCGTTGCTGGAAAGGAGTACTTACTGGCAGATAATACAAGTAACAGCATGGGTGGTAAGGTTCATCAGCAGCTGCAGAGCGAGAAGGACCAAGGTAAACAAAACATCAGGCCCTTTAGTAACCGAAGAAATAACCACTGCAAGTAACTGCTGGGGGAAGCGAGTTCAGAAAGAAGACGAAGCATGTCTACAGTCCCCAGGATGGAATTTAGTCAAGAATGAACATACAGGTGTTCTCAAGTATGAAGGCAGAATTAAAGGATACAGGCCGATTTACCTTCCAGGAGGACCACTTGCAGAGAAGCTTTTCCTTCACATCCACAATCGGGTCATGCATCTTGGCATTGCGAATACGGTGGAGAGTGAGAGAGAACTGGTGGATACCGAAGTTGAGAGTGAACGTCAAGAAGGTGATTAAGAAGTGCAATGTCTGCAAGATGTACTCCACAAAACCATATGGAGTACCATCAGTGCCTTGTCAGAATATAGAACAGAGGGTAGCAGACCGTTTGAAGTAACCGGGGTAGATTTGCCAGACCCTTCAGCTACAAGGTCGGCAAGAAAGAAGAAGGAAAGAGCTATGTTATTATTTTTACCTGTGCCAGTTCCTGAGCAATCCATTTAGAAGTTAAGGGACTCAAACTGAAGAAGAATCCAAGAGCAAGCTTAATGCTTTTATCTCGCATCGAACAAGACCTCGCATCGTCATCTCATATAATGCCAAGGTGTTTAACCCTTTCACTCCTGAACGTTTTTCCAAAAAACACCTTTTGAAGCTTATCGAGCCATTTTCTGGTCAGAATCTAGCCAAAAAGAACCAAAACTGCCTAAAACTCTGTTTCCTGGTAGAGCTCCGGGAGTCCTGCTGTTCCTGGTGCTTAATTTGAGTTTTCAAAGTTCGGGCATGCGCAGAAATTTCAAGCAAAATTTCGAGCTTTCTCTTTTCCCCTTTTCTATAATTTGCTTTTCTTGCCTCAGTTTCTTTCTCTCTTGCTGGGCATTTTCTAGGCTTCCTTTTAGGATCGTAGGATTAGATGGAAGGAAATGCAGGTGGGTAGCGGAACAAGATTTTGACTCAAATTTTCAGGTCAACCTCACAGCTCACAATACCCCAGCCATCACAGCTCTATGAGCCACCTGCAAGCACTACAACCACATGGCACCCTCTCAACCCAGTGCTCCGCCCACTCCAACCATCCCACCGGCATACCCCTCCCAGTGTATATGTGCAGACTTCCACTACAAGGGAGTCCACTACCTTGTTGTGGTAGACTGCTACTCCATCTGGCCTATCATCAGGTAATAGCACAGGACAGCTCCAAAGGTCTGATCGACTGCCTGCGACATATATTCACCACCTTTGACATCCAAGGCGAACGTGTGACAGACGGCAGCCCCAAATTTACTGCTAGGGCCACACGTCACTTCCTGAAGGAATGGGGACTGTACACCACTGGCTATCATCCATGGCATTCCACATTCCAACTGCAGGGCAGAGATCACTGTGAAAACTGTGAAACAACTCATCACTGACAACACCAACCCCAATGGCAGCTTTAACACAGACTCATCAAAAATGGCCATCCTCCAATATCGCAACACCCCTGATCCCACCACAAAGCTATCCCCTGCCCAGTGTCTCTTTGGCAGATCTATAAAGGATTTCATACCAATCCTATCTGGCCGTACATCCCTTACCTGACCTGGCGTGACACCCTCACCACCAGAGAGGAGGCACTTTGAAACCGGCATGAAAGCTGCCAAGGGGTTGACAGAACACACCAAGTGCCTCTCACCCCTAGCAGTTGGAAATCATGTGCGGATCATTCAGAACCAGACTGGTCCATAGCCAACCAAATGGGACAAGACAGGTGTTGTTATTGAAGTATGGCAATTTGACCAACATGCCTTGGCTCAGCTCACCATTCCAGACAACCTGTGATACCTTACTAACCAGCAGTCCAAATCAACCCTTCAGCTGTACCATCAAACCAGACCAGCACTACCCTATCACTTATATCTGATGTGCCACCTGCCGCCTCTGCACACAAGCCATGGAGACCACTGATGCACCTACCACCGACTGACAATTAGTGCCTCAGTCACCACCAAACCCAGAAACACTTTCTAACTACTGATGCCTCAGCTGGGCAGCCCCAGCAAGACAAGTAGAACTGGCAGCAAAACCACCCAAACCTCCACTAGCCTTGCAGCTGCTAATGGACTATAATAAAAAGGGCCTCTTGGAACAATGAGAGGCCAGAACTTAATGTTAGCATTCCTTTTAAATTGTTTTGTTTCAGTCAATTAATATTACATGATTTCAGTCTTTAACTTTCTCTCTCAATGTATCACAAGCAGGAAAACCTCTAAAGAATTGCTTGGGGGTGGATAGAACAGAATGTTACCAAATATGGGACTGGGCATTGTATGTGATTTGCCTGATAGCAGCCTGGCACTAGTTTATTGGATCATATTATTTTTCTCATCATTCTTTAGCAAGAATGACCACCATAATTAACATGTTTCCTTGTGAAATGAATATACAGGACACACACACACAAAAAACACAAAACATAAAACTGTCTTGATGAGCAAACAAATTCTCACCACTTGTACCATAAGACATACATATAAAGATCATTGAGGAGAATACATGTAAGCAAAATTGTCAATAATCATCTGGGGCTTTACAGCCAAATTCATTGTATCACGCTGTGCATTTTCGAAACAAATTGGGTTTTTCTGTTCCACCAGTCGTCTGAGTGGGGGCAGGGTTATGCAAATCACAATGCAACATGTTCTGACTGGGTTATTTGCATAAATCCGCCCCCAATCAGATGATTGACAGAACAGAGCAACCCAAAATCCCTTTGAAATTTGCAAAACATGCAGCACAATACAACGAATTTGGCTGTAAGGGTTAAAAGTCAACAGTAACTGCCATGGAGCACTTGACTGGGAACACTATCCAGATTTATTAACATAATTGTGACTAGGTGTAGAATTACATTTGAAAAAACCTGTTCTTTAGCTATTACTTATTAAATAAATATTCTTAGATCTGTTACAAGTTCTGACCTGAGACTAAAGATTCGAAGTCCTGTCCGTGCTGAGAAGTAGAGCTCATTGCTGGAAAGAGACAGTATTCCAACGTCATTGGCTGTCACATGTCGGATTTCCTCGTGATGAGCCTTGAATGATGAGTACTTTTGTAGCTCAGTTCCAAAATAAGATGATAAGTAGCCCTTGAAGTAAATAAAAAGGAAATTACTGTTAATATTAAAAAACGATTTTGAATTAATATTTTAAAAAGAAAAACCTTGAAGGAGCTAATGATCATTAGTAGTAATATGATCTGAAGTTTAGAACTGAAACATGGTGAATTTTTTTTTTCTGACAGGTTTACATTAATTCAAGTACCCCTATCCCTCTTATAACAGCAGTCTGCTACTTTGCACTTGCCTATTAATCTGAAAATAGCCAGAGTAAGTACTTTTAGTTAATTAACACTGTGGAGTCAGGGAAGGACAGAGGATTCTGGGTCACTCAAACATACTTGTAATTTTCTATAACTTGCCACATTAATTTAATGATATTAAGACAGGCCAGTGCTCAACCTTAGTGGTGGTCCGCTAGCCCACAGCTAGTAAAAAATGGGATTAGGCTAGTAAAATTTCAGAACAACTAGCCACCGGGCTAGTCAAGGTAGAAAAGCTTTTGGAAAGACAATAAAGAAAAAAAATCAGTTTTAGTTGATCGCGTCAGAGAAAAATAAATTAGGAAACTTATCTTGCATTTTGCAATCGATAACTTTGTGGTGTGTAGGACTGGTAGGAGGACTGAACATGAGTGGGACCCAGAAATTCAAAGACAGGCCGCCATCTTGTGACAGGATGATCAAAATGCGATATTCCTAAGAAGAAGCAACATGATGACAAGGAAATTTGGTTTATCAACGGAGTTGATAATGTAAATTGACCACCGTACAGGGATTCGATTAGCTGACGTTTCGAGCGTTAGCCCTTCGTCGGAACGAAGGGCTAACGCTCGAAACGTCAGCTAATCAAATCCCTGTACGGTGGTCAATTTACATTATCAACTCCGTTGATAAACCAAATTTTCGTGTTTCACTCCCCCACCGACGCAGCACCACAGTTTCTTTAGAAACTAATCCCTTTATTCATGATGACAAGGAAGTCAAGGAAGATGAAGCACAACCAAGTAACTCAAAACTGAAAAGTCCTTTGAGTGCTGAATGGGCAAGCAACTAAAGCTCATACCCGCTTGCTAAACTAGCCTGACACTTTCACCGCGAGTGGAAAGCAACATTCCCCTGGGTCTCTTACGCGGATGGGAAAATGTTCTGTCACACTTGCCAGGAATGTCCACAAAAGTCAAATGACTCTTCTAGTTTCGTTAGTGGATGCTCCAATTTTAAAATTGAGTCCTTGAAAAGTCATGCGAGGTCCACAGGACATATCCAGGCTCAGGAAGCAATTCGTGCAAAGGAAAGGCCTTCAGAAGCTCCTATACCAACAGCTCTTCCTCTTGTATCAGACAAAGTTAGACAGAAAATGGAGAAACTTTTTGATGTAATGTTCCTTATGTGGAAGCAAAATTTGAACTTCCATTTACCATTTTTCCCAGTCTGTGCTCAAAAGTTCAAGCCCAGGCTTGGCCACCAGGTGATGACTGTTGGCTAGTAAATTTCAAACC
Source organism: Pachyseris speciosa (assembly GCA_016490735.1). NCBI lineage: Eukaryota > Metazoa > Cnidaria > Anthozoa > Scleractinia > Pachyseridae > Pachyseris > Pachyseris speciosa. The sequence continues at coordinate 1,755,730 of JAEMWC010000046.1, read as the reverse complement.
TCATTAGCCTAATCTCTCATTCTCAACCCCAGAGCTCTTCTCGGGCTTCTCGCCTCGAAGGCTCTGGGAAACTCCATATTGATCGTAGCCAAAATCTGGCTATATAGACTTCAAAGCGTATGCTCGACTACCCAAAATCAAAAATGCTGTCGCTGTTTGAAATAGTCCTTGCAGTATGCCTTAGCAAAAGGTGGTAAGGACTCTAAATTTCGCTTGCTGTGCCTTTCAGTAACACGCGAACTCTGAAGTTCAAATCTCAGCTGACAACTGCGGTTCTTGCTGCCCGACATCAATCAAATTTCCAGCGGCTTCCGACTGCAACCGAGGGGTGATGATCGATGATTTATGGCCCAAAGCAGTTTCAAGCATCAGAAGCATGGCAGCTGAGTCCGTTGATTTCCTTTACATTTCTCAGGATAATCAATCAGATACTTTCAGTTATTTGAGGACCTATCCATCGAAACTTTCCGACTCAGGTTAGGCAATTCACCGAATCTTGACTTACGTGGTTTTCTGGAGTTTGGTGTGTTTGATCGATTTTTTATTTTCATTTGTTTTAGTGAGAAGTAGCACGGTACTTGGAAATAAAAGCAGGGGATGTTTGTGGCTCTGAAATGACCCTTTTCGTTCTTCCTAAGCGACGGACACAAAAAACACTGAAGGCTGACGACCAGACTGACGCGTCGAAAATTAAATCAATAAAAAACAATTCATGCTTGTTGAACTGGGCCGTTGTCTTTCATCTCAGTCCTTTGCACTATTATTATATAGAGATAAAGAATACGGGATTTATAAGTCTAAACCCCGTATTTAGTGCACATGATTCTTCAATACTTTTCAATGCAAATGGATTTTTCGTCCCGGAGTCTGTTCGGAAAGTTTGATTGATGGAAGCCAAAACGCGGTTTGGCGGTTGGCGCTTGAAAATGAAATTCTGTATAATTATGAACATCGCAGTAAAGGTAGAGCAGAAATTAATTATATTGAAGCTGTTGTTTGTTCAAGGAAGGATGTTTTAGGGTTTTCACTCATGTTTGTTTTGTGAAGTTTTTTTCGAAGCTAGTTCGCTTCACAAGAGTAACCGTTCAGTTCAGCAATTTCATTATTTCAACTGATGACCAATCAGGGCTGGAGCTTGCGTAGAGTTCCGCAGAGCTCTTCCCGCCGTCACACCCGTTAGACATGTGCAAAAGGGAAGAGCTCTGGGGTCGAGATTGCCTAATCTCTTGTAAGTTAAAAAGTTGAGGTCGAGCACTGACAGGGAGAGCAACTGGCTGGTGATAATAATTTAAGGTATTAAAGTATAATGATATCAGTATTAGGACTCTTATAAGGCTAGATATAAGCTCAAATTCTTATTTATAGCGTACAAATGATTTCCAAAAAAAGGTCAGCAAAACATAACAAAGAAAGCTAAAGTACTGTACTGAAATGATATGAACACGTTTATCTTTAAATGTTTGTACTTTGCACCCACCGATTGATTTGATGTCCAAACAAGTTCTTCAACAGGATCAAAAATAACTGCTGAAATACCAGAATGGTCTCTTCCACTGTTGAAAACACTTCTAATTTCTTGATATTCTTCTCTAACTACACCACCTCCATGATCGAGTTCCATCTTTTTCAAAACAACAACTGGTCAGCAGCTACTCTTCCAAAAATCTCTTACATGACAGAAATTCTTATAAGTAGAAGACCGCTGAAAAGTTGTGTTGAGCCTGCGATATGATCCTTTGCGCGGCGATTGCGCGGCAAAAACCCACAAAATCCATGCAATTCAATGAAAACAAGAATGACTGGTTTGTAGTCTTCCTTTTTATTCGCTGGCGGCTGGGCGATTTTCGTGGTGAGTAGATATTATTTTGATTGCTCATAAAGTCGACCAAAAAAAGGAACTTGCTTGAAACTAGAAACTTTCTTGGGTTTAGATAGGCAAGATCTTACTTGTAATATAAACTTCCACAACAAAGAGCACTGTCTTATTAAGCTTAACTTCATTCTTATCCGTGTTTTCAGCTTAAAAAGCTTTAATCGAGTGACGTTCTCTTCATTCCACTGGTTCGTAGTGCACTTAACCTTGTAAATAGCTTATTTTATTCAACAACATTGTAGCTTTTAATTATTGTAGCTTTTAATTATTCTTAGCTTTTGTATCATTTTATTTAGTACACGACCCCACAAGCTTGTTAGCTTTGAATTTTTATCGTGTATAAATGAAGGTTGTATGTACGTATGTATGTATTTCTGAAATTAATCACTAAATATGTCTTCAACATATCACTTGCCTTACGGTTTAAGCTAATATTTACCAAATGTTTAGAAATTAAAGGGACAGTATGGCCTCACAATTAGCCTTACCAGGACAAGTCAACTTGAGTGTACCAAGATGGGATCAATCAACCTTCTGGGGAAGGTTCAGACATTTCCTCGCAATAACGGATTGGAGAAAAGCTCTTTACACAAATGCACAGCTTGATGAGGCAAAAGACCTAGTGGAGGCTTACAAGTAAGTTCATATTAAAATTCAAAAAAATGAGTAAGTTCATCATTAGTTTATGTGAACACTTGAGTAAACCTATTCTACCATTCCCAAGTTAGTAACTAAATATATTTTTCCATCAGCGATATCAATTGTTAAACTCAAATTCTGATCCTGGATCGGGAATGAATGAAAAAAAAAAACATGCCTTATCCAGGGTGGTGTGGAGTTAGATGCTTGTGGCTTATGCATCTTGAGGAGGCCATATATATTCTACCAGGCTGGGGCCCAACCTGTAACACATTTTATGTTGGTGAGACCAGCTGACACTAATCTGCACACAAGTGCACAATCACTTATTTTCGGATGGATCTTTGCAAGCATCTGCTGAGTTCAGAGTCTTGTCGAGCATCCTGCTCAATGGATTGTTTCCAGTTTCTGGACTATGCAGCTACTAAAATAATATCAAGTGAGGCTTAAAGTGCCTATGAAGCAAAATTTGTTTCTTGCTAATTTTAAAGTTTAATCCATAAAACTCAACATTCCAAAATATGAGGTGCTCTTGATTAAAATCGGCGATTATACAAGTGTTTGAAATTGGGCTATTTTGCCCTCAAAAATGGCATTTGAATCGCGCGGCCTAAAAGATATGTGACAATAGCTGTGACGTAATTTTACGTAATTGTGGGGACAAGTATTCCAACTATTTCACTATAATTCATAAGCGCAAACACATTTTTGTACCCAAAATGACATCACATCATAGAATTTCGCGAATAAACACGACCCAGACCCCTGACCATTTTAAAAGGCAAAATAGCCCAACTTCAAATGCTCGTAATTTCAACAATTTTAATCACAAGCACCTCAAATTTTGAGATTGTTGTGTTTTTAGAGGTAAACTTTAAAATTAGCAAGAAACATCTAGGCACTTTAAGGGATCAATGCATATCAAATGGGAGAAACCCAACCTCAATCAGCAGGTGAAACACATAAATCTGACACTACGCCTGCAAAGCGCTCTACATCTCTACTTAAACTATCGTAAAAGCTCTATTAACCCCCCAGGGGACTTAATAGAGTGGGGAGGCTTATTTCAAATCTTAAACACACCGTATTTGTCTTAAAATAGTTTTTGTACAAAACTCAAACAACTGCAGTAAAACTTTAATATTTAATACAGATCAGCAAACAGTGTAAAATTATGTGTTTGAGTGTACAATATATTTGTTTAAAAACAAACCAACTGGGCCACATGAAGTGGATTTCGTAAAAGGGAATAGGAGGGACTAATTACAAAAACTTATGTCTCAAAGGCGGAGGGGCTTATTAGGGAGGAGAAGCTTATTACAAAAACTGACTTCCAAGTGAGGGGCTTGTTAGAGAGGGGATTTAATAGAGACAAGGGGCTTAATAGAGCTTTAACAGTATTAATTTTAGCACTCAATATTGTGCAATGTAACAGACCTTGTAATTTCACTCGCATTATTTTCAAAAACTGTATATTGCTGATGATGGATGCACCATCAAAACATGTGTGGAAAATTAAAGAAAGCTGTATTGTTTTTGCGACAATCTATATTGTTGCTGCTTAGCAGACCACCATATTATACCAGGCCTATTTGAGTAGATAAAGTTACAGTTGTATCATAATCATTGGAATCAACATTATCAGGGTCATCTTTTTCATCGGCATCAAAATTATTATTAAGTATAATTATACAAATTATTGATGTAGACAGCTAAACTATTTTTTGTAGATAGTTCAATACAACAATCATTATTAAGTTTTAATTTATAATTAATTTTTTCAAGGCCTTTTTAATTGAGGTTCTCTTTTCTCATTTAGCAGCTTTAGAATAAAAGAGTTACCCATACAGTATATATGTTGTAGGTCAAAATAAAATTCAGGTCAAAATGATTTTAACCTAGGTCAAAATGAAATTCCTTTGTCTTCTAACCTTAAATATTTATGAATCATGAATAATTGGGTTAAAAGACAAAGGAATTTGATTTTGACCTAGGTTGAATTCATTTTGACCTGAATTTCATTTTGACCTACAACATATACATGAAAAATGTGTTACTACTATTAATATTTCATAAATCCTCTACTGCTTAACAACAGATCGGTAAAAACTGACTGCTCTATGGATAGCACCCTTCCCTTTGATTTTAGTATGACCATGGCAGTACAAATGAATCTGTATTCTTCTTTTTTATTTATTTATTTATTTATTTATCTATTTATTTATTTTATCTTAATAGACAAGGTAAAGCACCCAAGTTGTCTATTGATGAACTGTGGCATGCAAAGCATCTGGTAGACTCTGCATTTCATCCAGACACTGGGGAGCGCATGAATTTTCTGGGTCGCATGTCCTTCCAGGTCCCTGGTGGTATGGCTATTTCTGGAGCCATGTTGCAGTGGTACAGGTGGGTGTTCTCGTTCTTTCACCCTGTGAATTCCATCTTCAATATTCTTCTCCTTAATTGCTGTCTAGTATAACATACAAGAAGGACATTTTATCTTTGCTATCATTAAGTGGCTGTCACGGCAATGAGCTGCTTCTAAAAATACCCCTTTTTCATTACCGTTTGCGTCAATGTCCCCAAACCTCTGGCTCTCGTTCCATGAAAGAAGTAAGGCATTGTCACGCTGCTGGAGTTTCAAAGGAAAAAGTCTTTGACACTGGTGGTATTTGAAAAAGTCATGGATCGTTGTCCATGCTAACTGAAAGCCTTAGAAAAGGTTCTTGTTAACTAACAAATTTCTTTGAGAGCATTTCTTTGCCATTCCTCTAATCCTTTAAGCAAAGCAGAAACCAACATAAAAATCTGATATCTGGGGAATTCCCAACTTTGCCAGTAAACATGTTTATTAATAAGTAAAAAGAATCTTGGAGATCATGTAGTACACACATGTCTAGGCAGAGACCAAACAGAAAGCAGCTTGGTTAATACTTAGACAAGGGTGTCGTGCATCATCTGGCACACTAAAAGTCTTGTGAACAGAGATTTTTCCTCGAACTTGAACCACATTCTAAGCATTAACCTGGCCCTGATGGCAAAAAAGGCTGCTTTAGAATTTGTCACAAATTACAGCACATGTAATAATTTATTTTCCTATTATTTTCCTATACTTTCATAGAAAAAAGGAACTTTATTTATACACATAACATCGCGGGGATGTACAGTAGACTGTGCAGGATATACATGTAGTTGCAAGGAGAAGTAGAATGCTCTTCACTATTGCAAAGCTTATTAAGAACTGCTGAATTTTAAATATTTTGAAGCAGTTTCTTGCCTACGTCAAATACGGGTGTATGTGACGGTAGAGTGAGAGAATGTAAACACTTTTATTTTGGCGTTACCTCTGTGTAAAAACCTGTGAAACTTACGAATGACATAAAACAAAGAAAAGAAAATATTCTAAACTATGGTGTACAGCAAGACAATACTTCATAAAACAAAGAAAACCTCGCCAGGTTTTTACACCGAGGTAAACCCTTTATTTCGTTATAATTGCAATTTTTTACAGGACTGTTCCAGCTGTAGTATTCTGGCAGTGGATTAATCAGTCATTCAATGCTTTAGTCAACTACACCAATAGAAATGCTAAATCAACGATTACTGGAAAGTGAGTGTTAAGGGAATACATGTAAATGAAATACAGTCATAAAATGGCCAACAATTCTAATCCTTGAGTTTTCTGGCAGGGAAGAGAACCTACAACAAATATACCTTACATGTAAGTTAGAATATTGAATCTTGGGTCACATGGATTGGAGGTAAGTACCAACAGGGCTTCACCATCCACACTACCCACCTCACCACCCCACCACCCCATAACAACCTGCTTACCTAAATAGGGGAAACTAAAATACTTCAAGGTCCAATTAGCCACTAGGGGTGTCATTCATGTATTTATCTGGAAGTCATAATGAAAACAGCGCTTGCAAAACCACACAAGCTTATCCCTCGCAGACCCATCCACAATAAAATTATCAAAATAATTAGTCAACCAACACATTTTGCTGCTTTTTTTTAGCATCCAAGTGCTGATTCTTACCTGTTCAAACAGAAAAATCTCACGAATTACTCAAGTTAGAAGGGAAAACTTTGTTGTTTACAGTCTTTGGACAAAGATCTCAAACTTTTTCAAATGAATCGTGAAGTACGCTGCCTAGTTTTTTACATACATTTCTCTTGGCAGCTTTTTTATTAACAACTTTCTGTCAGATTTTCAGACATGCACATGCATTTGATCGGCTTTTTCCCTTGAGTGTGAGCCGGAGAAAGTGTGTGAAAAATTAAGCCTCATTTTGGTTTAGGTGACCTGATTACAATAAGTTCACCTGCTGGCTTGAGCCTGCAATCCAATCAACAACCACTACCTGGGCAGCAGTCAACTTCAAAAACCAGATGACCTTGATGGTTCTAAACTTGGGCACGTGATATATGGTCATGTGATAGTGGTCAGCAGATACATGTACCTTGGCAAGTGTCAAATGACCATCAACGATGTATTAATACTGTTACTTGGTAAACTGTCTTGGTCAACCTATTAGCTGCTAGCAGTAGTGTGGGGCCCACCATGTTGGGCAACTTCAAATTCATCTTTGTCATTGTGCGTACACACCCACAAGCAATACTACTAGCCATGATGACCATGAGAATTTAAGCAATTCGTGGGGTCGTCTGCCTGGTGGCCCTTTGGTCCCCAGATCTCCACTATAATTATTGATTATTAAGTTAACTTTATTATTATCATTAACTACTTCATTGCAATGGAGGTTAGATGCCCCGAGACAGCCAGGAACTGACCGGTAATCCAGCTCCTCCGCAATGGAACCACGCACGTGGCCGCCAGTGTCCGCAACCCAGCCACGAGCCCCACACCCCTGCTCCCCAGAACCAGCAACAGGAGATGGATAAAAAACGCTGGGCACCAGTCACAATAAATACCGCTAACCGCATATGGCTACAGTCCTGCAAAAATGCATAAGGGATACAAACACCCTTGACAGGACACGCTAAAAACCGCTAACAAAAAACAGCCGACTGCTCACCACAAAAATATGCCAATACAAACACTGCTAATAGTAGGACCAAAGAATGCTAAAAAACTAGTGGGACTGACATGAAAAATAAACCATAAAATGAGAGCGGCCAGTAGAACAAAAAACACCAACAGACCAAACTGACAATGCTCCTAGTAGTTAAAGGGGCAGTATCACGGTATTGTACCATCACTTTAAAAAGCTTAAAACTGCCAATGCATTAGTGGAAACCTTAAAATAATGGTCTAGTTTTGCTGCCAAAGACTTTAGTACTGCATTGACACTATAAACGCCTGTATTCCATCAAAGATGGCAAGGATGGAAATGGATTGAAATTTGAAAAAACTTGCCAGTTTTTTTTTTAAATTTCAAGTTATGCATTGAAAAATCACCAACAAAATTATTGTGGTTAGCTTTCCCTGTTAAAATTGCATTGGAATTTATCTTGCTGTTTCTGTAGGAGCATTGTTTGCATGATAACAGGTAAAAGGCAGTAATTTTGGCAGAATTGAACCAAAAACAGCAAAAATCCCAGTGACATTGCTCCTTTAACTGAGTTAAATTGCATTTAACCAAATTAAACTGTCATTAAATAAAGAGTAATAATTTGTTTATCTTTAGACAGATTGGAATAGCTTATGTATCAGCAACCTCAAGTGCTGTGGCTGTTTCTGTGGGTCTAAACATGCTTGTGAAGGTAAGGGCATTAATTGACTGACTGTACAACTGTTGTTCAGGAAGTTATGCTCTTCAGAAACTGAAAATGTTTGGGTTTTAATCATCAGTTTAGTTAAAATTAATGTAATCATGTAAATGATAATGTGCAAGCCTTGTAAACTTGAAGGGCTCAGTGGAAGAAGGGCATAAGTGACGATTTTGGTCATTTTGCTGATGTTGTCCAAATGAGCTTAATTTTGATACAGTAGAAAAACATTGCCCTATAAAACTCAGGCCAAAATACGCATTCAACGCATCACTTACATGTAGCACAGTTTTTCCTGCTTGGATTAATGAAACTGGACATGAAATGATTGGCAGGGACTTATTGTTTGATATTGTGACGTAGACTATACAGTCTGTAAGTTTGGTGGTTAAAACATCGATTCACTGTTACAAAACTTACGCAGTTGAGGTCAGCTCGATCAGTACTGAGTTCCATTTAATCGCATTATGCCCGAGTGTTTGCCTGCTCGCCTGGTGGTAGAAAAGACATCATGATGTCTTGATACCTGCAAGCCACTAGCTTCTCTGAAAGAATCCAAAGAAGTTTTCTCTGTGCTTTCCAAATCATGAAATCCATCTGTTTTGGAGTACAGATTATGGGACCAGGCGATAAAAAGTCTGAAAGCGACTCTTGTCTAAAAAGCGGCACTCCGTTGCTAGTCTCGGACCGTCTGTCAATGGTTACCATGCTAAAAGTTTGGAAAATGAGAGGTGTTTTGGGGGTGACTTTAGGCTGAAAATCTCCGATGTTTGGAGAGAGTTGTCCGCGCTTGGAGGCCATAGTTTTCTCCCACAATTCATTGCGGCCACAGAGGGCGTTGTCACAGTGAAAAGTTCCTGCGGGAGACATGACGGGATTAAATATGCTCAGACTACACGTACAATAGATTATTTTCACTTCGGAAACATTACGGAGAAATCATTTAAGACAGGGAAACCGGCAAGATGAAAAGTCCGTCCATATTCAATGAGTATCCTGAATATAATGCAAGGAAAAGTTGACACGTGTGGCAAATATTGAAAGCGAAAAGGCATTCATTATTGTGTGGTGTTTTGTAAACTGGTTAAAACATGCTGGCGAATATCAACACATAAATCACTTTGCCACGATGAGCTTGGTTATTTTGCTTCCGTGGAGGCTTGTAAACATCAGCAAAAAGCATTTTCATGCGAGGTAAACGTCAGCAAGAAGTATTTTCACGCGAGATAAACAGCAAAATGTATTTTCAAGCGAGATATTTTAACACTTTGTTGTGTGACGCATGACAGAACATTAACGATTCAATTTCACAACATGCAAATAACGCTGTTAAGGATAACTTAATTAATGTTAGCGCTAACTCCTTGGATGCTGTTTTCAAGTCAGACAAACTCTGCACGCCATTTTAAGTCAACCAAGAATGTTGTGGACTGTTTCTGAGCCAAGTAAGCTTGTTGAGCACTATGATTAAGCAAAACACGGGTAGTAACACCTGTAGTAAGTGCTGCATTCAAGGAAAAAAGTAACTGTAGACCCGGCATATTTCCAAGTCAGCTGGGCATCTTGCGTGCTGTTTATGAGTCAAAAAGTAATATGGAAGGTTTCAAATTACACAGACAGTAGTTATGCAAATTTGTGATCCGAAAGCAAAATGCATATGCAGTAACCCAGCCGGTCATTAGTCATTTGCTTGTGCCGAACTAGCTCTTGATTATGTCCTCAACAAATTTAGAAAACACGACCATTTAAACGTATCGATGACAGAACCGATAAAAATTCAACTAAATTCGGCGCTAACGGGAGTAACAAATTATGCTTATCATTCGTCGGTTTGTTTACAAGTTTTCGATTTGTAATGTCCTCAATGATGCTATATTTATTTGCACAGAAGTGAACTACACGTGTGAACGACTCAAATTCGACAGAACAATAGCTGCATTTGGAAAGTGTTACGCAAATTTAATTGATGTCACGTTGCAAAATCACCCAAAATTTATGCCAAAAATTTCCGCTTTAGTGACTCTCGCACGACGCAAATCGCGTAGCACACGACGCAATTCGCGTAGCACGCGACGCAAACCGCTTAGCGCAGGAAACGTGACGCGACTGGTAACTTACTTTTGAGCGGTACTGTATGTCTTATTGAGCAGGGACGTTCCTTATTGTCTTAAGTCAGTTACGATCAGCATTTGGCGCTTAGTTTTCATATGAAGGGCTTGGTGGAAGACTGTGCTAAGTGATGCGTTGAATGCATATTTTGGCCCATGTTTTCTCGAAAACTGAGCGCAAAAAAGCGAAAAAAATACAGGGCAGTGTTTTCTAATGTATCAAAGTCCACGTGCAAAAATTCAGCTCATATAGACGACATCAGCAAAATGACCAAAATCGTCACTTACGCCCTTCTTCCACTGAGCCCTTCAATTGTCAATCGATCACTGCAAGGAAAAGTGCTTTTTTTATTTCCCAGTTTTCACTTTTGAACTGACCTTCATTCAAAGAATTGATTCTGAGTGAAGTTATGGTACTTTTGCTTGTTTGTTTTGTAGACTGCACCTCCTCTTTTGGCTCGCTGGGTTCCTTATGCTGCAGTTGCTGCTGCCAATTGTGTCAACATTCCTCTCACAAGGCAAAGGTAGGTACAAAAATTTGTGCCTGATGCATGGAGGCCTGCAGGGTTAGGAGGGTTTACAGACTCACTTCAGACAAACATAAAAAGAGATGGAGGCTACAGGGAGGGGAGGGGAGGGGAGGAGATGGGGGGGAGGGAAGAAGGGAGGGGTAGGGAGGGGGCAGGAGCTGAGGGAGGGAGTGACAAAGGAATCAGCTTGTTTCTACTTGTAGTATAGTCAAACCTCGATTATCCGGACCTCAATTATCCGGATTTTTCAATTATCCGGACTTGCTTAGTTGGTCCCAGTTTTTTATGAATATTTATTAGCCATATTTAAGGCCCACAGGAAAACTTTTTGCCTTCAAATTAAGTAACGAAACTCCGCTTGAAACTGAATTTGTTTCGCTTCAAAACACAAATCTGTACGTTTTGAGCTCATGCCCGCCGTACTACTGCAATGCATTTCACTGAGCTCTGATTTGCTAACTAAAGGTGTTCTTTGTTTCTAAGTGAAATTTCACGCTCCACTTGTTCAGTCATTCAGTTTTAGTGTGGGCTCATTAATATTATTTTCATATTTTCGATTATCCAGACTCTCGATTATTGGGACTATTCAGTTCATTCCCCACAAGTCCAGATAATTGAGGTTCGACTGTAATGTTTTAATTTAAAACTGCATGCAATGCAAATTTAATTTTTAAATGAGCAATCAAATAGTTTTCTTAAATTTGTTTTATTCTTTTTGTTTCTTCAGAGAAATAATAGATGGTATTGTTGTGTTTGATGAGAACAACAACCCTGTAGGAAAATCAAAGAAGGCAGCAGTGAAAGGAATAACACAAGTTGTGATCTCGAGGATTACAATGGCTACACCAGGAATGAGTGAGTTTTTATCATACTTTTATATTTGTTCTGTTTAACAAATACTTAGATTCCATGTTGCTGTGCGTCTGTTCAGTAATAGATCACAGATGACATCAAAATGTGGTAAAAACAAAGAAGTGGCACACGAGCCGTAGGCGAGTGTGTCACTGATGTTTTTACCACATTTTGACGTCTTCTGTGATCTATTACTGAACAGACGCACGGCAACATGGAATCTATTATTTTGTTTTATATAATAAAGAAACAAAATGCAAGCGAAAAACTTGTTTATTTTCACATTTCTGGAAAAATAGTTGCAGTGATGACCAGGGGTTTCAATAATTTTTTAAATAGCCGTTTAAGCTAACTAAAGTAGGCGGCAACCTGATTAATTTTTTTAATAATTTGAGTGAGAATATGGACAAAGTAGACGGCGGAAAGAGGTACATTCTGACAAAGTAGGCAGCGATTTTCGCCGGTTGCCGGCTTCTAATGAAACTAACCCCTGGATGACGTAATCTGTGCATCTGTCCTCTAATAGATCATAGCTAAGAACCAATCACAACGCGCGAACTATTCACCTAAGCTACCTGTGGGATACGTGTACTCTTAGAATATTTGGTTGCTGTGGGGTGTACTGTTGAATGATAAATTTGAAACTTTTTTAGATACATGTAGTGAGACCACCATGTTTTCTGTGAGTCCAAAGAATTTTCAGACATGCTCAAGAAATTGAGACACCAAGATGGCTTGGTATAGAAAATCGAGACTACATGTACAAGATCCAAAATGTTTCAAGTAAAATTTTGCTAGTTGCTCATTTTCTGATACACTATTTACCTCACCTACAGATAGAACTCTAAAACTCTTACCCTGTACCAGACAGCAGTCAGCTACAACTTGTCAATGAACAACTTGTAACTCTGTTCTAGCCTACATTCACAAAACATCCATTTCCTATCCCAGATTGGCTCCATTTCCTGCTTTGGATGAAATTTTCTTCATTATTACAACTGTAGTTCCCTAACAAGTGATACCTTTTTTTATACCAAACTCTATGGCATACACTGTATGTGTCCTACCCAGAGCAAGATGCTTGAAAACAATGTCCTTGACAACATAATTATGCTCTACAGCACTACCTTCATTTACAGTGTACATACATGTAGATTATGTGTGGGAGTAACCCCCACCTACATAATTATCTTTTGCTCTTATAATTACATGTAGCTGTAACATAACTCTCAGTAAAACACTAATAGTGCATGCATGTGCACCATGCATGTATATGATTCAAAATCTACTTCCAAATAGTAATTCACTACTTAAAACAATTTTGTGATATGATTTTTAAATTAATATGTTTCAGTTGTTGTACCTATTATAATGGAGAAAATAGAGAAATATCGCTTTATGCAGGTTAGTATGGAGTCCAATGACATTTGGAATTTAGCATGTACAGTGTAGTCATGATATTGAAAACTGAACCTCATTCCAAGGCCCTCTTTGGGCATGCAGAATCTCCTCAGTAGCACTTTACTTCTAGTCTTCATTTTATGCTGTATTATTACTGATCAGATATACATGTAATTTGGAAGAAGTGGCTTAATATGACTTGTTAGCTGCGTAAACCAATTTTTTGTCTGTATTCCCTTGATTCGATAACAAGTGCAAGGTCCTTGATAAATATTCAAGAAAAAATAAAATAATATAAATTAAAAATAAGATGCTTAAATAACTCATATGTGTCCTCTAAAGTCTTTTTCTTGATCATTTTTAACAGCGCATTAAACCACTTCATGGACCTCTTCAAATGCTGTTGTGTGGTGTCAGGTAAATGTTCAACTTTGAATCTTTCTTAGTTTGTGTGGTGTTTGAAATTACATGATTGTTGTTCAAGTGAAGTACAGTACATAAAATAGAAAGGAAAACACTTGTTTATAGTGAAGTGTACAGTTGTAGGCAGATGATTATGCAGTTTTTTTTTTACAATTTTAAGCCCTATACTGCAGGGGTTTCAGTAAGGTTTTTTTACAAGTGGCTGCAGGAGGTAGAACAGGCGGCTGTGACAACAAAGGGGGCCGTAAGAAATACAAAGAAATACAAACTGAGCTTTTATTGAAACCCCTGCTACTGCCCGCTAGTAAACTCCCTACTTAGATGTTGGACATATTTTGTAACAAGCTTTTAACTCTAGTGGCCTCCCTACCCTGCAGCAAGCCTCCCTCCGCTCATAAAATTAATGCACATTGAAATAAAGTTGAAAAGGTTATTTTAACGGTAAGTATTTAATGCTGGACAACTGGCAACACTGGCAACTTGTTGTTTCACAGTTTGTGAGTGCTTGGGCCATACTTCAAGATTCGGGACAGCAAGCTTAAATAATAATAATAATAATAAACTCTAGTTGATGCAGTTCATTTGATGCAGTTCATTTGAAGCAGTTCATTTAGTGTGCTTTCTGACATGGATTGCCCAAGCAAGACACCATCTTAATCTTGTCAGTCAGACCTTTTCTCTTCAGCAACCTGCTGGGTTAGCAGCAAATAATTATCTAACATCTCATTAAGCAGCAGAACATACACTGTACACAAATTTTGACATACGAACAAGATAGTTTTAGTTTTAAATCAATGTTAACAAAACATTTTCTGCAAAACTGTCCTTTTTAGATCAATGTTAACATAACATTTTCTGCAAAACTGTCCTTTTTAGATCAATGTTAACAAAACAACATTTTCTGTAAAACTGTCCTTTTTTAGATCATTGTTAACAAAACAACATTTTCTGCAAAACTGTCCTTTTTAGATCAATGTTAACAGAACAACATTTATTTTTCTGGAAAACTGTCCTTTCCTGGAGAAACTGGCCACGATTAAAAAGGCACTGGTATTAATGATGTGATCATAAAGCATGTTTCTGTTAATAGGGAATTTACTACTATGTGCTACTGTATCTTGTCAACAACACTGTAATCCAAAACTGTTGGCAAACCTGCATAAGGGTAGATTTCAGGTAGTGCTGTATTAATTTTATAAAATCTAATAACATTTAACTATTGTGTCTATAGTCAATTAAAATTATTTCAAGTATTTATTATAATAAATAATTATATTTTATCTCCTTTTTCTCCCTTGAATTTTTAGTTTGTGCTTTATGGTGCCTGCTGCATGTTCGATTTTTCCACAGAGATGGTTAGTGTTGTTAAACTTTGCCTCATACTGTGATTGTCATTTGACCATTAATACACATGTATGCACTGTTTCACAGCTTCTATTTATACCAAGAATTCGAAAAGGAGCTTTGATGGAGGTTGTCTTTGACCAGGTTCCCTGGGTTTTAAACTGTAATAAAGCTAATCTTCTTTCAGTTTGAATGCAAATGAACTTTTGGAAATAATACATCATTAAGTATTATACATGTATGCATGCTAATTCGGGTGACTAAAACTTTGTGATTTTAATTTTTAGTTCCATGTCAGTGGATAAGCTTGAACCAGAGGCGCAGGAGGCAATCAGGAAACAACACCCAGGAATCAAAATAGTGTATTTCAACAAGGGGCTTTGATGTTTCAGTTTCATGGGCTTGTTTAGTACCGGTAATTGAAAGGCAGGGAGCATAACTGTCTTAGGCCAATTTTGACGTTGATTTTTATTTTGTAACCAACTGAAGGGAAAAAAATGGTGCTCTAGGTTATTTGAGTCATATGCCAGAAATGAGGGCAATCCAAAGGAACAGGAAAAAAGACATGTCAATTGAATCTTTTGATTTTCGTTTACCATCGGTTTGCCCTCATGTCTGATATACCGTACTGTAAGACCTACAACAGTTCATTCAAACTAACCCAGCCTGCTGCAGTAAAACAAAATCAACGTAAAAAATTGACATAAGACATTTCTTTTATTTTTTTATTTTTTTTTTATTTTAATGGCTATATTTATTAACATAGTGCACATAATTGAAGGGCTGAGAGCATAACTGACCCAAATGACTTTTAGGGCCTTTTTTTGTATACGCTTTTTCTTGAAAAAAAGTGGAAAATGGTCAAAAAAATTATGGGGCAATTTTGTTCTATTGAATCAAAGGCCACATGCAAACATTCAGCTGATTTGGACCAAAAAAAGAAAAAAAGCCCTAAAAGTCATTTGGGTCGGTTATGCCCTCAGCCCTTCAATTATAATACAACAGTACTTGCAGACTTACAATACAACAATACCTACAATACAATGCCACTATTACTATTAACTAACTGAAAACTTATTGACATTAGGATACTTACAGCCTTACTATATACAACAATACCTACAATACAACACTACGTAGATACTACAGTAATTGAAAAATGGAAATCTTATTGCTGTCTATAAAAATTTAATTACGGTACAATACATACCTTTACGTTTATTGTTGCTCCCTAAAAGGGCTTTTCAGCACCAATATTACAATTTAATATAAAATAAAGCAGAACAGATATATTAACATGATTACATAAATATTCCGGCTCTTAAAATAATCTTCAGCTAAGTTGAATATAATAATTAAGAACGAATATATTAACATACTTTACTTAAAAAATTATCTAAATACACACCGTTTGAATGTAATCTGTCTAAATTAGTTAAAGTCCTCAGGTCATTGCTTAACTCATTCCAGATTTTAACACCTCTATAGGCAAACCAACACTGTCTAGTTACCAAGCAGCAACAAGGAATATTTAAAGTATTAATTA
This sequence comes from Pachyseris speciosa, assembly GCA_016490735.1. Classification (NCBI taxonomy): domain Eukaryota; kingdom Metazoa; phylum Cnidaria; class Anthozoa; order Scleractinia; family Pachyseridae; genus Pachyseris; species Pachyseris speciosa. Next base: position 1,739,278 of record JAEMWC010000046.1, on the reverse strand, counting down.
CAAATGACGTTACCATAGCACATACAGAGGATCTCATTTGCAGCTGGTCACATAAATATTTAGGCGTGAGATTGTTCAGGCATTTAAATACCATCACTGCATCATTGATCTCTAATCTATATTATCAATCTCTGTGCTTACTGTATTTTAATGTGATGTAATATAATATAATTAAGTATCCAGTAGTCAGCAAATTATGTTTAACTTACTCTAGCTACTATAAAGTTCCATTTATCATAAAATTGTTGGAGCATGTTCTTGGTACTAAGGTATTTTTCTGTTTGTAATTTCAGGTTTACTTTTGCTAGAAAGCTGGGGTCCGTTTCTCGAAAGTCCGGAAAGCTTTTCAGACCCTAAAAGCCATTTGTAAAATTGGGATGCGCTTATCCTAAAAGCTGGTAATTTAGTATGTTGTTTCAAAGTGAGAAACAGCAGCGTCATTGCAAGATTTGATGCCTGAAATGGTCTTCAGTTTAAAGATACAGTGGGAATCATGGGACCCGAAATAGGCCCAAAACGTTTTGGGGCTTTCGAAAAATGCACACCTGGTTATGTTGGAAAGAACTCCATTCCTTCTGCAATCCCACAGATACAATTTGCCAATGATACACAAATAATTTACTGTAGCAAGGGGCATTTTGAGGAGATGACTCCAAGAAGAACATCTCATGGATTGAGACTTATTTGTCGATTTGTTACCTGGAGAAAATATAATTCAAAGGCTTTCCAAAACTTGAGTGAGGACAATTGAACATAAAATGGTACAAGGTTTCCTTTTCATGAATGTAGAAAGAGCAATTAACAGTTTTCAGTATAACCGATTTTATACAATTTATCGTTGGTGTACAGAATTGAATTTAGCACTTTGTACTGGAATGCTTTTAAGTAAGGTTCACTAGTGACAGTATGAGGAAGGAGATAAATTTTTCCAAGTTGTTCTTCTGCAAGATTAATTCACATTTCAAGTTGATACTATTATTAGGAGGGACATAAGACATTCTGCTCAGAGCCCTTCAAATGTAAATGAGAACTATTTTCCAAGCACTTAAAGACCAAGAGTACATGACAATACATTCAGCAAACAAAAATTCTGTCCAAAAAATTCATATCATAACGTTAATAATGTTAATGTATGTGTATGAAATTTATTTCCTTACGTGCATTATACATTTACATACCGTAATATATATTACACTGTAGCTAGGTTGTCCTGTTGTTTTAGCTCCAGAAGTAATGGTAAAATGCAGTTAGTTCATACTTGAGATGTGGGGCCAATCTCCTGTTTGACAGCTGCAGTAGTCTAAAATTAATGAATAAAGGGAGCTGGGTGAATGTGGAAGTGGGACCTAGGTAAGTCAGTATAATGGTAAGATTAGAAGGTAATTTATTGTTGATACAATACACAGTCACCTTAATTATTCAGTCATGTAATGTGTAAAAGGTTAATTAATGTTTAAGCCACATTTTGTTTTCGTTGCAAGCGTTTTGGTGACTAGAGTTGGGCAAGAAATTATAATTATTAATATTATTTATTTACAGATCAGTAGACAGCATAGATAGCATGTTTTAAATGTCAGGTGGTGGCTGTGTTAGAATGTTTAAATCTTGATGTCATGGTTCTAGAACCAGTCAATAACAAAATCAATGTTAGTCTAGTTTCTGTTACATACAGGGTTAGTACACTTTTTCAGGCCAAACATTCAAGGACTTTTCATGGACTTTCCAGGACCCTACTTAGAAATTTCAAGGACTTTTTTAAATGACAATTTTACCTCAAAACCAAGAAAAATGTTTGTGTTAACATCTATGTTTTGGGTTTACAGATAGTGCAGATATTTTTCAATATTTTTCGATCTTGTTCAATAAAAAATCAAGGACTTTCAAGGACCAAAAACGAAATTCAAGTACTTTCAAGGCCTTGAAATCGGACTCCTGAAATTCAAGGGTTTTCAGGACGCGTACGAACCCTGTACATATAAATGCACTGACCTGACAGTGAAATACTTGCATTATAACAGTGAATTAAATATTCATTATAAGTAAATGATACTTGTCAAGTGTTCATTGTAAATGTGGAGTAAAAACTAAAATAATAAAATCAATGTTGATGGTATAATTTGTGTAATTTTGCAATAGCCTGTGTGGCGGGCGTTAGAAAGGTGAAGGGAAGGGGTCAAGCGGGTGCGTGCAACATGAGGGGAGAGTGCAGAGCGTGACAAGAAGGTGGGAAAAGAAGCATCTGCAGCAAAGCCATTGTTACCTGTATTTCCATTCTGCCCTCAAATTAACATGCAAATTAGAGACGTCTTCAAAGCATCTCACTAAATGACAATACAAATAAAATGTGCACCAAACCATGTCAAAATCAGTGAAATCGGTAAGGAAAAACAACAAAGAAAGTATGATTCAAAGCTTTTATTTACCTTTGTTAAAAAAATGGAGCATTCCAAGCAATACTGGAGTATATTCTTGTTGATAGCCATCTCCTCTTTGGCATAAACAATGGATACCTTCCCTCTTCAATGTTGGACAGATCTTCAGTTTCCCCGCTAAATTGAATGCGGACAAGCCCATAGCCTCTACCTTTGCAATATGGCCGTTGATAATGCTGGTATGTGGATCTATTGCCAGCTCACAGGCAGGTTGGGTTTGTTCATTGTTTTGTTCCAGCAACACAAGCAAATGTAAAACGAGACTTGTCCCGATATGCATCAGAAAAACTGCCACCAAGTCTTTCCAAGAATTGCTTCAACACCTTTTGCTGCTGTTCTTTCAGGTTAAATTTTCTCAGTTCAGTCACGTAAACGCTCATCAGCATCCCCCATCAGCTCATCCACCACATCAGGATGTTGTGGTATCGGTGTTGACCAATCAGAGCACCAGGTTTGGTCTGTGATTGACATGTAATAATTCTGACCAATAGTCTCCCATCAGCTCATCCGCCACATTATTTTTAACTTGAGAACAACCGATCAAGTTACTCCGGATGTTGTGGTATCAGTGTTGACCAATCAGTGCACCAGATTAAGTCTGATTGACATTCAATAATTCTGACCAATAATGATTTTCATGTCCCAAAACAGGACGTAAAAATTAGAAAATTAAACGAGACTTACCTGTAAGTTGAAGTTTGATTGAGATTCGACCGAGTTACATAATGCTGAGCGATTACATGAGATAGCAAGCGCATGCGCCAAACAGTTTTAGAAGGCTGAATGTGCGTGTTGTCCTATGTACCCGAAAGATGCACCGACGGGTGGGTGAGCATGGGCATGTAATCTCTCAGCATTATGTAACTCGGTAGAATCTCAATCAAACTTCAACTTACAGGTAAGTCTCGTTTAATTTTCTAATTCTACCTCGTTACCATGCTGAGAGATCCCATGAGATTTTGAAGCTGACACACACATGAAGAAAAACCGCACCTCAATAAAGTGAACAGTTTTTATTACAGTAGCAATAAACTTCATCATAATAGTCTACTTAGCAGATAACACAGCACGTGCAAAGTTGGAAACCTTAACTATCGGCTTGTAGTATTTTGCAAAACAACATTCTGACAACCAAACAGCTGTTTTCAGGATGTCATCAAGATTAACAGAGGCTTTATATGCAGCTGACACTGACGCTGCTCTAGTGCTATGTGGTGGAAACATCTAAACCGGCCTGTGCCATAACTTGTTGTACCCAACAAGTCAGGGTATCTCTACTCACTTCTTTAAAAGGTTTCACAAAGCTGATGAAAAGCTTAGACTGGTTTCCTCTAAGAGACTTAGTTCTGTTAAGATACTTCTTACAAGTTGTAACAACACAGAGGCTAGGGTCCTCAAAAGGGACAAGCTTAAGCTGTGCGTTATGGTACCCAGGTCTACTTTGCTTCAAATGATTAACAATAACAAAAGTAAAGCCATTGTCTGTAACAATCATATCATTGATATCAAGCATGTGGATAGTCTGACCCCGCTGACGTGAGACCAGCAACAATAACATAAGAAATTTAAAAGAAAGGTCCTTTAGACGTAACGAGTCCACTGGGTGCAAAGTCTTAAAGTAGGACAATACAATCTGATCGTCCCAAACTTCGGTATACTTTGGAGTTGGGGCCTTGGACTGGAAAACTCCTTTTAACAGTCTTGAAAACAGTGGATTTTGACCTACAGTAGATCCATCATCTAACAACAAAAGAGGACAGTGCACTTCGTGCAGTGTTAATGGCACTGTAGGAAAATCCTTTCTCATACAGTTCTGTTAAGTAATCAAGTACATCTACAACAAGTGGGTGAAACTGATTAGCTTGCCTTTCAGCACAAAACTTGGTCCATTTTTTGATGTACACATCATACTGTTTCTTGGTGCCCCCTCACCAGGAGGCCAAGAGTAGTTTGGCAGCTGAGTGTGAAATTTCTTTTATTTGATAGAACTCCCTGATAACAGATATGCCACCATCCTTAGCTTGTTCTTTAGAGGGTGTTCCATCCCTTTGTGAGGAAGTGTCAGTAAGTCCTTGTGCTGAGGTAGAATTGCTATGAGAAGGTTTAACAATTGTGGCCACCAGGCTTGTGTTGGCCACAGGGGCACTACAATGAGACCCAGGGCTCCGTCGTTCTCCAATTTTTTCAGGCATTTGGCAATTAAACAGAAGGGAGGAAATAGATATGCAAACATTCCCGTCCATGCAAAGGAGAAAGCATCAACGTAAGTAGCCCCAGGGTCAGGTTTCCAGGAAACGTACTTTGGCAATTGGTAGTTTAATCTGGAAGCAAAAAGATCAATGTCTGGAGTGCCCGAGATTTTAGAAATTTGTTGGAATATATCTTCTCACTGTCTTCTCTGAGATGCCACTCAGTTCGTTCATTAAACTGTCGGGACTGCTTATCAGCCTCCACATTGAGAGCCCCCGGCAAGTGGGAAGCAGATAACCAAACCTTGTGCTGCATGCAGTCCAAATGTCCTGAACAAGTTTATTGCAGGATGGAGAGAGACAAACCGCCGTAGAGTTATCGCTGTTAACTTCGACGTGCTTTCCCTTAATATTTGACTTAAAACGCCTCAATGCAAAGTGAACTGCCAATATCTCAAGTTCATTTAATACGTTTGTTTTCGCTACCGAATAGTTCTCGCTGAGTTTATTCGCTCGTTCCTTTCGTTCTTTTATTTGCCTTCGGAGGTGGCGTATCTTTCTGTGATGGGCTCACGTGCGACGAACAACAGCCTGCAAACGGCTCATGTTATGCCAACCCCATTAACAGGTGAGGATGATGCAGTGAATGCTCCTTCGACGTCGCACTCTGGTGGCTCGCTCGAATGCTTGCCTTCCACGTCGCACGCCGTGGATTCCAGTGGAGAAACTGGAATTTCTCCGGCGATCGCTTCATTGATTGCTCAAACAGTTTGGGCTGCGTTGGCTGCTGAACGTGCTAATAATCTTTCTTCGTCGCTGGCCTCTACACCGCCTATTTAAAGTGTTTCAAGCCCATCGGTTCCTTCGACAACGGGGAGTGTGTGTTTAGGGGGCGCCCCTCCTTTGCTGTCCAGTTCAGCGAACACTTTTTTGCCCGCTGGTGCTGGAGTTGCCGGGCCTTCGCCACAAGGTAGGCCAACTCTGTCTATGTCTACTGTAGTGCCTTCCTTTGTATCAACGTTTGCAAATCCGTCGATGTCCGTTTTTAGCCCGGCGAGCGCGTACAATTTGCCGACTGGTGCGACTCGCGTTGTCGCCGATCGTTCCGCTGTGCTTGCTTCTCCTGTCCTGGACCAAACTTTCGTCGTTGGCCCCGGTTTCTCGCCCGTTCCGGCCAAGCTTGTCGCTCAGATCGTGGCCGGCAAGTGCGTCGACTTAAGCGAACTGTTGGCGGTCAACCTGGGGCACAAGGATCCAGAAGCTCAGTTGTTACTGGATGGCCGTCTCGTGCTGACTTCTCATCAGCCCAAGAAACAGCGCCGCCGCATTGAAGATATCGCATCATGGATGGAGGCCTTTGCTATTTTCTCCCTACTTATGGTCCCCAGTTTCCCCCATCGCTGGAAGACCTAATGCAGTACCAGCTGTTGATCCTGCGGACGTATCACCATTTTTCTGGCAGAGTTTGGCTCGCCTACGACCAAGCGTTCCCGCGAGCACGCCGCCGCTACTCGGCTCACAGACTGGTCATCTATGAATGTCCAGCTTTTCAATTTCCACGCAGCTGGCTCGTCTGTTCGTAGTTCGTCGCTGGCCACCTCAAATGAGTCGCCCGAACATCCTGGATCATCTTCCTCAGTCATCCACTGCATATCGTGGAACAAAGGGCGTTGCACTGCCCCGTTCTCGTTTTGCCGTTACGCACATCGGTGCAGCGTTTGTTCAGGGGTTCATCGGGCGTCATTATGCACCAACCAGTCCTCCAAAGTCGGCGGTGACCATACCAAACGTCGCAGTCGTTCCCCAAGTGCATCTGGGTCTGTGTTTCAAGCTAAGGCTCACCGCAGTTGATCTGCCCTAATGGCACCCGAGACGTATTTGCGACTTCGTTTTCTTCCTTTTTATTAGGCTCGTTAGTTTAGTTTCATGTGACTACTGCCTATTTTTATTCGCCGTCTTCTTTCATTGTTGACTTGAAGTCCAAGCATAACTGCCCCCCCCCTTTTTTTGCTCTCTTTTTTTTTTCCTTTGGTTGTTTAATTTGTAATAGTTGTTCACTGTTAGCGTTCGTTATGCAGGGTTTGTGCCTTGATTTGCGCTCAATTTTTGATGTTCGTGCCTGGCGATAGTGGTAGGCGTATGTTGGTAGAGTAACTAGCCTCGTTTAGGCCCTTAGGTTTTGTTTTAGTATTAAAATTGGGTGTTTGTTCTCCAATGTCAAGCGTTGTTCCGTTTGATCTTGCGGTTTTAGGGTGTCCCACCTTTCATCCCGTGTCGGTGGTTTCCCCGCTAAACGTATTACAATTTACCCTCGACTTGGCTGGGCACCCTAATCGACAGGCAGTGAATTATGTTCTCGAAGGCCTCAAGTATGGTTTTCGTCTGGACTTCCAACCTGCTCGCAGACTCAGAGCCGCCAAGAGGAATAAACCTTCAGCCTTCCAGAACCCCCGGATCATTGATGACTATCTGGCCAACGAGGTGGCACGATTTCGGGTTGCAGGCCCCTTCCGTTTGATCCCCATGCCCAACCTTCAATTTAGCAGTTTTGGGGTTATCGCCAAGAAAGGTCAACCTGGCAAGTGGCGCCTTATTGTGGATTTGTCATCCCCTCGGGGGTCTAGCGTAAATAATGGTGTCAGTCCTGATGAATTCTCCATGTATTACATTAAGCTCGACCAGATTATCAGCATGGTTCTAAAACATGGGCCTGGGGCCTTTATGGCTAAATTCGATGTCGAGGCTGCATATCGTGACATTGCAGTTCACCCGGAGGATCGGTACCTCCTAGGGATGAAGTGGCGTGGCCAGTTCTTTGTCGACCTAGCCCTCCCGTTCAGCCTCCGCTCTGTCCCTTATATTTTTAATTCAGTGGCTGATATGGTGGGATGGATAATTTTGAATAGGTACAACGTGGCAGACCTGATGCATTAACTCGACGATTTTCTTACGGCGGGTCCTGCTGGCTCTGATCAGTGTTCTCAGAACCTACAGACCTCGCTAGCTGTCTGCCGTTCACTTGGCCTTCCTCTTCATCCTGGCAAATGCTTTGGCCCCGTTACTCGTTTGGTAGTTTTGGGAATCGAGTTAGACTCTATAGAGCAGTCGGCCCGTCTCCCAGCTGATAAACTTTCCACCTTGCAGGAGTTGATTCAGTCATTGATTCATTGTTGATTCAGTCATTCCAACTGGATGTACAATGGTGGCATGATTGTTTGGCTTCCTGGCATGGTGTGAGCTTTTGGTTGTTTCCAGGGATGTCGCCCCCAAGGACGTAGAAGTCACTTCTGATGCAGCAGTTTCCTTGGGATTTGGCGCATACTTTAATAATGAATGGTTCAGTGGTTTTCCTGGGCTCCGGCCCTCACAAGCAGATCAATCCATTGCCTATAAGGAACGTTTCCCTGTGACGTGGTAGCTTCCCACGTCTGGGGTTCCCAGTGGTTTCGGCATCATGTTCTTTTCCGATCAGATAACGAGGCTGTGGTTCACATTTTACTTTTCAGGACGTCCAAGGTCCCCTGTATTATGCGTCTCCTCCGTCATTTACTTTCTGCAGCTGCTCGCTTTAATTTTACCTTCACTTCACAACATATTCCTGGTATTCATAACAACATTGTTGATGCTCTTTCCCGCTTTCGTTGGCAGGAATTCAGGCGTTTGGCCCCCATGGCGCAGCTCTACCCAGTCCCAGTCCCTCGTCAGCTCTGGCAGCTCCTGATCCCTCCTCTTTAGAGGCGCAGTGCCACAACTTTCTGGTGCAAGGGTTAGCTTGATCTACGCGCAGCTCTTATCGGTCTGGCCAGAGGACATTTTATGAATTCTTCTCTCAGCTTGGCAAAATTCACCAGTCTGGCTCCCCCTGTCCTGCCGACGAGTGGACTTTGTGCCTGTTTGCGACTTCTTTGGCCACTTCAGTTCAACACTCAACAATCAAGGTTTATTTGTCGGCAGTTCGCGCCATGCATATCGAGCAAGGTTTTTCTGATCCTCTTGTGGATTGTCTGCGGTTGCAACGAGTACTTAGAGGAATCAAGAGAACCCACGGCGATTCTTCGTCATTACGCTTACCCGTTACAGATGACATCATGATGGTAATTTTTCGAGCATTGGACTTAACCCACCCAGACCATTGTATGTTTTGGGCGGCGTGCAACTTAGCTTATTTCGGTTTTCTCCGTTCAGCAGAGTTTACCGTCCCCAATCTTGCGAGCGACATGCCTGCCATCCACCTGGGTGTTGCGGATGTTGCGGTGGACTCTCATTCATCTCCCTCGTGCTTACGTCTTGGGATAAAGGCTTCGAAAACAGATCCTTTTCGCAAGGGCTGTGTTCTGCACATTGGCAGGGGTGAGCTTCCGCTTTGCGCGATTCATTCCCTGTTGGCATATTTGACCCTGAGGGGAGGTGCCCCAGGCCCCTTATTTCTGTTTCGGGATGGATGGCCATTATCCCGTGCCCTACTGACTTCGTGGTTGCGCTGCATTTTGTTGTCGGCGGGTATCCAAGACAACTTTTCTAGCCACAGCTTTCGGATTGGAGCAGCAACGGTAGCAGCAAGGAATGGCATCCCGGACCATCAAATTCAAGCCTTGGGACTTTGGACGAGCTCAGCCTATTTATCGTACATTCGCACTCCTGCGGAGTCGTTGGCTCGACTGTCTAAGCAGCTTTCTCTCTCGGCTGTTCAATGACGGCTTGTTTCAGATCCATCAGGATCTGTAGTATTTGTCAGATCTTACGTAGCTAATCCCGAGCTAGCCAGTGCCGCGTGATGCTTATCATGGAGCTAGCTTATGGACAGTCAGCGCTGCTCTGGAGATTCTCCTTCCTGGAATGGCTGATTGTCGTTTCCTGTAATTTGTGGGTACATGCAAATCGGTTTTCAGCTAACTACCGACTTCACCAGCTAGCCGTTAGCTTCAGTCAGTTGTGTCCATGGCATGGTACGTATCGGTTTTGTTTTTGTTTCGCACAGGTGGGAATAGGTGCTTGAAAGTTTGGGTGGTTGGGCCCTTCTTCCACCCTATTCGCGGGCCCTTCATTCTCCAAGCACCTTGGAGGGAAGGGCATGGTGGTTGCCGCTCACAGGGTTGTCATGGATACCCTTCACGTTCGGCTAGGATTGACTCGTGGCCCCACCTTCCTTGTTTCAGGCACCATTCCCCAAGCTCATCTGTTGTTGATGAGTTTAAATGTGGCTAAATGTAATTTAGGCTAAGTTAAACGCGAAACAATGCTGGCCAGCAGTCGCTCCCTGGGCTTTGGTGCGGGGTGACCCGGGGCTATTCGCAGGGCCTTCATGTGGTTTACAGCTCGGCTTCGGATGTCAAGTCATTCCGCGTTTGTCTTCGCTACCGGATAGTTCTCGCTGAGTTTATTTCCGGCCCGCCCCTCGCTCTGGGCATGGTAAGTATTAGGTATCTTTGTTTCCACTGTTCTGTCAGTGTGACGGTGCCTGGTGGTTGCCGCTCACAGGGTTGTCATGGATACCCTTTGCGTTCGGCTAGGATTGACTCATGGCCCCACCTTCCTTGTTTCAGGCACCATTCCCAAAGCTCATCTATTGTTGATGAGTTTGATGTGCCTCGATTGTTATGATTCTGACCACAAGCCTTGAGTTATCTCTCCAAGACAGACTGCCCCTAGCCTATTTTTGAAGCATCTGTAGTGAGTTCTACGTCAGGATTTGAGAGGTCAATCTGTTTGTATGCCTGTGGTAGGTTTCATACCCACCAACTAAGATTTTTTCGAGATTCTGGAGATAGTTGCATCAGTGCTTCAAAATTGCCCTTGTTCTTACACAAGGCTTCATTTTTATCTATTTCAATGTTTCTGTAAAATAGAGGTCCATACTGAACTGCTGGTAGACTGGACACAAGCAGGCCTATGACTTGTGTAACTTCCCCTGATGGAAACATAGCCCCTGCTTAGTGGCGTCTGGCAGGCAGAAACAACTCTGTCTGTTTTATCTGGCATGAGATATACGTACGGAGTCCAAAACAAAACCAAAGAAAACAAGTTTTTGACATGGTTGCAGCACTGATAACGAACCCTAGGTTCTCAAACAGGCATTTGGTTGCCAGTATGTTTTGGCTGCAATCAAACACTGAGCTACCTTGAAGATAAGAGTCGTCAATATAGCCAACATTCAGATGCCCTTTACTACGTAATGTACCATACACTGGCTTAAGGAGCTTGGTAAAATATCTGGGTGCTGAGGACAAGCCACTGGGCAGACAAATATACTGAAATAATTTGCCTCTCCACAAGAACTGCAAGTATTTTCTGTGCTCAGGTGCCACAGGCACTGTGTAATAAGCATCTGTCAAGTCGATTGAGGCCATGTAAAGTTTTTCTCATCAATTGTACAGGAAAGGATGAGCTCTCCGATTTCAAATGCTTATATTCGATAGATTCATTTAATCTTTTAAGATTAAGAATCATCCTGTAAGAACCATTCTTCTTTTTCCCTAAGAATATGTTAGAGATAACTTGATGTTCGGAGGGCTGAGCTTCCTCAATGACCCCTTTCTGTAATAGGGTCTCAATTTTCTCATCAATAATTTTAGCCTCTTTTGGATTGAATCTAATCGGAGGTAAATTATAATGCTGAGACGGCAGCTCAATAAATTCCAGGTGACAGTGCTGTACCATGTCAAGAATCTTAAGGTCTGTTGTAATTAATTTCCATGCAGACAGAAATATTTGAGCCTGCCAGCCACTTTGATAGTGACATTATGTATAGCACTCATCTCTGAATTTGGGTGTTGTGTGCTTTTGTCATTCAAGGCTGAGATTTGTGGGCTTTCCTCTTCCCCTCCCCCCTGTATTGGGAGGGGCGATTGTAGTTTTTTGACCCAGAGTAGTTCCTTTTCCTCTGAAATTTGTCATGGAGTGCAGATTGCCTACCTCTTCTATAACTCTCTTTCTTGTCTCGTTGGAGTTTCGAGGTAATTCTGTTGGTGTCAGTTATATCTTTAACTGCTTTAGGCAAATCGTCACCAAATAATTCCGAAGAAATTGGATTTGAAGTTGCACAGAGATATCTGTAGCTGGCATGGAGTTCTGGTCGAGGCGCTTCTCTTCGACGAACGTTAAGTTCCATGTTAGCATTGGCTAACAAAAGCACTCCATCCATGAGGTTTTTACAACTTTGTTTTTTGGGGGCATCACCGGGGCAGTGATCAAGTTGTTTACAACCGATACGACTGCTGTAGCTCCCTTTACAAGGGATTTTTGTACTTTCTGCAACTTTATGTCAGATGAACGTCCCTTCTCTGAAAGGTTATTCCATATTGGCAAGTTAACTCTTGTTTCGGCTAATCTCTCACAATATTTGGGCGCTGGGTAGCGTTTCTTTATTTCAGTTAGCTTGTCTTCCTCGGTTTTCTCCTTCAGTAATTTCGAGACAATAGCAGCTAAATTAGTATTGATTCCAGCTGCTTTTTGTTCTGCTAAATCAAAATCTTTCTCAAGTTGACCTAGGATGACTTCATTGACCTGCTTCATCGTTTTTGCGTCTCTTTGCTGCTGGTTCCTCTACATCCGACACATCTGAATCGGCGGAGCTTAACTGCTCGTTTGAACAGCGACTTTCTTTTGACACGTAACAGGGGCACCCAACGAGCCAAATCAAACAAAAGCTGTAGAAAGGCATTTTTAACCCTTTTCCTCCCATGGGTATGCCAATTAATTTTCGCAAAAAACACAACACTGTAAATAAATGGTTGGAAGTTGAGCTACATTAAGTCAATTTTCATATATCATAGCTCATTTTGAAGTTTAGAGAATTTCCTACACAGTGAACCAACAAAGTATGCCTGTCCCTTGTTATGCAAGTTTCTCACTTTATCCTTAAAGTTGACATATGCAGTAAAAATACACTAAAAAAATCCTTCATCCACAAGAATTCAGCTCTGAAACCAAAAAAAAACTGTCAAATAATAACAACAGTCATTTTTGTTAAGCTAAAGCAATGACCTTTAAAATAAACCACAAACATTTGGTATATTGATCTAAAAAAGCATCTTACAGCCCTCAAACAGTAAGGCAATTTTCATCACAAATTTAAATTCTATAAATCATTAAAAAAAATTAATCAACTGAGGATTTAACAGCAACTTAATTCTCATAAGGTATTATTTTTTACCAGACTGATCCAAACAACCTCTCTGAGCATAACTGCCTTCCCCAAGCTTTTTCAAATATCTGGTTAATGATTAACCAATCAAAAGAAACAGTCATGTCCATAATCCCATGAATTATGGGAACATACATTTTTTTGTAGAATAAACAATCCAAAAATATAATTTTCTGAACAAGAAAACACCAAATAGTATCTCTTATAAGCATGGAGTTAGACAATTACCAGTGTTACAATGTCATTATGCTATTGGCAATGGTGTGTCACAACTACAGCAATAAGTGAGCAGTTTTTGACAACCAACGGTCAGTGTTCCACTTCTTGTAGGAGAGTTCACTGCCTCATCTGCCTAGGCCTTCCTCTTGCAAAAGGCCTCCCAGGATTCTGAGGTTTCAGACGTGGGGTTGCTGCTCCATATTCAGGGTCATCAAACAAATAGTCTTGGAGGGTGTGGTACTTCTCAAAACAAGGGCTGGGGCACATGTGCACTTCACACAGTCCACACTTGTATGAAGTCAACACTCGCTGCAGGTGAACTTTACAAGCACACCGTTTGTCAACTTTGACTGGAAAGTGTCCCAAAGACAGATTCAATCTTGATATTTGAGGTGCAGCAGGTGTGGGGGTAATCTTGTAGCTCCATCCACCATGTAAACCTCTGATTACCAAAATCCGGAAATCCATCATGCTCAGATCTGGTTGATCATCATCTTTTCCCTTGCAGTAAACAAGATATGCATTTAAAACTGACACCTCCAAGAAATGATAGAAGAGTTTTAGATACCACGTCCAGCCTTTCATGAGCCTTGCATAGGCAGTTGTCCTCTGGTCTGCAACATCAACTCCACCCATGTGTGAATTGTACTGTTGCACAGGTATGGGACAAGCAAAGTCCCTCCTTTCCCATTCATTTGCTTCGCGCACAGACCTTTCAGCAACTCCCATTTCTTCAGTAACTGGTAAAGTTGTCAGAATAGTCACAGGTTTTCTGTCTTTCCATGTCACACAAGTGAGGTGATGTTTTTGCCGAAAAATTGCTTCACCACGTTTCATCCTCTTTACAGTAGGAGAGGTTGATTTTGTCACATCTCGAGGAAGACCAATCCAATCCCCCCGACATGTTCCACAGGCTTGAAGACCCTGATCATAAAGCTTCTCAAAAAGTTCAACTGAGGTGTAGTAATTATCCATAAATATATTATATCCTAGTCCATAAAATGGTTCCACAAGTTTCAAAACAACTCTTTGAGCTAAACCTTTAGAATCCTGTCCACATTCCTTGCCTGTATAAACATTTATGTCTAACACATAGCCATTTTCAGATCAGCCAAAGTAAATTCCTTGAGGCCAAATCTTGCTGGTTTGTCCCTCATATACTGCTTCCATGAAAGGCGTCCTTTAAACTTCACAAGGGTTTCATCCACTGACAGGTTCCTGCTTGGGGCATAAACTCTTTGGAACCGGTTTCTAATTAGTTCTAAGAAGGGCCTGATTTTTCCAAGTTTGTCATATCCATCTTGACCTCTAGGAATTAATTGTGTATTGTTCACAAAATGTATATACCTCAAAATTTGTGTAAACCGATTCCTTGACATGCAATTTTTGAAGAATGGTGTTTGAAGTATCTCATCAGTGGACCAGTAACTATGTATGGTAGGCTTGTTTACCAGCCCCATGGCTAAAATCAAGGCAATAAATGTTCTTATTTCATCTTTGTCCACTGCGTGCCAAGGCATACGGTGTTTATCCGGGTTTTTGGCTCTCTCTTGGGCAGCATACAAATTTGTTTGTGCCACAACTACATCAAGCACGGCATCAGTGAAAAACAGACAAAAATAACTCACTGGGTCTTTTTGATCCGCTCCCATTCGAACTTTAGGCCCTGTGGGTTGGGTGAAAGGCAGGTCTGAATGCGTCCTGATGTCTTCTACCCAAGCAGGATCGCCCACAACATCGTTTTCGCCTTGTGCTATACGTCTCCGCTTCCTGGGAGGATCTGCTTGCTGCAATTCTTCATTTTCGTCACTTTCTTCAGCCTCAGAGTCAGTCTGATAAAATTCTGAGTCAATTTCCTCGTCAGACTCTCGGTCTAAATATGCTGTGCCTATAGCTACAGAAGTCAAGGGCATTTCATCTTCATCTACGAACACTAAATCCACGTTTTGAGAAGTCTCTGCAGCCGAATTTACTACAAATTCACTTCCAGAAGTTGAAGCCATTACTGACCAGCTGTTCCTGAACTTCGCGGGAAAACTCGAACAGAAAAGAATCGCAACTTTTTCGGTCAAAAACAGGCAAATTCACATGAAAAACACCGAGAAAACGACAAAAATCGCCAGGCGTTAAATGAGCCAGAGGGGGGCTATTTCAATCAAGTATTTCACCCCAAGCGGGCTCAACATCGGTCAGCCGCATTTATCGTCACACATATGTGACGTTGGGAGGAAAAGGGTTAAGTACCTTATGGTGTTTGAAGTCTGTTTAAAGTGATGTTTTCATGAGCTAGAAGACGTTCATCTTTTCGGATTCCCTAGCTGAAATTTTAATTGCCCGAAAATGTTAGGGAACAAAATATGCCTTTGAGAAAATGAAAGTTGAAATGAACTTTCCACGAACTTTTTTCGGGAACTATTTTCTTCCGAAAATGCTAGCTGACGTTTTTGACTGTCAAAAACAGCAATTACGACCTCTCCGAAAACATTATGGGTTATGATTTCCCAATTGCGAATCTTTTAGGCCACGTCTTAGTTTCGAAAATCCGAGTGCACTCTTTAATCGACGCCGAAAGCCCGAGGCGAATTACCCTCCACCGAACAGATATCTACCGAAACTTGTCGTTGGGTGCCCCTGACGTAAGCAGACCGACTGCCTCGAAACATTTGTCCCAAGTTGTCAAATCCTTCGGCCATACTCTGCGATAAGCTGGCGAAGGAATCTTTTAAGATTTCGGGTTGACGCCGCGTCGTTTCCAAGAGGGGCAGCACTTTCCGGTATGTTTTGCCTGTCGCTGCTATCTTTTGGCGAGCTTCTCTTCCCTGGCGGATTTTCACGCAGGACTCTCTTGGTAGTGCCTGTGGTTGTTTTTCCACTGTCTCCCTTCTTTGAGGGTTTTATAGTTTGACTAGCTTCCCTTTTTTTGAGAAGAAGCGGGATCTTTGGTCCCCTTAGACTCTGGCTTTTGAGTCAAGCGAGCGGAATTTCCCGCCGCACGTGTTTGTGCCGAAGCCGTGGTGTCTTTCTTTTTGCTGAGCTCGGCATTCCAGTCACTTAAAGTGCCCTTGAAGTTAAAAATTTTTTTGCACAAATTTACAGGTTTAAGTGTCCTCTTTCAAGAATGGCGGATTAAATTTTACGCAGAGAAAATAAAATCGGATTTTTTACTGTCCAAATTGCCTCAAAAAGCCAAAATGGTGTCTCTGGTGACGAGTTTTGCGTTGATAACGTAGTTGGTGGTTCTGAAAAGTTGTTTACAATTCATCTCTCTTGCGATTCAGTGAGCTCCGCAAGTTCGGTCGAGATTTTGTCGAGATTATAGTTGCTAGCTGTTCGTTGGAAAGTGGCAACCATGTCTGAAAGTGACGATATTTTGTCTTCTGTGGATTCGAATACGTCTAATAAATCCAGCGGAGAAGAATCAGAAAGCGAAACTGACCGGATGAAATGGAAGTGGTTGGTATGGCAAGCCGTTGCTGCCAAAAGCCCATCGAGTTGTAAATCCTGGTCCAAATGTCTTTCAATATCATCGAGTTAGAAAAGTTACATGGTCAGTCTTGAAATTGCATGGTCGAGTTTTGGAGAACCATGGTTGAGTTGCATTTTGAAAGTTTGAGTTCTCGCTAGCGAGTTTTCAATTTCTCGCTAGCGAGATTTTAAATTCTCGCTAGCGAGTTTTTCTCAATCGTGCGCAAGCGGAATATGCGGACGGATGTTGTAGACGGTAGAGGAAACTTTAGACCATAGAGGGAAGTTGAAGGCCGCGAATGGAAGCCGTAAATTTCGCAATTTTGAACTGTTGTTTTCTTTGAGGGCTCGAACTGGCGGGGTTCAAGTGTACCGATATTTCATTAAGCCAAAGAACATAATGCAAACAAGACGCTCTATGAGCTTTTACCTGGGACACCTTGAACACCTTGCGAAGTGCAGAAGTAGACGTACGCTAAAACCGACTATCGGTTCGAAAATTGATCAAAGGGCCCTTGAAGCCAGCTCATTCACTTAGTGATGCATTCGGGTATTCATGGGTATTCATTGCTGCTGTAGTCTGATGCGATTTCAATACAGGTTTGCAACATGAGGTGAAGTAGTTAGGCAGAGCAGCTTGTCGATTTCTTTCGACAAAGTGACACAAATATTCTTTGTCGGCTGGAATTTAGTTGTGATTCAGTAATTTTGCATATCTTGCACTGTAAAAAACAATGAAAGTCTTCAGGATCTAGACGTGTTCAGCATCGCATGTCACGAAAGGAATTTTAATGCACCTTCTTTGTTTCCTTCAAAACCTAGGAAAAATTATGTTAAGCCACTGTAAATTTATAATAGTCATAATAGTTGAACGATGCCAACACTGATGAACTTTGTTGTGCGTCCTGCAACACAAATAATGCTTGACTTAATGGCAAATTTTAGATAATGATCTTTTTCTTGTCACGTACTGGCGCCACGGAGTCTGGCTTGTACCGTAGTTCGTTTCACTAGTAAGGCTTGGTTCTCATTAGCCACATAATGATCATAATCATAAACATAAACATAATCATAATCATAAACTTGTTATGATCTAGTGGGAACCAACCTCACGTGCAGGCCGTGGAAATTAAAGTCTTTTTGAGTGTGATGCAGTTTAAAAATGGCTGCCATACAAACATGCGCCTTAATTACAGTAAGGATGGGCTTCCTCGCATCGACTACATTTAATCAGGAGTTTTTTCGCCATCGCATTATCATAATACACTGTGTATTAATTCTTTTGCTTCTTGAATCACGACGACTTCTCCAAAGAGAAAACAGGGGAAATCAAAGGCGCTTCTGGGTGAGACCAATATTCACGGCAAGGAAAACATACGGATGTTATCATACTCTTGTTCAAGAACTCCGCCTTGGGGATCGAGAATGGTACTTCAAATTTATAAGAATGTCTCCTGAGCGGTTTGAACACTTACTTAGCCTGGTTGCTCCACGTATATCCAAACAGAAAACGAAGCTTCGAGAGCCTATTGGACCGGCAGAGCGCCTTTGTATTACTCTACGATACCTTGCTTCGGGAGATTCTCAGCAAACACAGTCGTTTCATTTTCGCGTTGGCAAGGCAACCGTATCGAAAATAATTGCAGAAACGTGCAATGCAATATGGCTTTGCTTAAAGGAGGATTATCTTAAGCCTCCTCGAACAAGAGAACAGTGGAAAAGAATCGCCACTGAGTTTGAACAGCTGTGGGGATTCCCGCACTGCCTGGGAGCAGGCGATGGCAAGCATGTGGTTATTGATTGCCCTAAGAAAAGCGGATCCACTTACTTTAACTACAAAGGGACCTTCAGTATTCTACTCTTAGCCTACTGTGATGCCAGGTACCAATTTACCTTAGTGGATATCGGCCAATTTGGTAGTCAAAACGATTCTGGTACCTACAATGATTCTCTTATCAGTTCAGCCCTTGAAAACAATACCCTAAATCTACCACCTGCTGAAGATCTTGATCGATGTACTCTTAAACCTCTGCCATATGTTTTTGTTGTCGATGAAGGTTTGCCGCGGACGTCTTTCCCAACGCGGCCTTGGCCAGGAAGAAATCTTTCAGAGGACCACGCAATATTTAATTATCGTCTATCAAGAGCAAGGCGTATAATAGAAAACTGTTTTGGTATTCTAGCAGCAAGGTGGAGAGTTTTTCGCCGCCCAATTCGCGCTAGCGTTTATCTGGTTCAGAAGATAATAGAGGCCGCTGTTTGTCTTCACAACTACCTCCGCCTCACAGATAACGCCATGTACTGCCCACAGGGATTTGTTGACTGTGAAGACAGTAGCGGACGCCTTCAGCAAGGGGAATGGAGAAATATTGTCGCAGGAGACGTGGGTGCATTTCGGACAATGGAAACCCCTCGAGGACGACCTCAGATCGATGCAACCCTTACCAGACAAGCCTTGACAAGCTACTTCCTAACCGACCAAGGCAGTCTTCCCTGGCAGTGGCAGCATGTTAGAAGTACTGGACCTGTTCCGACACAATGAATGACTCAGATTCTCGTCAAATATCTTAGATAAGAAACTGGAGGGTGATTCAGGTCACATTTCAAACTTTGATGTCAGTTTAGGATAGTAGTTGTGTTAAAAGTTTCAATGTAATATGGTTGACTTGTGGCCAACTGATACACATCCTCACGTTTAGCAAAGTGATGAAACTCATTTGAGTTAAACGTTTTTGCTTTATTTAGGTGAACGTTAACAAATGTTTAAATTTTTACAAAAGAAAGGGAAAAAAAACCAAATGAATTTATTTGAATGATGAGTCTCTTCCTTAGTTGAGATAGAATCAGTAGAAAAGCATATTAAATGAAATGTTTGAGTTAATTGTTTGAAGTCTGGAAGAAATATTTTTTGAAATATTCGCAACAAACATAAACTAAACGTAAAGTAACTACTTATTAACATAAACACAATTTTCAGTTCTTGTTTTCTCATAGTATGGTTTGCCTGACTTATCTAACGTGTTCGAAAATTGTGGCAAATTAATATGCAGGTAACACTGTTTTGTTGTCATGAAACTCAACGATGGCAGCATTTCTCCTGCTCAAAAACGTTAACCTATTTGGTATCCACCACTAAAATCCGGCATAAAAGTAGGATGCTGTTGGACAGATGCAAATGATCCCTCATCTACCATCATAGCTTGAAAGATCACATTATTAATGTGATATTTTGCCCTTGCTTTTTGTGCGGGATTCATACATTTTAACTGCGAGGCTACAAACACACCAAACAAATCATCTTCATCCTCGTGTTTCTTTCCAGATTGTGGTTGCTGCCGCATACTGTTGCACATACTTTTTAAGCTCTCTCCCACAACTTTGATCATTTCAAATTGCTGCTGCTCTGCTTGTTCCTGCTTGTTCCTGCGTGTTTCTTTTGTCTGTCTGGACTGCTTCGATGAAGACTGTGCACTTTTTTCTTTCCGTATTCCTTGCCTCATGCTATCTTGGTCTGTAGTACTTTCACTTTCTTCGTCTTCCCTTGGAATAACTGAACTTAGATCCATGTCCGCCACCGTGTCATCACTGATTGCATCATTCTCGTTTACGTCTTCTTCACTACCTTCTTGCGCCGATGAACCTTCCACGGGCATCAAATTGCTTTTCGTTGCTCTAGGTGAAATGTACTTATCTAAGAAGTGCAAGTAGGGAAATGTATCACTTGTCTCACGAAGAGCATCGAGCACTTCTGCAGAGGACGTTCCCGATCTTTTGGCTTTTTTAACCCGTTTCTTCTCCCTGGTGTACCGGGCTCTAAGATTTTCGAACTTCTGCTTTGCAACATCACCTTACGTAAAAATAAGCAAAGAATATAATCAAGCTAAGCTTAAGTTAGGCTAACAACGGTCGATGCTTCTCTTTGCCGTATAAATATGTAAGTTCAATACGTACCTGTCTCCAAATCCATTTTTTCTGCTACTTCATTCCAAGCATTTTTCTTTTTGTTACGATCTTTAAAATCTGTCAGCGATTTATTGTACAATATTGGAAAACTTTCGACGAGGCTTGCAAGACGTTCTTCGAAGTTGGACGCCATATTGGAATAACATGAACGGCACGTTACTGGAACTAGGACGCTCATTGGCCAAAATACAATGAAAGAACATATAATATATATATTTAGCCAAGCCTAAAAGCGGAGCTCCAAAAGCATTCTTTTTCTACTGGCATTTACATATAGTGTGCTTGTCATATCACCCATCTGACCTCACTCAAGCTACAGACCCAATGCAAAAATAGTATGGAAAAGTGATCTGAGCCAGTGTCACAGTGGATAAAAGCTCTAAAAGTATAAAAGGTATTCGCTCGTTTGAAAAAAGACAAGAAAAAACTGACAAAATTTCGCGAGCACTCGGCAAGTGTCTGCTCCCAGGATTCTATCCATGGCTTCCCATACCGCTGTTTTTGTGTTCCCAGGAGGAAGAGAGTAGAAGTTGCATTGAGACTAAAGAAATGTGTTGAGTTCAGGTCCCACCGAGATTTGAACTCGGATCGCTGGATTCAAAGTCCAGAGTGCTAACCATTACACCATGGGACCTTCAGGTGTAGGGAGTGAAGAAAAGTGTCGATAATGAAACCAAACTAAGTATTCAAATTAAAGTATTCTTGAATGAAACGACATTTTTATAAAATGAAGCCGTGTGTGCAAAAACCAAAATTATTAAATTTCTCACAGTTAGGTTTTTCTTTTGCTTCTTATCAAAATGGAGGGAACATGTAAAAACAAGGGGTCTATAGAAGAAAAGCAGCAGCTACGATGCATGTAAAAGAGATAATCGATGCAAAGTTATTGTTGCCGAACCAGGAAACTGTTTGTTTCTTTATAAAAAGAAAAGATCGAGAAGGTCCCACCGAGATTTGAACTCGGATCGCTGGATTCAGAGTCCAGAGTGCTAACCATTACACCATGGGACCAGTTCAGGATGCTGAATGTCTAACAAGTTAAAAGGAGAAAAGAAATGGAAATGACACAAAAATAGAGTAAGTTTCATTTATATGTAAAGATCAAACGACATTTCAAAAACTGAAGCGATGCGTTCAGACAAACTTTATACTCGGCCGGTGGCTGTTTGATCTACATGTAGAAATCTCCATCCAGGTCTTTTAACATGTTCGGAATACAGCACGATGATTTTAGGGAACGAGGAAGCTGAACTTTCAAAGAGAAGAATTTGCTGTTCTGGAAACTAACAATAGTTTGTGCCCAAATTCCTAAAAATGCGTTGACTTGGCGCCACATTATTTTACATTGTACAACTTGAAGTTTTTCAGGAAAATAAATGAAGGCAATCTAATTTTTAAGACTGACAAGCCATCAAACATTCAGAGCGAATACGTTGCTCTCGCTTCAAGGCTCAGAGCTTAAAATTGAGGACGCTTTGTTGTTAGTAAGGTGGCAAATTCACCCTAGAGCCAGGTTTTGTCACTCGTGCTTCATTGACTTCTAAGGGGATAACAAAAGATAAAAAAAATCATCTTGCGTCGGCCGGGAATCGAACCCGGGTCAACTGCTTGGAAGGCAGCTATGCTCACCACTATACCACCGACGCTTCACCGACAAACATTTCACGTCAGTGCTGGTTCATATAGCTTCGAACATCAGTATATTTCAGTGCTTGCCAATAAGTACATTTGCGCAGAAAATTGTACCAATTGACAATCCAATAAGGACAAATTTAAATCATAAAAGGTCACCCTTGTCCTATTTGTTTTATGTAGGTTGACGGCTTATTATCAAAGGAATACACCTCGGTCGCAGCTTCCAATAAAAGCTCTAAAAGTATAAAAGGTATTCGCTCGTTTGAAAAAAGACAAGAAAAAACTGACAAAATTTCGCGAGCACACGGCAAGTGTCTGCTCCCATGATTCTATCCATGGCTTCCCATACCGCTGTTTTTGTGTTCCTAGGAGGAAGAGAGTAGAAGTTGCATTGAGACTAAAGAAATGTGTTGAGTTCAGGTCCCACCGAGATTTGAACTCAGATCGCTGGATTCAAAGTCCAGAGTGCTAACCATTACACCATGGGACCTTCAGGTGTAGGGAGTGAAGAAAAGTGTCGATAATGAAACCAAACTAAGTATTCAAATTAAAGTATTCTTGAATGAAACGACATTTTTATAAAATGAAGCCGTGTGTGCAAAAACCAAAATTATTAAATTTCTCACAGTTAGGTTTTTCTTTTGCTTCTTATCAAAATGGAGGGAACATGTAAAAACAAGGGGTCTATAGAAGAAAAGCAGCAGCTACGATGCATGTAAAAAGAGATAATCGATGCGAAGTTATTGTTGCCGAACCAGGAAACTGTTTGTTTCTTTATAAAAAGAAAAGATCGAGAAGGTCCCACCGAGATTTGAACTCGGATCGCTGGATTCAGAGTCCAGAGTGCTAACCATTACACCATGGGACCAGTTCAGGATGCTGAATGTCTAACAAGTTAAAAGGAGAAAAGAAATGGAAATGACACAAAAATAGAGTAAGTTTCATTTATATGTAAAGATCAAACGACATTTCAAAAACTGAAGCGATGCGTTCAGACAAACTTTATACTCGGCCGGTGGCTGTTTGATCTACATGTAGAAATCTCCATCCAGGTCTTTTAACATGTTCGGAATACAGCACGAGGATTTTAGGGAACGAGGAAGCTGAACTTTCAAAGAGAAGAATTTGCTGTTCTGGAAACTAACAATAGTTTGTGCCCAAATTCCTAAAAATGCGTTGACTTGGCGCCACATTATTTTACATTGTACAACTTGAAGTTTTTCAGGAAAATAAATGAAGGCAATCTAATTTTTAAGACTGACAAGCCATCAAACATTCAGAGCGAATACGTTGCTCTCGCTTCAAGGCGCAGAGCTTAAAATTGAGGACGCTTTGTTGTTAGTAAGGTGGCAAATTCACCCTAGAGCCAGGTTGTGTCACTCGTGCTTCATTGACTTCTAAGGGGATAACAAAAGATAAAAAAAATCATCTTGCGTCGGCCGGGAATCGAACCCGGGTCAACTGCTTGGAAGGCAGCTATGCTCACCACTATACCACCGACGCTTCACCGACAATCATTTCAGATCAGTGCTGGTTCATATAGCTTCGAACATCAGTATATTTCAGTGCTTGCCAATAAGTACATTTGCGCAGAAAATTGTACCAATTGACAATCCAATAAGGACAAATTTAAATCATAAAAGGTCACCCTTGTCCTATTTGTTTTATGTAGGTTGACGGCTTATTATCAAAGGAATACACCTCGGTCGCAGCTTCCAATAAAAGCTCTAAAAGTATAAAAGGTATTCGCTCGTTTGAAAAAAGACAAGAAAAAACTGACAAAATTTCGCGAGCACACGGCAAGTGTCTGTTCCCAGGATTCTATCCGTGGCTTCCCATACCGCTGTTTTTGTGTTCCCAGGAGGAAGAGAGTAGAAGTTGCATTGAGACTAAAGAAATGTGTTGAGTTCAGGTCCCACCGAGATTTGAACTCAGATCGCTGGATTCAAAGTCCAGAGTGCTAACCATTACACCATGGGACCTTCAGGTGTAGGGAGTGAAGAAAAGTGTCGATGATGAAACCAAACTAAGTATTCAAATTAAAGTATTCTTGAATGAAACGACATTTTTATAAAATGAAGCCGTGTGTGCAAAAACCAAAATTATTAAGTTTCTCACAGTTAGGTTTTTCTTTTGCTTCTTATCAAAATGGAGGGAACATGAAAAAAGAAGTGGTCTATAGAAGAAAAGCAGGAGTTACGATGGATTTAAAGGAGTTTTTCGATTGAAAGTTATTGCTACCCGCTCCAGAAAACTGTTTGTTTCTTTATAAAAAGAAAAGATCGAGAAGGTCCCACCGAGATTTGAACTCGGATCGCTGGATTCAGAGTCCAGAGTGCTAACCATTACACCATGGGACCAGTTCAGGATGCTGAATGTCTAACAAGTTAAAAGGAGAAAGGAAATGGAAATGAGACAAAAATAGAGTAAGTTTCATTTATATGTAAAGATCAAACGACATTTCAAAAACTGAAGCGATGCGTTCAGACAAACTTTATACTCGGCCGGTGGCTGTTTGATCTACATGTAGAAATCTCCATTGAGGTATTTCAACATGTTCGCCATACAGCAGGAGGATTTAAGGGAAAGAGGAAGCTGAACTTTCAAAGAGAAGAATTTGCTGTTCTGGTAACTAACAATAGTTTGTGTCGAAATTCTTAAAAATGGGTTGACTTGCCGCCACATTATTTTAGATTCTATAGCTTGAACTTTTTCAGGAAAATAAATCAAGACATTCTACTTTTTAAGACTGACACTGAGCCATCAAACATTTCGAGCGAATTCATTGCTCTGGCCGTAAGGCGCAGAGCTTAAAATTGAGGACGCTTTGTTGTTAGTAAGGTGGCAAATGTACCCTGGAGCCAGGTTGTGTCACTCGTGTTTCATTGACTTCTAAGAGAAGTCCAAGGGGATCACAAAAGATAAAAAGAAAAACAAATTGCGTCGGCCGGGAATCGAACCCGGGTCAACTGTAAAAGCAAATGGTCTATAGAGGAAAAGTCTGAGTTACGATGCATTTAAAAGAGTTAATCGAAGCAAATTTATTTCTGCCTGCACCAGAAAATTGTTTGTTTCTTTATAAAAAGAATAGATCGAGAAGGTCCCACCGAGATTTGAACTCAGATCGCTGGATTCAGAGTCCAGGATGCTGAATGCATAACAAATTAAAAGAAGAAAGTAAATGGATTTGACACAAAAAGAGACTAAGTTTCATTTATATTTAATGATCTAACGACATTTCAAATACTTAAGCGATGCGTTCAGACCGTTCGACGTGCGCTGTAAAAGTTCGAGTTGAAACTAAACGTTTTTGGTTTCTTGTCTTCTTGACATCCACCAGTTCGGGAATCTAAAGCCCTGCAGGTTAGTTGGTGTTTGAACTTCGACTTAGCTTGTGCAGGCAAATTAATTGGACAATTTGCTTTTCCGGTAAAACGTACTGTTCGGCTGATGTTTTTTTAAATCAGAATTTGCAGCACAGAATTAACTTCTTAACCTTCCCTGAGGCCGTCTATGAATCTCTTTGACGGAACTGATTAAAATTTATGACTGCCTCTTGTTTTCCGAGGGAAAATGATATTAATTCAGTCTCGAGATTCGCGTTAATTTTATCGATGAGCCGACGACATCTCATTTCCAGATGAGAGTGCATGCATTTAATTAGACGGTATATTTTTTCTTTTCTTTTCGGATGATTGTAGACATATGCATAGTGAAAGGATTTAATTCATGGATGGAGCCTTCAAAATTGTTTTGCCGCAATCTTCCACTGTAGAAGATAAGGTTTTTTTCGTCTTCTCATTTATGTTGCACTGTCTGTCCTCATGATACATGGAACAGTTTATCTGTTATAACAGATATCCCAATCTCTGTTCCTATGAGGACTAAACGTTATGATAAAACAATTTAGTCCGCGGCCTTGTTCAGTTTTTATTACGTGGTAAACCTAATTGCCTTAAAAACTAATCCCTGAAGTTTCTTCTCTTTGTCTTCAGGTTAAAATTGAAGACGTTGAGAAAGGTCCACGATTGGAGAACGTATAAAAGCACAAGAATATTCAAGGCGACGTCAGATAATTAAGATAAGTTCAACTGTCGTTCACTTCATAAGTTCTGTTTCTACTCGGGGTCAAGATTTTTTGATATTACTGTTTTTGTAATCAGTATAGTCTTTCTCATGCTTTCATATTCTAGTAATAGTAATAACATCTAACTCTGTTTCCCAGCGGTGCTGTCAATTTCAGCGTTAATATCATTTTATGTATAAGTGTTATACCTGTCTATCGCTCCACCCGACTCGATTAGCCCCGCTATACCCGGGCAAACTGTGATTTCGTTATTATTTATAAATAAAGTACTAGTTGTTGTTGTTGTTAGGCACAATTTTCAGTCGCAGGAAAATTAAATCAACAGTTGCTTTCCGCCAAATCTAACCTACAAGTGCAGATGAAGTCATTTTGTTACAAATGGAGTTGTAAAGTTTATTAGGGTGTGCCATGAAAATTAGAATGATCAAGATATCCATCCAAGATCGATTGTGCCATTACATTTCGATAGATTTCTAAATATATCTATTTAGCCAAGCCTAAAAGCGGAGCTCCAAAAGCATTCTTTTTCTACTGGCATTTACATATAGTCTGCTTGTCATATCACCCATCTGACCTCACTCAAGCTACAGACCCAATTCTGTAGAAAATAGTATGTAAAGGTGATCTGAGCCAGTGGCACAGTGGATTTGGACCCCACGTGGATTTGCACCCTCCAGTCCAGATCTGCTTGTGGATCAGATTTGGACCCCCTAGTCCAGAACTGCTAGCAGATATGAATCCCCTTTTACGAATTTGGACCCCCACCCCTCCTAAAAACAAGCGTTCTATTGAGTAAGGTAATAAAAATTCCTTTCCAAACTGAGTTTGGAGATGTTAAAAAAGCAAAATAAAAATATTGAGGTAGGTTTTTTTTTAAATAATCTTTAATACCTTGTGTAAAAAAGAACCTGCAAAGCTAGTTTTCATCTATAAATTTTTAAAACAAAACATTTCTTAACATCTTAGAGCAATACCTAAGGACAGGTCTGTTTCCCCGTTCAACTGTAGGCAACTTAGTTACATACTTAGCTACTTAGGTATGGTTTAGAGCCACTACAAATTGGTGGAGAAGCCTGGTGATTGCTCCTTCGAATCAGTATCACATCAGATATATAGTGATTCAGATCACCACTTCATAATGAATGCAATTTCAATTATCCACAGCCTCCCATGAGACAGTCAGAAATCGGAAATTGTGTATCCTCTGGATATATGTATGCCTCACAAAAATTATGAAAGAAAGATACATGGAAATCAATAAAAATATTTAGATGCCATGAATTAAGACCAAGATATTTATTTTGATCAATTACTTCTTGACCTTACTATCACAAAAAAAACTGCTTGCTAACATTAAGCTCATCACTCAATGCACCTACAGTGTTTTCAAAAAGAAATCCAGCTGCTCTTCTGGCCAGTTAAGTGCAAGCCCAAACAACTTGATAATAATATATTGGGCATTTGGTTGATACCACTATCAAGGTGATTCATCAAAGCAAAAGTGCTGGAAATCCGTTAGCCATCTTAACTTGATCTTAACATACTTCATCAAACATCAGAGATTGCATTAAACATTAATGCCAAATGTCATCCAAACATCCCACAAGATTGGTGTGACCAGCTACTAATAAAATTAATTGAAAGACTGTATGCAGGAGGAGGAAGTCCAAAGGATGTGTACATTGATGAGAAAGAGCTTACTTTAAGTTTAATTTTAAGTTTTAAGTTTAATAATACTTTGTCATGTGAATACAACTAAGTTGATATAAAACAAAAAAGTGCATGACTGGAGAATAATTGGGAGAAACTAAATTCCCATACAAAGAATATTATCTAATATTACACATTCTAAAAACTAAGAGGTGAAATTTAAACGTGGCCCAAAGCTAACCTAATCAAATTAAATCAAATACTTGTCTCTTACAAGTCACCCCTGATTTGAGATTGAGACTAAAAATCATGAAGTAATCCATAGCAAACCTAATTAAATTACATACTTGTCACTCACAAGCTACATCTGATTTAAAATTGACACTAATAATGTAATAGATAGGACTTAAAACTGCTTCAAGAAGGTGCATGCATGATGTTCGATGGAACACCATTCCAGTCTGTTATGTAGCGATTAAAAAAAGAAAAGCTGAAGGCCATATATATATTTAGCCATGCCAAGCCTAGAATCGGAGCTGCACACTCTCACCGAGCAACTTCGCAAGAGTTTATTTGGGCCAGTTTAATTTGTGTCCAAAACAATTGAGCAGCAGCAGGGAAAACGAAGAGTTTTCGATAGTAAACGTTTGCAAAAAAGAAAAAAAAAAAAGACGGACATTCTTGAGTCTAACTACTTTGAGATGAAAGCGTAAAGGGATTCAAAGCGGATCAAAAACAAAACAAAACAAAACAAAAACACTGCAAGCGAACAAAGTACGATGCCGACGAGTGTTTGCTCGAAGAAGGAGAAGGTGGAGAAATTAAACAAGACTAGCTAGTAATTAAAATAGCTTGTAATGATAAAGCTAGGAAAATCGGTATTTATTTTGACATAAATGCCCCTAGAAAAAAAAATAAAGGGTACAAACTCTTCGTTTACAGCAGTCAACAGGAATTGACCGCGGTTCAGAAACAATATAACAACAAACATAAGACTTATTACAAGAAAACAAAGCACAATATGAATAATATTTTTTCGAAGATTCTTGGAGAAGGTGCAGAAATTGGACAGGTAACAAAACTATCTTGTATTAAGCTAGAAAATTTCCTTAGCAGATTTGACATAAATGTCCGTAGAAAAGACAAAAAAGAGGTCGGTACCTGATCGTTTAGAGCAGTCAACAGGAATCACTGAGACAGCAATCACTTGGAATGCGACAGAGCTGAATAATAGAGCCATTTCCCACAAAATCTTTCCTTGGCTTACACAAAACACTTAAGTGCTTTGATGGTTTTACTGTTACTTCCCATGTCTTCCGAAGAACCTTCTTCAATTAATGATTCTCAGTGGCAAAACATCATCCAGATAACGAAGAAAGCGCTTGCCAAACCAAACGAGCATTTCTCTCGCAGACCCGTCCACTTTAAAATTTATCAAAACCAGCCAGCCAGTCAACCCATTTCGCTGTTTTTAACATCCAAACGCTGATTCTTACCGGTTCAAACAAACGACATGTTTAAAGACGGCGAAACTTAATTGTTGTTTACAGGCTGCTTTCGACGAAGATCTCTTAAAGCCTTGACGAAGTGAAGCGCGCTGGGTTTTGACTGTTTTGGCAGCATTTTGACAACTTAATGTCAGATTTTGAGAAGTGCACATGCACATGCATTTGATCGGATTTTTTATTTTTACTCGAGCTCGAGTCTCCCCCTTTAATGCTTAATTTTACGAGGACTCATTGCGATTACGTGTTGATAAGATAAGGGCAAAAGTTTCTTAACGCTACTGTGAGGAACCAAGGTCGAAAAACAGTCAGCCAAGCCGAGTAAAAACACTCGTTCGCTTGCAAAGAAAACAACGTAACAAAACAAACAAACAATTCAACTACTTCTTTGCGTCCAAAACGAGTACAGATGATTGTTATTTATATCCATTCGAGAGAAAAATACAAGTTTCATTCCTGAACAAAAGTAACAACGATTAAACCAAATGTTAAGCTTCTATTTATTTAATTTACCTCACTGTCCTGTGTTGTAGAGGTTTCTACCACTTGAAAATGCGTAAGCTTCAGTAAAGTAAAAACAAGCATCCGCAAAAATAGCAAACGGTTTGTCCAAAGAAAGAGCTTCTTCCACAGAGTTTGAGCTACTCATTCCTCCCATTAATACCGGTGAACTGTTAAGTGACTTTTCTTGGTGAGATGCAAGATGCCGCGGTGAAGTGAAAGCCCTTGAAGCGTTGAATTATACTGTTTTCAACCGCACAATCTTTGAAGCTTTTCCTGAGAAAAATCGTCCGTCCTTCCTTTCATCACTTGAAAATTCACCTTCCGGAGTATCTTTTGACAAGTTCTTGATCTTTATGCTTTTTACGCGAAAGACAAACTTCGATCGAAGAAGATGAAGTTGTTTTGCTCAAAATAAAGAAAAATTACCAGCCGCAGAAAGCGCGCGAAAAATTTTAACGGCCTCGATTTGGTTTGGGTGTCCCACACTTGGCTTGAGCCTGCGATCCAATCGAAAGCAAGTACCTGGTCAGCGGTCAACTTCAAAAAAACAGCTGACCTCGATGAGGTCTTAAGTTGAGCCCGCGATATGGTCACGTTACACTGGTCAGCGGATACCTTGTTTTGACAGGTGTCAGTTGGCTATAAGATGGATGTCCAGTATCAAAGATGTACGCTGTAAAGTAGCTGGTCAGCTGGGCCAGGTGGAGTATGGCCGCCATGTTGGATTATTATGATTATTATTAGGATATTATTAATTATTGGGCGACTCCGTCGTCGTCGTCGTCGTCGTGCGTACGCGCCCACGAGCAATACCGCTAGCCATTTTTACCATGAGAAAAGCAGTTGACGGGTTTCTATAGGTATGGTGCTCCGCTTGACGGCCCTTCGGGCCGTCGGAGCTCCGCTATCATTATGATTATGACTATGAGCGCTAGGTTTCACGTTTCCACTACGACATAGGCATAATAACAAACATAATCATAATCATAAGAAAATGCTCGATCATTTTCTTATGATTATGATTATGTCAATCATAAGCATCTTTATGATTATGTTTTTTGGCGTTTCCACTGCGACATAAGCGACATAAACACTCTTATGACTATGATTATGATCGTTATGTCGCTAGTGGGAACCAGCCCTAAATCGGTTTAAAATTACTTTCGATCCGTATTAAAGCGCGGGTCAGACACTGCACTTCTCCTGAGCCGAGCTTAATTACAGTTTAGGTCGACCCAAATTAGTTACAGTCATGAAACGATACCACGATTTCAAATACTACAGCGAGGCTGAATTATAAAAGTAATTCAAGTGGGAGCCAGTGACATTATTTTCGCATAGCCAACTCCGAAAACAGTTTTACGTGATTCCCTCGTACAAAAACAAACATGCATTGAGCGAACCCAAAAGCAAACCATTTTCATTTTTTCAAACGGATTGTTTCCGAGAATCAGAAAGCGTGCGTTCGACTTCTGCACTTCACAAGGTGTCCAAAGTGTACCGAGTTAACGCTCACAGAGCGTCTTGTTTGCATCATGTTCTTTGGGTCAATGAAATATCGGTACACTTGAACCCCGCCAGTTCGAGCCCTCAAAGAAAACAACAGTTCAAAATTGCGAAATTTACGGCTTCCATTCGCGGCCTACAACTTCCATCTATGTATGGTCTAAAGCTTCCGCCACGGTCTACAACATCCGTCCGCATATTGCGCTTGCGCAAGATTGAGAAAAACTCGCTAGCGAGAATTTAAAACCTCGCTAGCGAGAAATTGAAAACTCGCTAGCGAGAATTTAAAATCTCGCTAGCGAGAAATTGAAAACTCGCTAGCGAGAAATTAAAAACTCGCTAGCGAGAAATTGAAAACTCGCTAGCGAGAATTTAAAAACTCGCTAGTGAGAAATTGAAAACTCGCTAGCGAGAATTTAAAATCTCGCTAGCGAGAAATTGAAAACTCGCTAGCGAGAATTTAAAAACTCGCTAGCGAGAAATTGAAAACTCGCTAGCGAGAATATAAAAACTCGCTAGCGAGAACTCAAACTTTCAAAATGCAACTCAACCATGGTTCTCCAAAACTCGACCATGCAATTTCAAAACTGACCATGTAACTTTTCTAACTCGATGATATTAAAAGACATTTGGACTAGGATTTACAACTCGTTAGGCTTTTGGCAGCAACGGCTTGCCAATAGGTTGGACATGTCCAAAACGTACGCCTGTGTTTGCACAAGTTCTCTAAACTTTGAGATCTATTTTCTCTCGTTCCCATGGGAAATTGTTTTCGGTGTTATTTCAGGCAATTACCTATGTATTTAGCTTTAAGAAAATGTAAAAATGACTGGAAAATACTTAAAAATTATTCTGGTACTAGATTTTTGTCCACTAAATCCTGAAATTGCTCGATTTTCTAGCGGATTTCGTCTTAAATTGACAATACTGAATTGTTAGGGCGATTCGACATGAAAACACGCGCTACATAAAGCATATTCCTCGTTCTTTAAGCCAATAAACCAAATTCACAATAATTGATAGCGTGAGTCGACATGAAAGCACGCGCTACATATATTTTTCGTTCTTCAAGCCAATGAACCGAATTCACAATAGCGTGATTCGACATGAACACACGCGCTTCAGATTAATGCACTTGTCATCGGCTTCCCCGTGGGGTCCACCCCCGGGCTATCCAGGGGGATTGTAAAATCAGTCAAGCAAACTTGAGGAATTTCCCGGGGGGTCGGGGAATCTCTCAAGACCAAACCCCCAGGGTGAGGTGTCTCTCAACTGAAAATCCCCGTGACATCCTTTTCAAACTTGTGAATTGCCCCACCCCTAATCTTTGATCGTAAAACAATATGAAAATTTTCCCCTACCCTCGGGCAAAGAATCCCATCCATCTCCTAATATTCCCCCACATATCTCCCTGGTAGGCCCGGGGGTCGACCCCATGG
Source organism: Pachyseris speciosa (assembly GCA_016490735.1). Taxonomy (NCBI): domain Eukaryota; kingdom Metazoa; phylum Cnidaria; class Anthozoa; order Scleractinia; family Pachyseridae; genus Pachyseris; species Pachyseris speciosa. Next base: position 1,706,541 of record JAEMWC010000046.1, on the reverse strand, counting down.
GGAAGCCGATGACATGTGCATAAACCTAAACAAGCGCGCTTGTTTACGCAAAGAAACTCACTCAACCCTATAGCATTTATTTTGAGTCGACATAATATCTGCAACCGATGGCCACTTATTGTTCTCACCTTCAGTCACTACAAATTCAGAGCTGAGTTCAGTTTTCGAAATATTTTAAAATGAACACTTCAATGCAAAAATACAGGACGAAACTCGCTCATCTTCGCCGTGTGAAAATGAAAACATCCCAAGTCAGAACAGCCAAATGACGAGCTCTCCTTTTTTCTGTTTCTAAACCAAGAACGTCTGGACTGTTCCAAACAACGAAGGCACGAAGCTAACATATTTTAAAATATCTGTCATTTGTGGGCCTGCAAATATCAAATACCGGTAACACACGGCAATCTTTTACTTCAATGATACCAAGTTCTCACTTTACTTTCCGTCGTTTTCGGTCAGTTAGAGGAGACTTAAGAATGGAGCCTTTAATTAGGTTTCTCTTCAACTCAATGGTTTGATCATTGTCAGTCTGCACAAGGACTGGCTTGTGCTCAAAACAGCTTTCCTCGAAATCCACTGTTCAAACACAAACAAGAGCTCTTCTTCGGGATGAAATCTTTTCGATGAAGGCGGATAAATTGACTCCATTCATCCCGAAAATTTTCTTCAGGGTGAAAATAATGCATTGGAATTCCCGGTGATCCAGTCTTGTTGCTACAATTTGCAAGATTTGGTCCACCGGCAGAGCAATAGTTAATGCAATCCTTGAGTTAATGCAACCTTTCTTTCTTCCCTTCTCCGCCATGAAGCTGATGTCGGTGGAACCACCAAGTACGTCATTTCCGGTGTAATCTGAGTGTTTGACCGAGCGCACTGAAATGGAGACACTCGAAATCGGTCAAATGCAAACTTTCAGGCCAGAAAAATCTTACATGGAGAAGGTTTCGGACGTTTCAAACCGGCTTTTTGGTTTAACGACATGAACAAACATATAAACCAAACTTGTTTTTTATTTCATAGGCACTTTAACACGTCGCTGGAATCTATTTCATTAACTGTGGGGATGTTCCTACCTATCCCCTCATCTGGCCTTTCTGGATCTATGTTGAAGTGAACGAATGAAGATATTTCGCGAAGAATATTTACGGACAAACAGATAAAATGCACTGTTCGGCGACAAGAAGCGTTGCACTGTTTGGCGCATGCGCTTGCTATCTCATGGGATCTCTCAGCATGGTAACGAGGTAGAATACAAAACAAACAATAGCTTTGCCGCAGGCGCTTCCTCTTCCCTTCCCCGTGCTTCCCTCGCTTTGCACGCATACGTGTTTCTCCCCTTCTCTTTCTCCTTCTGATGCCTGCCACGCAGGCTAGATTTCAGTAATGTCACAGACAAGACATAATGTACTTGTGAGCAGTGGACCGGCATCCCATCTGAAGGGGATTGCCTGTATTCTAACCTGCAATATCAAATAAATTATGTATGTATGTATGTATGTATGTATGTATGTATGTATGTATGTATGTATGTATGTATGTATGTATGTATGTATGTATGTAAGTCAAGTAGTTATAATAATATTTATATACCCCTAGTTGCATTTTGATTCATGCTATGAAATTAGGTCAACTAGGGGTTTGTGGACTTCCAATGTGACCTGAGCTGGTGGCAAGTTCATTTTCAACGTACAATACAGGGTACCAGCAAACATGTCTTTATTGTCATCTTGCTTTTGAAATAATTGTACAATCATGTGTTCAAGGTGCTATACAGTTTGACAACAAACATGCACATAATACAACATACATATCTAGCATTCTAAACATTTAAGTATTAGGCAAGTATAGTTACTAGTAAGTTACTGCAAACAAATTGTGTAATTAGAACAAAACGTTTAAAAAATTTTCAAGGAAAAAAAAAAGGCTATAAATCTAATTTCATTGATGATCCATGACATTTCACACCCCATGGGCAAGTTTTGCTACCAATACTTGTAATGCATAAACCAGTTCATAGAGCAATATTATTTTAAATCAACAGGAAATAATAATTAAACTTAAAAATCGTCATTACAGGAAAACAAACATTTTGTTTTGATATTTTAATCAGTGGTGGATGAAATTAACAACTAACACTTGCGGAATTAACATTAAACCCTCAAAACTTGCTTTAAAAAAAGCCACAGATTGTCTACCCTGAAATTTAGTTCCACGCTGGAGGTGATATTGATGAAATTATCTAAGCTAAGCCCGATCTTTCACTCAAAGATGCTGACTTGCCTACCTTGAATCAGCAAAAAAACAATTCATGGCTCAATTAAGTCACCCACATTGTCTTTGATACAATTTTTCAATTAAAAAGATCAAGAAAAACTTTTAGTTTGCTCTAAACTAATGAATGCCTTATTTGTCCAAAACAAGCTTCTTATCTAATGTAAGATGGGGTGCAGTTCAATCCACAACTGTTGCACATTTGTCTAAGCTGTTGAGTGCAATAAAAATATAATATTTATTATCCTTCCAGTTACTGGTTACAGATCATGCATCTTTGCCTCCAAACAAAGAACCTAATTATGTAACTGACAGTACACTGCCAGCACCATGGTACACTTTTGCAAAACACACTCTATGAGTCTTGTCTCTTACAGTTATATCTTAAATGCAGCTCAAAATACTGTTCCTCTTGTAAATAAATTCTGGTTGTAATGCAATATAAAACCTCAATATATTAATTATTGATACACATCTACGTAAGAAATGGAAATTGTTAGAGCATTGTTAATCAGCACTATTTCCTATAATGAATAAAATGCAGTAGCCATTTTTAAGGCTTTTATAACGAGGGTGCAACATTACACATAATAACCGAGGCTGGCATCAATCCGTAGGTATAATTCCAAGAGAATTTCATGCATTTTGAGAGCTATTTAGCTATCTATCCCTAAGCTTTCGCAGCATAGCTGGCAGTAGTGTCCAAGTGCATCAACTGAAAGGGATTCGGAAGGACTGCATTATCCATAACAATAATGATCAGGCCAAAAGCCAGGGCCCTCTTGCGGCTTCAACATTTACAAATTTCTCCTTGTCTTACACCAACCAAAACCACCAGCTATGCAGGCTACTGTAGTAATGACAAATGAATTAACTCAGGTTCTAAATTCTCGTGGTAAAAAAATGACTAGCAAGTGTTTCAACTATGTGTTACTTTTATCAACTGAAAAATTAAATTAACAATTTTAGCCTTATTCAAGTGACCTTAATATAATTCACACTTAATTGACAACCCATACAATTGGTATACACTGTAAGAAACCAAAGTTAATCCACAACCTCAAGAATGATGTGACACTCATTCACAATTTTCTGACCCAAAATGCACACAATGAAATTTACACATTTTGACATGTTTTAGTAAGTTTAAGTTGGTATAAGTTACCACAGCCCTTTAAATTATTGAACACCTGATTAAACAATCAAACCTCCGCCAGAAAAATTATGCTTCCCAACTTGCAGTGCAAAATGTTGTGCTACTACTGCAAAGGGAAATAAATTTAATTTGTGTAGAAATTTAAAGCAAAGAGCATGTTCATGACCACATTCTGTGAGATTCCACTTGACATAGCATGAGAGAAAAAGGGAGACTATACGCAGTCTAACTTGCTATCTTAATACCTGCCAGATAAATCTGTTGCGTCTTAAAAGCTGACACCTCCCATATATTAATGTATCCACCAGAAAAATGATGCTTCCCAGCTTGCAGTGCAAAATGTTGTGCTACTGCAAGGGGTAATAAATTTAATTTGTGTAGAAATTTAAAGCAAAGAGCTTGTTTGTGACCACATTCTGTGAGATTCCACTCGACAGAGCATGAGAAAAAATGAGGGAGACTATACGCAGTCTAACTTGCTACCTTTAACACCTCCCAGATAAATCTGTTGCATCTTAAAGCAGAATGGACACCTCCCATATATTAGCGCATGATGTTTGTCTAATAAATCATGTAGTTGATCCCAACTTTTTGGGTTCCAAGGTGTCATAAACAGGAGGTCAAGTGTACAGCTGTGATTATAATACATCAACTTGGACCACACGTCGTCCCACGTAGACTCTGAGGATACAACAATTAATGCAAGTTTAAAAAAAACATCTGAGCAAGACATCTTTATATTGAGATTAAATCCAACCAATGCCTCTTGTTCAGCTGTATAACAGTATATAAGGAGCAACATACTGTATTTGGAATCAATCTTCATGCCAACCAAAAATGACAAACTGTGAAATACAAAGCTAACTAAACTGGTAGCTAGTATATGTGTTTATCACTGTAGAGGATAGCACCTCGACTGTTACAACAAGAAATTACCCAAGCTTCACAATTTTTTGCTTTCAAAATGTGTAAGTATGACAGTCCTCACCACTGATAACACAAAATCCCTCTACCCCTCCCCCCCCCCTCCCACCCCAACTTTTAACTTCCTTAATAGGCCAAAAATACAATGCAAGAAAAGACCTTTCAGCCTTTCAGCCCTCAATTCCTTTGGCACAAAGGTGGGTGACTCATGCAGACACAGATAACATGACCTTTGGTATACATGTAGGCAGTGCGATACCTTGCTAAAATGTACCACAGAAACTGTAACTGGACCTTTCTTGTAGTGCCACATGCAAGTGTCTGTTTTGTTTTGGGAGGGGGGAGATGGGACAAGGAAGAATACAAGGCATGAAAGATCTAGGTCATCTGGGGACAAATTTTCACCTCACAACACAATGGCCACCAACCTGTATGCATTACACCACTTGCTTTGGTTTACAATTCCCACCACTTACCCAATTCCAAATGCAATGAGATGAGATACCACAACAGCAGGTACAACAACATAGAAGTTGACATTCATCAGTTCTGCACTACTGGAAGAGTGAAGTATGCATAGATTTTAGTGATGTAAACTTTAGGATTTACATGCTACTATTTGCCAGCCCAATTTAATTTGTTGAGTACTGCATGAGAGCAAATCTGTACAGTGTAGCTTGAAAGACAAAACAGTCATCTTTGAACAGATTTTCATAAAACTGCACTACATGGCTTCAGCTTACTTGATCACATTAATTCATGAAGTATCCCTGTGCACTACATGTATGTCTCATTCATTGATTGTCACAACACATGAACATTTCAACCATTCATGCTCAGATAATATCAGGCCAGCGAATTAACATGTAAACTGATATTGTAAAATCATGAAATGGAGACCACTGGTATTGATCAGATATGTGGGATTGATAAATATGTCAGGTATTCATACCTTTTCATGACTTTAGTGCCTCTGATGCTCAGTGCTGTTCCACGTGGCTTGGACTTTTTCACAGGATGTTGCATCTTCCATTCCCTGTTTCAGTCATAAAATGAATACAGAATGTAAAATTATTATTCAAATCATGGAATCTACGGATACAAAATCCTCAAGGGATAGGCCATACATAACCCGTATGCCTCACTGAATAGTGAATACACTGTCATGAGAAACTCACGAGGCTGAAGTGCACTGTTATAGCCCAAAGGGTAATTCCTGGAGAGAGTGATTGTCTTCCCACTGTGCCTTATCAACATTTTATTTCTTTCAGTTTATCTAAACTGGGTCAAAACATCAACGTGCAAAAATAATAAATTATTTGTTATAGTGATGTGCGAAGGCATGTGGTCTTTAAGATTGTCAACACTGTACTTTCAATTGCACTTTTAAATGGAAGTTGAAGTGTTCACTTGGTTGTTCAGACAAGTTCTTAGATGGCATCTTTGCAATTGAAGGCTCTTTGCCCCTGGGGATCAGGGGGTGTACTGTAGCAACACTATCAATTACTTGGCCAATGTTAAAAAAATGTAAAAACTAAGATCGGTCAAATAACTGCATCACCTCAACAGCACATGCATATACTTGTGCAGTTATGCAATTTGCCGGCTACATGTATGAGTGCATGTGCAGACAAATCTGACATGTTATAAAGGAATTCATTATTGGAAAATAACAATTCAACCCATATTTCAAATCACTTTGAATATCGCTGAAAATTTGGGGATATTTTAACTGTCATCATCTTTCATTGACAGCCTTCCAGTCACAAAGTGAAAGCTAGCTACCACCTGGGACCTTTCATTAATTAAAAATTATATAACAAAAAGACACATGTTTCCCATGTATGTTTTATTAGTTACATAGTACTTTGTAATGTTTAAGAGTAATCGAGAAGGGCAAGAAGCACTCAATATGGGATGATTTCTCTAGGGATGTCTCTTGTGAGGCTGGTAAAAATCCTGCATGCTGATACAACTCAACAATGTTCTTGGTGCACTTTCTATTTCTTAAGTAAACAGCTAGCTAATGGCCATGAGCACTTACTTTTGAGGTTGCACCTCAATGCGACTGGACCACTCCCAGATCCAGTCGGTGTTGGGCTCCTGAGGTAATACTTGATCAGCCTTCAATTAATAGGAGAAAAGAAAAAAAAGAACTGTTAGAAAACAGGATAAGACAGGACTAGGTTACAAAACATGACAAAACAGAGCAGGAAAGAATAACCTGCAGTACAATATAGTACAATATAATGGAATAGGATAGGAAACAATGGGGCATCCTGGCTCCAGAGGTCCGTTCTCAAAATAAAATGGTTTGAAAGAGCGGCTTACTGTGAAATTTCACTCAACCAAATGAAAAAAATAACCTCTGGCACCCAGGGTATAGGGTGGTGAGAAATGATACAGTAATGTACATTGAGAAAAGATAGAATGGGATGGGATCCAATGCAATGCAACTGAATTGGTGGAGAATTTTATTTTTTGAGGACATTATAAAGCTTCTATTCAAATCTAATCTCTCAATCCACGGTTCTAATTTTATTATTTGCAATTCTTGATTTTTTTCCTCTTTTCTGGCATCTGAGAAAGTTTGGTCTAGTCCAGATCAGTCTTAAAACAAGGACTAAATTGCAGGAGACTGATATTGCCTCAACACGCATTCTTGACTTCTGATAATATATTTACTTATTAGTGGATCAGATCCATTTCATTAACAAGTGCGATTACTGGCCTGCGAGAATATATTTTTTTATTATTCAAAACCACCAGAAAGAGTACATTAAAGAAGAAAGTAAAAAATATATAATTATTTTACTGGAGCCTTTATTCAAAATTGGTGGATTTCACCTTCCAGGTCAGACTAACGTGCATTGATAAGATCATCAGAGGATTTTCAAGTACTGTGTGTGTGTGTGGCAGCATCAAATTTTTCGCTGTCTACGTCTTAAGGACAAACTTTGGTACTCTAAGTGAATAAGTTAAATTTACATATGTTAAGTCTGAATTTAAGAAAAATAAATATTCATATCAATAAAAGCATGTAAGGAAATAGAAAAAAAAGGGAACTTCTCGAGGCAGTGTCTCTAAAACTAAACCTTACGTTGGTACATATTTGTAACTTTGCTCTAGCTGCGTTCGATATTCGCTTTCGAAGCACGCAACAAAAACAATTAACTAATTACGCTATTTTGCTCTTTCATCTACATTGCAGTCATAGACAGCTTTAATCCTTCAAACATCGACGACTCCGAAAATCTTGAACAAAATAAATCGACCTTTTACAACACAAAGGATTGGAACACAAGATCGCGCGCCATATCAAAGAAGGTCCGGTCGCGCGAAAAATCACGGACTAAAGTTCAACCATCAACTTACCGTCCTCAATAAACCTCTGCTTTCGTGTCCTATCGGAGAGCCCGACGGGCTTTTATCGCCGCTAGATGAGGTTTAATAAAAAGTTAAAAGCAAAAATAAAGTATCCACCACAAATAGGCTTAAAATTATCTTGCGTAAAAACGCAATCACTTACGAACCACACCAATACCCTGGACCCTACCTCGAACCATTTCTGTGTTCCTCGACCGCTTCGGCGAGCAAATCTTCCATCGCTCCGTCCTCTGAAATAACTGGAGAATGCTGAGCTCCATTGCCGTTTCTAAATGAGCCGTCTAGCTTTACCCACGACCCTACAAGAGGAGAAGAAAGTTAAGTATTGAAACTTATGCTCGCTATGTTACAAATATTATTTTGACGCAGTGATAAATACATTCGCGAAGACGCGGTTTCGTATGATTTCAGAACTCACCATTTAATGACTCAGTGGAACTATGGCTTCCCCCATTTACTGTGTTCGCCATGATTGTCAACCTAAACGGCGATAGCTTGAAAGCAACTATAGAATCGCACGAACAAAGGCAGCCCCTCTTTTCCCTCAACGAAAGAAGGGAAAACCTTTATTTTGCTCGGGTTTGGACCGCTGTTTACATTCAGTTTTTAGCCAATCAGAATATCGAAGATTCGTCACGTGGATAAAGCTAGCAACGCAAGTCGGAAAAATAAAACTTTTACGCACCGGAAATAGGTCGGAATTTTCCCACTTCATATTTCTATATCATAAAATGTGAGTAACCTGCAGTATCACAACAGCGCACTCAAAAAGTATTTCACAGCAGATCTCCCCCACAGAAAGGGTCATTTTGGTTTCAACTTTGGGTCGGATGGCCGGAGAAAAGTGACAAGTCGAACGGGTGAGAGGCCGGCCGGGGGTCCGAAAAGCAAGACAAGACTGCAAGAACATACATACATACATACTTACATACATAACTTTATTTTCCTTCGGTCTCTCAGCAAAAAAAATTCTGAGTAACTTCCAATTAATACGTCGCAATGGTTATTACCATCCAGAAAGACGTAGATCAATGCACGTACATACATTCATACTGTTTAACGAAAAATGGCAGTAAGCTGATAAGAAACTGTTAATTAACTGGAATAATACCTATGTAGCAATGAAAATAAAAGTCTGGTAAATATACACCTTATTCCAAAATGGCGGCCAATTTATTATTCTTTTGTTTGTATGTTAAATAGCCCTCTTTGCCTCCTTTTTCACTTCAAAATCCTTTTGTATTTTGTAAATGTTGACGAGGCAAAGAGAGTAATTAACATCCAAACAAAGAAATAATAAATTGCCTGCCACTTTTGGAATAAGATGAATAAGAGATGGAGAGATGGTCGAAAGCATAAAAAACTTTGCAATGAAACTGTATCAGTCACTTTAGAGGAGCTCGGTCACGATATTTGGGTCATTGTTAGAGAGAGAAAAAAATTCACTCAACTAATGCGAAACAGTGAAGTAACAAATTTTCAGGGAAGATAAGCACCAAAGATACAAGAATAAATGCAAATATGGCGAGGATGGTGAAGGATGAAGAAGATTGAAACGGATTACAAATTATCTTTTTGAAAAATTTAGGCTAAATCTTTCAAAAACGTAATTTGTAATCCGTTTCGAATTCGATCTTCTCCAAAAGCACCCATCCCCCCGGGCATACCCCGGGTATTTGTTCCGAAATTTGTCCCGCACGGTGGGGCATTTGACTATCGGCTAAACATTGGTCGGCGGTCGCCAGTTAAAGGGTTTCGCGCGCAAATATTCATTCATTCACCACAGGAGCCGCTTCCCTCCCTTAACTTCAAGATTCCGCGTAGGTTTTCCGGTGTTTACTAAATATACATTTGATATACCTTTATTCAAAGTTTGGAGTGCCCACAAAAGAGATCAGAAAAGAGATTTGGTTTGAAAAAGGTAGACGATTTGAGAATAAAATATTCATCATGTGCGGGGAACGTGCCAAAATGCTTCATGCAACGAGTAATTTGCTCATTATAGATTTAAACTTGTTTTTCGCTTTTTGAGGCCCTGACAGTGGGGCATTTGACCGTCTAAACTGGAAACACAGCGGGGCATTTGATCAAAATTTTTCAAAAAAGTCAAATGCCGGGGTGTTCGCCCCGGGGGGGGGGGAATGGGCGCTTTTGGAATTGACTGATACATCAGCACCTTCTAGTCGTACTTTGTGTTTTTGTCACTAGTTCGTTAGTTTTCCAACTTGTGCAGTATTTTGTAATCACCTTCTTTACTTAGTCAAATCAGTTGTATTATTAAGTAATGGGCTCATTTTGTCACCAGGCACCACCCGAATATTTAACGCTCAGAGTATAAATACTCCCGTCATATTCCATATCGTCCTTATTTTTTTCACGTCGTGTTAAGATCCGTTAGAAACCGGAGTAGTTAACAAGAAAGGGAATCAATTACTGTCTGATTCGGTGTCTTAGTTGTTATTGTTGTTGTTGTTTTCTTTGTCATACTCTTGGGGCAAGTATTAAAGGAAATGATGCCTCTATGAGTGATGACTCTAGACTACAGTGCGTTTGAGGAGTTTCTTTAAAACTTTAGAACAATCCATTCTGTCAGTTGATAAGTAGCCTGCGAGAAAGCTCTCTTGGGGTTGGGGGGGCATTCCTCCCTCCCCCCCCCCCCTTCCACCTTACCCAGCTCCATGTCTCACCCCCGCCAAACCGCCAATATCACAAGACATTTTAATGCCTAATCATAGATAACTAGCTCTTAAAAGAGTTTTGTATCATATGATATTTGAAGTCATATCACGAGGCACTGACAGTCACACAGGTAAAGGCAATACATTATATCATTACATGTCATGCACAGCAGGATACCACCATGTATCACTAAAATTAAGTTATCACGAGATATCAAACTCTATCAATAAAACTTCACACAGATACATCACAAAAATATCAACGGGGTAATAAACCGGTAAGGGTAAAACAGTAAGGACGCATTGTTCTGGGAAAGGAACACCTTGAATAGAAGGTATTAGTATCAGAGACCACACAAGTGAATAGAAGATAGTGCTTTTCGCGCGCTCTGATTGGTTAAGTCGGAGGTGATTAGCAAGTACTATTCACCTCCACTTCGGTGAATAATTGTTAATTGTTGTTCCTTTTGTTTTCGGAATGAACAGATAGCATTCCTTTTTCTCTTCCCGCGATAGCAGCATGAAAAGGATAAACAGACTACAATTCACTCGAGATGCCTTCGGGAAATGTGTAGCTTTGACCGGAAAATAGTGTGCACTCACGAAACCCGTGACGTACCACGGAAGTCATGCATGATCACAGGCTCATCCTGCGCGTTGGTCTTTAGGTAAATCCCGCTAAGGGTATTCCCGGCGTTCTAAGAATGTAGTCTAACCTCCCATTGCGACCACGTCTAGATAGCGACTACCTCCCGCGGGGACCAAAACTTCTCAAATTCTACTGATTTGCCAACCAACGGACAGTAATTAGAACCTCTCATGAGTGACCACCTCTCGTAAGCGACCGCGAACACTTTCAGGGCTGGCGTTGTGGAAGTGATAGCTAAACACGAAACATGAATGTCTCTTGCTTCTGGCCTACACCACTGGCACAAGTGTCAGAGTCGGAGGTCGTGAGTTGTAGTGTCGAAGCGTGAGAATTGTAGTGTCAAAGAGTGGGAATTGTTGTAAATAGGTGGCCATGCGATTGTTAAAAGGATAAATGTTAGCGCAATGTATTCGTAAGTGCTTTTGTGACCTTGTACAGCCGGTAGAATAAACGTGTTGGAAATGCTGGCGGTCTAGCTCCATTTTGGTTTTCGGGGTCCTACAGGTGTCTATCTACGTGTGGATTGGTTGCTTTGTTCTCCGTTTTAAAGCCGGACTGGATAAGGAACAGCCAAAATAGTTTAAATAGAATATCAAGCCAGAGAAAGTAGTCGCATGCCAATATATCTTCGGCCTTGTTGATTAAAATGAAATGATATTGATTCCCATATCTCTTTTGTGTAAAGTTACTCTAGTATTTGTTGCACACTGTTGAACGATGTTGAACGATGTTGAAACGCCGGGGTGGCAAATGGTTTCAACACGTAATCAACACTTGATTCAACAATTCTTCACCAGAGGCCTGGTATTCAGTCTCGCGGTTGTTACTCTGGATACGTCTTTGAGAGACCGATTAGTGGGTTCGCGCATACCTAACAATGTTGAAAGCGGTTGGAAAAAGGCTTCATCATCGTTTAACATTCGCGATAACAAAAGGAATGTTGAATGGATGTTGAAGCAAAGTTTAAACGCTTTTAAACTCATTAACATCGATTCAACTTCCACTAAACATGTTTCAACACGGTTGAAATAGGGGGGACGGTTTTGACAGTGCTGTTCAAATAAATCGAACGGATGCTGAAGCCGTTTGCCCCGGGCCTTAAGTAGAGCTTCAAATGTTGGTCACGTGACAATGTCACTTCTCCTTCAGCTTCACATGCGGCACCGTCAAAAGACAAATGACCGTTTTCTCCTGAATGAGGATGGTTACTCTTACTTAACTTACTTACCATTTTTATGGTATTCTTTTAGCCTAATCGTCGCCTTCAGTTTAAAGTTTTTGCTATCGAGCAAGAGTATCGCTTGAACTAACACGAGGTGGCCCGAAGACTAAATTAAAGCCGTGGACTCCAGAGTAGACCCAGATTTTAAAATTTTGCTTATGCTTGATGCAGTATTTGTGCAGTGTTCTGCTTTATTTGTATCCCGTTTCTGTTTCTTTAAATTAAAGAACTGATCGAGTAGACTGATATTTGTAGATCACTGAAAGGGATCCCAGATTATATGGCGACTAGAGGCCAACCTCGTTCCCAGGGTCTCTGCCCTTCCCGCCCCCCTCTCTCTTGCTCCAGGGGACTGGAGGAGGAGATACCCTGGGAACGAGGTTGACTTAGAGGCTCGTAACTCCCTCGTGGGTACGATGACCTTTTTTTTTTTTTTTTTTTGGTTATTTTTTAGATTTCGTTTTTGATACAGTTCGAAATAGTAGTCAACATCATAAACAATTAGCGCGATATTAAAAAATCTCAGTTCTATTTTCAAAGAATCACCTTCAGGACCTTCTGAAAGTCTATTAGCCGAAGCTAAGAAAGTATTAATACACCTCATTTGCAATTAAAAGAAAAATTCGAATTCAAATACTTTCAAGACACTTTTAAATTCTCAAAACTAGTTTCGCTGTAACAACAGCCTCATCAGTTGCTCTTACAATGACTCACACTGTCCAACCATCTCGATTTCGTCGGGATTACCCCGATTTTGATTGAAAATCCCGAATCCCGACCAGCATGCAATCGGGATAGGAAAAATCACAATTTTGACATCAGTTTTGATCTTTTTGTAAAATTGTCATTGATATAGGGCCGTTTAGATTTGACTACGAGTACAAGATTGAGTACGAGTACGAGTTTTTTAAATGTGGTTCGTGTGCTTTGAAAGCCTAATTTGTATTGCGATTTCACCGAAAAACCTAATACTTTACCTGAGGGTTTTCTGGTAACCGTTAAATATGTTTAGGTTATGCAATAGAAGATAAACGCAAGGGCAAGAGGTTCCTCATTCAATTATACAGATTACTGGCCTTGTTTTAGGCAATGAAACTTGCTGAATTTCTCCCTGTCTCTGCCTTTCCAACGCAAATATGGGTATTAGACCCTGACGTATCACCATCACAACAAAGGACCTCAGCACATGTGAGTAAACTGCGACATGCAGCAAAAAAGATAAGTGGAAGGATAAATGATTTCCTATTTTTTTAATGAATTCATTCCATGGTATTAATGTATTAGGTTATTTTGAATCGTGGCAGTCACACAAAGCGAGTTAAAAATTCCTTAAGCTTCCTTTGTACTGTTACACGTTGTCTACCCTTGTTACTGAAGTCTGTTTAGCGCGAGTTACAATTGATTTATTTATACGGCCGCTCTATGCACCCTCCATTTTATTTCCTAATAGTTGGAGACTTGTTGATTCAAAAAATATATATAGCATTGTTCCTTTTATCTGAGTTGCGTGTTAGGTTATGGCCATTCTGTCATGAAAAATACTTGGTAATGTTCCTAAAACTCCGTTTGTTGTAATTGGTTGTTACTGGTTTATTAAAACGTCTGCCAATAACAATGCAAAACAGTTGTTCTGTATGAAAAGGAAACGCGACTATAAATATTTATAACGCTGACATCCAAGTACACGACTTAAAAGTTCAATGTTGCAGGCCAATATCCCTTGATAATTCTTCCTGCAAAAAAAACACTTACATTTCAAAATATTATGCAAAAAGCCGGGCTGTGGTACTAAAACTCTATTTGTTCTAACTAAGTGTCAGTTTTTTTTTTTGAGAATATCTGCAAGACGATCAAGAACTATTTAAACAATAACAATGTCACCATTTCTAACCGTATGTAAAGGAAACATGACGATAATATTTATAATACTGAGAACCAATCAAATACTCCACTTAAAAGTCCAATATTGCAGGTGGAGACCTTTGACAATTTTTTTCACAGAATTGAATGCATTTCGTCGTCTTCTCTTTTCACATTACCATGTAGATAGATGAGTCGACCATTAAGGTTTAAAAACTAAAAACTCAATAGCTCGGATGAATTTCATTAGCCTTCGCGTCTCATATCATTCCGTGTTATCTTTTGACAGGTCGTTCAGAACCGTATTCGTCGAGTAGCGCGAAAAATGACGAACACATCAGCGAAGAACCGTGGTTTGACACCCATCGACCTTCCTTCCAAAGAGACGGTGATCGCCTGGTGCAGCCTATTAGCGTTGGAAGCTGTCCTAATTATCACCGGAAACCTGCTAACGATCGTTGTCTTTGCAGTAAACAGAAGTCTTCGTAAGAAGAATTTATTTCTTATCATCAACATGGCATTTGCTGACATGCTAGGAGGTCTGTCTCTGCCTCTGGACATTTACTTGTACGTTGGGCCTCACCCTCTACTATGGCCACAGAGTTCGTCCACGTTATTGATGATTGTTCAAAACGTTCTTTTTTACGGCTTCTTTCTGGCCTCGCTAATTTCCGCGGCCTTAATCTCCGGTGAGAGATTTTACGCCATCTGTTGGCCGCTAAGACGCCAAAAACTGACATCGCGGGCATATTGCATTGCCACTCTTACGATATGGACACTGGCTTTTCTCGCATCCGCGGTGTTCACCGCATTGCTTTACGTAACGTCGATGAACCTTGCATTTAATGTTTTGATGTCCTGTTTTATGGCTGTGCTATTGATCGTCTGTGGCTTTAACATTGGTATTTGGAGAAAGTTCAAACACAGAGATATTTCTTCACAACAGCTGAACAATCACGCCAAGCAAACCAAACGCTTGACGAAAACATTGCTCTTTGTTTCTATTGTTGCTTTGCTATCGTGGTCCCCTTTAATAATTGTCATGTACGTCGATGATGATGATGATCTCATGTTGACATATTTTAACATCTATCAAACCGTTTACGCATTAAGCTTTGCAAATTCTCTCCTAAACCCTGTTGTGTATGCTTTAAGAATTCCTGAGTTTAGACAAGCGTTTGGATTACCCTGTTGGAAAAGGAAACCAGCGATAACAACGACACATAGAAAAAGAAGACATGATAGGGTTGCCACTGCGAGTCTGGCGACACCGCGCAAAACACCAGGAGCCAATTTTAATAGTCGGCAACAGGCCTATGAAGAGGAAGTTGTGGATACTAAATTTTAACCAACTGTGAATCAGATTATGCGTTATCCTTAAGGTAATTCCTTTGAAAATGATGTACTATCCAGATATTTTCTAGCACAATTGATAGTCATGCTAGGACATTAGAAAAATACCATAAAAAGATGGGCTCACCGTGCTTGGTTTCGCCCTGCATGGCCGTTAATCTAAGTGTTTTTACTGAGATGCGCGAGAAATGTTCGAAACTTGAACAACCAAAACCAATTGATATTATGTAGCAAAAACTATGAATAGTAGTGAAACGTAGAGCCTAATTGTTTCCTTAGGCCATAATATTTCATTATAGTGATTTCAAATTGCCCGATCTTGCAAAGAATATACGGAAATTGGTCCACTGTGTCATCATCTCATACTCCTCCCTGGATCCAAATGCAGAGTTTCGCGTCATTTGTGTACGAATAATCCAACTTCTACTATTAAACTTTATTTCTCCTTAAAATATGTTTTCCGTGTGCCTGTTACGAGTAAATATCATCAAAGGGGGTCACCGTGCTAGTTTCTTTGCAATATGACGACAAAGAGAAAATTTCGGCTGACAAAGCTCGATTTCAAGGCAAATTCGCCATGTTTCTAATGTGCGAGCGCACAATGACGCCATAAATTATGCGCAGTAAAAGGATGCGCCATGCAATTATAAGGAATCAGCTTAAACCTGTACCGGGCTTAGCGCATATCTTCGTGTCAAAAGTATTGATGGCCGGTAGAGGCCGTAACAATGGCTGAGAGGCATGACCCAGTGGCGAATAACGTACCAACTTCAAGAAAACTTTTGCTGTAGAAATTCCCGGCTTTCCATTGTATTAAACAGTAACATTTTCTGAATCATTGGCTAAAAAGAGATTTAGAGCCGAGATGGTAAAATGGTTCTCAACTGAATTAGGTCAGGCCCGGCGGACGAGGTTTTTTTTAGCTCTCAGCCATGGCGTACAGATCACTCTGATTTCGGTACGGAGGCCACGTCATCTCGAGCCACGTATCTACCGTCCTCTCCTCTTACGAATACTATTACTCCTATCCTGTTTACAAGAAAGCCTCTCTGTAACTATTTCATGATATCTTACGCAATGCATTCAACTCCTCCTATAGTAATCGGCTTATCGCATTGTTCTTTGATTAAAGCTTGTGTGATGACTCAAGTGTGTTAAGGCTTGGATATTTATAATTAGACGACCCTCCGCAAAGATTTCAAAGTGCTTCCATTTTCTGCATATCAGATGACTTATTCTAATCATAAATATTGAATTAGAAAGTATTTCTTTTGTTTGACTGACATGAAAGTTGTCTTTAGTGTCACGTGACATCTCTCGATTAATGACGGCACGACGCGTGGTTTTGAAAACGGGGAACTTTGACACCTAGAAATTCTGCATACACCACTTCGCACCACAGCAAACCACAGCACAGCACACCACGCTCTGCCACGCCACACACCACTCCACACTACCGAACAGCGCACCACACCACACCACTCTACACCAAACCACACCGCACCACACCTAACAGCACCACACTACAACACACAACAAAACAGCACTCCGCACCACACTACACCGCACATATACTATGCAATTTCATGCCACAGTATTCCATACCATACCATTATGGGTATAGGAAAGCATATTTTTAGATATTTTAGATTCATTTATTTATTCTTTTATTAATTATACAAGTTTTATATTTATTGTAAATAATGGTATCATTAGTTAGTCTTCATTTTACCAATTTGTAAAGCGCGTTAGATCATATATTAATGAATTTCGCGCTATAGAAATTGTAGAAGCTCCAATTTAGCTTCTTGATAGTTTAATTTTCCTCACTGATGAGATACACACGAATACACAAGCGCGCGGTTCTAAACGAAAACAAAATAGCGGTAACTAAAGTGATACCGAAACGAAATAAAGCAAAATAAATGCAAATAAACGAAAGAATACAAGCTGGTACCTCATACAGTAAGAGATCCCCGGTAAGGAAACAAAATACACAAATAACTTCCTTGGTATAAATTTTTTCGTCCGAGCACATGGCAAAATAAAAACGAAAAACGCTACAAAGAATCATGGGAAAAAGGTAGGTCCGCAACACTGGTAAAACTAGATCCTACACCGGCCCCGAAAGACCAACTACATAAGCTAGATGGTCTTTAAATACACAAAAAAGGGATCTTAGTTTTAAACAACCACAGAATAGAAAAGGTCAATGTTAATAACGTTCCGTGTCACTCCTTTGGCCCGCATGCCAAGTAGAAAACAAGTAATCACCAAATTTAAAGGGATCTGAAGTGACCTTATGAAACTACACCATGTTCAAAATGTTAAGTTTTGTCTCCCTTTTTAAACAAATCCAATCACAGTTAGCTTGAAGAAGTTTCTTTTATCATTCACTCTTGAATGGGTTCTGGATCACACAGGTCTCCTTCCAGGAGGCAGAGTTTCCTGACGTCACGCCGAAAGTGCTTAGCACCGGCCGTACGTACAACGACTTGTCTCACGTTTCCCTTTGCATCTGGGAAGACTTCCTCGACCAAACCTAGTGGCCAACGACCTCGTGGTAATCCTTCGTCTACAATTAAGACTAGGTCTCCCACTGCTAAATTACGTTTGGGGTAAAGCCACTTCTGCCTCTCTTGAAGTGTCGGAATGTATTCCTTGATCCACCTTGCCCAAAACATGTCGGCTATAGTTTGAGCTTGTTTCCACCTCTCACTGGGCTTAGGGTTATGCACTACTGGTACATCACCTGCAGGGCTGCATGGGTTCCTGTAGCACAAAAGTAAAGCGTTGGGAGTTAGCGCCGAGGGGTCTCGATGGTCATCACACTGACGGGTTAGAGGGCGATCGTTTAGAATTTTCTCCGCTTCACAGCTAACAGTGAGTAACGTCTCATCATCAACCAAACGATTCCCAATGAGAGCATGCATGTGCTTCCTGAAAGATCTGATCATGCGTTCCCACACACCTCCTGCGTGGCTGGCGCTTGGGGGAGAGAAGTGCCATTCAATGCCTTTAGCCCTCATTTGGTCCCTGATCCTCCCTTGGTTCCAGGCTTGCAAGGCTTGTTTGACTTCAACTTCGGCACCCTTGAAGTTTGTTCCATTGTCACTGAATAGTTCTCGTGGGGGGCCCCGTCTGCTTACAAATCGGCACACTGCTTGAATGAATGAATCCGTTGACAGGTCCTGGGAAATCTCAATGTGTATTGCTCGGATGGCCAAGCAAGTGAAAACACAACCATAGCGCTTGGCAGTTCCTCGCCTCCATTTGACCTTCAAGGGACCAAAATAATCTATGCCAACAGATGAGAATGGTGGTATTCCTGGGGTCACTCGAGACGCAGGGAGCGGAGCCATGATCTGGGTGCCAGGGTTTTGGTTCCGACGACGGCATGGAATGCATCTACTGACAATCCTCTTTACTGTGCTTGGTCCTTTGATAATCCAATACTGTTGGCGGACAGCCCCCAAGGTTTGATTAGTTCCCGCATGACCATTTGATTCGTGAAAATGGCGTACAATAAGCCTTGTTACATGATGCTCTGAGGGTAGGATCGCAGGGTGCTTCAGCTCACCGCTCAATGGTGTGTTGTCCAGACGACCGCCAACCCTGACAATGCCTTCGTCCACAACTGGATTTAGCTTGGCCAACTGGTCTGCACTCCTTTTAGTGAATGGATCAAGCATACAAGAATCCCTTTGGACCAACCTTACAATTTCTTCTGATGCATCAACGATTTCCTTGACCTCCAATGGCCCACTGCTCAATGAAGTTTGACATCGAGAGGACTTCCTTGACAGAAACAGCAAATACTTCTTGAACCTCATCAACCACGCTACCGACTTCTGCAACTGGTACCAAGACGAGGGTCGGTTGATAAGACAACTAAGGGTTTCCGGGGGTTTACTATCAGAGACAACTGTGGCACCAACCCGAGCAGTTCCTTTCCTTACCTCTGCATCGGTTTCTTCCACCTCAGGTAAATCGGATGGTTGTTCTGGCCACTTATGTTCTTCTTCCCATAGAAACTGAGGTCCTCTGAACCAGAACTCCATCTGTCGCCGGCCCCGATCAGACCCTAATTCATGGATGCCTCTTGAGGCAAGATCGGCAGGATTTAAGTGTGTCGGTACATGCCTCCACTGCGATGGTGTTGTGCAATCATGAATCAGCTGCAACCTATTTGCTACGAAGGTCTGGAATCTTCTTGTAGTGTTCCTCAAGTATCGCAGCACGACTGTGGAATCTGTCCACAGGACAACATTGCTGATGGATAACTGCAATTCTTCACAAAGTTGTTTGTTAACCTTTACAGCCAAAGTGGCTGCAGTCAGCTCCAACCTTGGTACAGTAATCGTTTTAAGTGGTGCTACCCTGGACTTTCCCATGGCCAGGCTACAGTGAATATGACCTTCAGCATCCGTGAAGCGCAAATATGAAGCAGTTCCATACCCGGTCACGGAGGCATCCGCAAAGTGATGAAGCTCGATGCTCTTAATACCTTTGAATTCTGCTGGTTTATAACACCTGGGAACCTTGACAGAGGTCAACACTCGAAAACCACTCTCCCAAGCATGCCATAGTTTCAGCACTTGTTCCGGGAGTTCCTCATCCCAGCCATGACCAAGACGGCAAAGTTCCTGAAGAATACTTTTAGCTGGTAATACCATGGGTGCAGTTAAGCCCAGGGGGTCATAAACTGAAGCAACGTACGATAAGATACCCCTCCTTGTCTCCGCTTTAACTGTTCCACTTCGAAATCCAAAGCTGTCTTCCTCCACATTCCACTCAACTCCTAGGGCTCTTTCTGTCGGTAGTTTTTCCAAGTCTAGGTCCACTGTGGACGCTCGTTCGCTGATGGGTACATGACGCATAACGCTCTTCTCATTGGAGACCCACTTGGTCAATCGGAAGCCGCCACGAGCCAGTAATACTGGGAGCTCATCCACAAGTTTGACTGCCTCCTCCTTTGTCGCCATAGACTTCAGGCAATCATCCACATAAAAATTGTTGTGGACAGTCTCTATAGTGTTCTCACTGAAGTTTCCCTGGTTGTCGTCGGCAGTTTTTCTGAGTGCATATGAGCAACAACTTGGCGACGATGTTGCTCCGAAGAGGTGAACAACCATTTGGTGATCAACTGGGTCCTGGTTGATGTCCCCTTCCGGCCACCACAGGAATCGCAATGCATCGCAATCTTCAGGCTTGACCTTAACCTGGTGAAACATTTTCTCGACGTCTGCCATCAGGGCAACTCTTTCTTCACGGAACCTCAGCAGTACTCCCACTAGTGAGTTTGTAAAATCTGGGCCCTGTAGGAGCTGGTCATTTAAAGATGTGTTCCGAAACCTTGCCGCACAGTCAAACACAATTCTAACCCTTCCCGGTTTTTGAGGATGTATAACAGGGTGGTGTGGCAAATACCAAACAGGCACATCGTCACTAGAAGGTAGGTCTGTGGTAATCCTCCTGGCATGGCCCTTGGCGAGGTAGTCTCCCATGGTTTCCTTGTAGCTTTCAAGAGCTTAGGATCCCTTTTTAGCCGTTTTTTCAGCAATTGTAGTCTGTTTTCTGCCATGGACTTGTTGTTTGGTAAGTAAGGGGTGTCACACTTCCAGGGGAGCGCAATTTCATAATGGCCACCCACCATTTTCACAGAACTGTCCATAACAGATTTTGCGCGACGATCTTCTATGGAAAGGCACTCCTTTAAATCAGCTGTACATTCACTGAAATCTGCATTGTAGAGGCGTTCTAGGTGACGCTGGATTGGATCCACACCCTTCACCGACTCAGTGCAGCCCAATGATTGGTCAACATGGATGAAATTAATGTGGGCACCTTCATCTCTCCTTCCTTTCAATGGTCCCATAACAGTCCATCCTAGTAACGTTCTCATTGCATGCGGCTGACCTATCTTCCCAGTGCGCACTTCAAGAGGGCACAAAGCTTCCGGCACATCACTTCCAATCAGAATAGTTACTCTCTTGTCAACAAGATCTGCAATGTTGATGTTTTTAAGATGTGGCCAGTCTCTTAAATCCTTGTTTGTTGGGATACTTCTCTCAGTAACCGGTAAGGTTTCAGTAGTCCAGACCTTCTCTAAGCGCACTCCCTTTCCTGTAGCAACACCAACAACATCAAGGCATAGTTGCTGGCTTTCTTTGTGCTGAGTTCCTGACACTGTAGACAACGTGAACTGCACTGGTGTACAGTCTGCCTCTAGCTCTTTGGCCAAACTTGTCAGGCACATAGTGGTGTTCGAACCACTGTCCAAAAAGGCATATGTTTCGATGATATGATTGCTGTATGGTGTACTGACTCTTACAGGAACAACTTGGAGTCCAATACGACAAGAGTTGGCGCTCGCAGCCACATTGCTTGTTGCACTAACGCTGGTAGCATCATTGTGAAAAGAGCCTCCAGAAGATGGAACTTGGACCTGAGTAGCAGTTTTCGAGTTAAGCTCTGAAATGTTCCCTTTGTCTTGAACTGGGTCAGATGTATGTAACAAGGGATGATGTCTCCTTTGGCAGCTTTCAACTCCACACATCCTTGCAACCCGGCATTTCTTTACAAAGTGTCCTGGACTGAGGCATGAACTACACACCCTCTTCTCATCTACAAGGTCTTGTCGCTGACGGAGTGACAGTTCTCTGAACTTGTGGCAACGCTCAAGATGATGACTGCCCAAACAAAGGACACATTTAAAGGTTTTCTTCTCATTGCCGCCCTGTGGGAAGTCGTTGCCAAACGTGGCCAAGGTCATGGCACTGTTGGGGAGGGCAACTTTGCCCTTGCTTGACAACTTGAAACTTCTAGGTGATTCTGACCTTGGGTTGACCATTTGGCCAAAGTAGGTGTTGGCCACGGCGGCACGGCTTTGTATAAACTCTGTAAGGTTGGAAAAGGTTGGCGTGATCTGAGATTCATACAGCTGATTTGCCTTCTCTGCCCATTTTGCCCGGAGGTGAATTGGGAGGCGGGCCACAATCTTTCCAAGTGTGTCCACTGAGTTTAGATTACTAGTTTGGCCTAACTGGGTAGATCCAAGAAGACAAGTTTCCATGTCACGAGCCAACTGGGACAAGATTTCTGGATCAGGATTTCGAATCGGAGGTCCACTGACTACCCGTTCTAGGAAGGCCCTAGTCACAACATGCGTTCGGCCAAAGTTCCTTCGTAAAATCTCCTTCGCCCGCTTGTAACCTTGCTCAGGGGGCATCATAATACAATGTTCAATAGCTTCCCGTGCTTTACCTTTGCAATACTGAACAAGGTAGCTCAAGCGATCTGCATCATTCTCCTCCTTACTTTCCACATTCACCTCAAAGTTTCGCATGAACAAAGGGAAGATATGGGGTTCGCCACTGAAGCTCATGTACTCTCTCTGAGGCATACGAAGACCTCGCACCACTTCATCCATAGTATTCTGCTGTCTTTCTAACAGGCTCTGTAATCGTTGAGCATTGCTTGGTACTGCTGAGTTGGTATATGCCTCATTGAGATGTAAGCTAGTTAACAGATCCTCTTGTGCTCTCAACTCTCTTTGTGTCAACTCTGTGTATTCTCTCTGGGGCATGAAATAATTCCTCACTTCTCCAGCTACATTCTCTCGCCTGTCTGGTGGGTTCCTTATTTGCTGAACGCTGCCTAACATTGTTGACTGGTCATTTGTTTCGCTGTGGTGCATACTGGGTAAAGGACGTCTTGGTGTTTCAGACTCTGTACATCCCTTTTCACTTCTTCCTAAGTTTTCCACGAGTAATCGTAACTCTTCCTGTTGGCGATCTATTTCCTGTTTTTTGCGCATAATTTCGCGTTCTTGGATGGCACGATTCATTTCAATTTCTAATTTCTCCCTAGCTACTTTCATACGCTTATCCAGAGCCGCCCTTTCGACCTGTTCTTGCTCATCAAGAGCCTGCAGTCGTTTGGACCATTCTGACTCATCGAGGCAAGGTTTATTTTGCAGAACTAAACTGTCCTCTCCGTTCGCTAAGCTTACTTTGCTGTCCACTGAGCCGTGCAACGTCCCGCGGGTACGATCGGGATTGCTCCAGAACGTGTTAGCGTGATTTTGAGGTACAAATATCGGTGATAATGGCGTTAATTGTCCATCATAAGGCTCCTGAACAGAAGACACAGCACCCAGAGTCTCCTGTTGGACTGAAACACTTGAAATCTGCCGTAACAGAGAAGGCTGAGCATCAGAAATCTCCACTCGAACCGCCGTACCGCTCGAAGTTTCGGCCGATGCCGATGTCTGACTGTTGTTGTCGTTGGGAAGAGAGTTTTTTGGACTGGAATGCATGTCTACATTCGTTTCTTCGGGTGTCTCTTCAGAGTGGACTAGAATTTGAGGCGCTCCTTCGGTCACCGTCTCGTGATCATCTGAAGCATCACAACCATCGTCCTGTAAATCTTCGACTTCAGCCTGGTGTTGTGGCGTTAATTTCTTCGCCTCCTTGGGTTTTGTCGGAGACTTCTTCGCTTTACTCTTTCCTTTCTTCGTCATCTCTTGTATGAGAACTGTAGAAGCTCCAATTTAGCTTCTTGATAGTTTAATTTTCCTCACTGATGAGATACACACGAATACACAAGCGCGCGGTTCTAAACGAAAACAAAATAGCGGTAACTAAAGTGATACCGAAACGAAATAAAGCAAAATAAATGCAAATAAACGAAAGAATACAAGCTGGTACCTCATACAGTAAGAGATCCCCGGTAAGGAAACAAAATACACAAATAACTTCCTTGGTATAAATTTTTTCGTCCGAGCACATGGCAAAATAAAAACGAAAAACGCTACAAAGAATCATGGGAAAAAGGTAGGTCCGCAACACTGGTAAAACTAGATCCTACAGAAATAATAAAATTATTATTATTATTATTATTATTATTATTATTATTATTATTATTACTTAGAATTTAGCACAGGGATTTTCCCTGGGAAGAAATATCCAGTCAAGTCTCATCCCGAGACCTCAGACTTCCAGCACTTTTATGAGGAAATGCGCCGATCCGAGGAGTGCCGACTTTTGCATCGTTCTTGTTCGGTTTTTAATTCCTAGTTGCTCCAAGTGGCCTGCCAGCTTCTTTGACACTGAACCTAATGCGCCTACAACCACTGGCACCACTTTTGTCCTTGATTTCCAGATCCTTTTAATCTCTCTTGCCAGGTCTTGGTACTTTTCATACTTTTCAGTTTCTTTCTGCAGTACGTTATTATTATTATTATTATTATTATTATTATTATTATTATTATTATTATTATTATTATTATTATTATTATTATTATTATTATTATTATTATTATATTGTGCCCGCGTAACACATCAGAACACACCCAGGTTAAAAAAACAAACCTTGAAAGTACAGCGAGGAGCTAATGGGCCTCGGAAGCTCGTCTCGCATCGGATTGCACTGTGTAAAGCAAATGGGCGGGATCACTTTCCTGTTAACAAGTTGAATTGTCGTCGTGCGTAAATCTTACGAACTAGGGTTTTAAGTTTCTACTGAGGGCGCTTTCATTTTCATGAAGACCACGTGGTTTTGATAAAAAAAAAACCGTCTTAAAAATGGAAAGATACATTCAACGACAGGTGTCACACAAGTAGAACTGACTTACAGAAAAACAATTATCTACTCCTGCTTGTTAGATGATTGGTTCGAGTTACCGAGGGTAAAATTACAGTAAATTTATGAAAGAAATCCACTGGAAATCGGTGTTGGTTCGAGTTAGCGCGAGGTTCGAGTTAGCGAGGGTTCGAGTTATCAGGAGTCGACTGTACCGTCTTTATCCATCAGTTAGAGGCGGGCATTCAGTCTTATTTCTTTTCTTTTCCGTTTTTGTGGAACTGAATCCAAAGGTTGAATGTGCATAACTGAATGTGCATAGCATATGGATACATATGGATGATATAAATTCTTGTTGTTAGGTCATCGTAGCTTGATTAATTAATTTATTTATCTCCGCTGTTTGTGTTTGTGTTTCCCCCGGGAGAATATTTTTGTTCTGATATCTCATCCATATGCTTGATTAAAATTATTAGAATTTTTTAGTACTCACCCCACTCCCCCGGGGAATATTTTTGTTCTGATGATGAGATATCAGAACAAAAATATTCCCCCGGGGGGAGGGGTGTGGGTACTAAAAAAATTCTAATAAGGGGAGGCTCCGCTCCGAGATCCAACCCCTTACCCTTTTATATACCATTTTTAACAGAAAAGGTACCACTTTCGTATACCTTCCATTGACAAATAGTACCCTTTTCGCATACCTAAAACAGGAAATCTTCTTGTCATTTTCATGTAGCGTTCAATAAATTAAAACAGTACAGTCATAAGGTATGTGTGTTCGAAATATTTCAGGATGAAAGGCTTTTTTAAAATACCTCAATGACAGATTTCCCTACCCTTTCATTTACTTCGACTCGTGAAAGCCTAGTACCCTTTCATATGCCTGAAGCGTGAAAAAGGTACCCCTTTCGGGCGGAACCTCCCCGTATAGGCCATTATAGGGAGTACCCTCCCTCCCGGAAAAAATACCTCAGTAAATGTCGTTCATGAACTGGACTGAATTGGTAGCTTACTCTCCCCTTTTTTCACTCCTTCCTCATATTAAATCCCGCATTTTATTGATTATCGCAATTTAGTGATCTTGGATAAGAACTTCACGTTTAATCATGATTTTGAAAATGGTGGTCCTGACAGCAGACTCAGCGGGGAGGTACCGCGGAGACCCTTTTATAAATTTATAGGGCTACCTACCAGCACCTCTCCCTCCGCGGTTCCTGAGTTGGCCAGATAAAATTTTGAAAGAGAACTCAGCACCCTTTTTACATGTAATTTTGACTTGATGCCTTTCACTTCGAAGGAAAGTAAGTCTTTGCGATCATTAACTAGGAGCCAGCTCCTGTCAAAAATCTCGTACTTCAGGGTTGGCGCAGTGGTGAGAGCGCTCGCCTTCCACCAATGCGTTCCGAGTTCGATTCCCGGATTCGGCGTCATAAGTGGACTGAGTTTGTTGGCTCTCTAGCTGCTCTGAGAGGTTTTTCTCCGGGTACTCCGGTTTTCCCCTATCCTCAAAAACCAACATTCTTCGGCCCCACAAGCTTGCAGCTTTAAATCTTAAGAGAGTATAAAAGCAAGGGCCGATACAACGTAGAATGGTTTTAAGTTTTGTGTACTATATTTCGGCTGGCCAAACCAGCCTTCTTCAGGTACAATGAGAATTTACATTGGAAGGGGTGTTTATGTAGTTATATACCGGAAACACGTAAAACTAAAATGATTGACAGTGTAAAATAAAATACTAGAAAAAAGGTCTAAAAAAGATAAACTTATAAGAAAAAATTAAAAAAAAAAATTAACTAATATGTTTCTTCGCGGATGTTAAGACCTTCAGGATCAATTGTTCTGCCTTTTGAAATTAAAAAAGCTTCCCTGGCCTTACGGATTGAGTCTCTGTTAGAAAATATTTTCTCAATGGGGATTAATTGCATGTCATTAGCAGTGTGGTTAGGAGAGGAGAGGAAATGTTCCGCGACTGTGGTAGGTTTAGATTTGGTGTAAGGGTTATCTATGGTACGGCGGTGTTCATTAAATCGGTCTTTTAAACGTCGTTTAGTCTCGCCTATGTATTGTAAATTACAGCGGTTGCATTGAATCATGTAAATGAGGTTTTTAGTGTCACAGGTCAGGTTAGATTTAATATGGCGCGTTTCACCTGTAGAAGAGAACATATCGCTTGTGAGTCCATCTGAAATGTAGGGACAAGTAGCGCAATTTTTACCGCAACGGAAACAACCGGAAGGGAGTTGTAGGTGTGAATTAGTAGAATTAGAAGAAAGTTTAGCTGTGACTAGTAAGTCACGGAGATTAGGGCAACGTCTGAAGGCAACAACAGGCAAATGCTGAAAAATGTTTTTGCAGCGGTTAGAAGATAGCAGTAAATTGTAATGTTTTTTGATGATGCTAGAGATGTGAGAAAGTGATGGATTAAAGGTCGTTATAAAAGGTATACGTTTCGGTTTGTTGACGTCTTTGGTTTGTAAAGTGAGTCTGCGGGGGATGTCGGCGGCACGTTGTATTTGTTTAGTGATGAAATTGCGGCTGTAACCGCGTTTGAGAAGATATGTAGTAAGTTGAGCAGCGCGAGTATTAAACGTTTCGTCGGTAGAACAAATACGTCGTAAACGGAGTGCTAGACTGAAAGGAATGGCTTTTTTAGTATGCATTGGATGGCAAGAAGAATAGAGTAAGTGTTGGTGCTTGTCTGTAGGTTTAGTATAGAGGTCGGTACAGATATGACCGTCGTTGGTTAATGAGACATTAACGTCAAGGAAAGGTACGCTAGTAAAAGAGTGTGAACTGGTGAATTTTATGGTAGGGTGAACGTTGTTAAGATAATCGATGAAAATTTTTAAATTATCCAGACCTTCAGTCCAGATCATAAAAATGTCATCGATATATCGCAGCCACGTGTGGGGTTGAAAAGGGGCATTTTCCAAAGCGTTGGCCTCGAAATACCCAAGAAAAAGGTTAGCAAAAGAAGGGGCCATTTTAGTGCCCATGGCTGTGCCGTGGACTTGAAGGTAGTGGTTATCATTAAAAGAAAAGTTGTTCATGGTGAGAATCATGCGAATGAGCTCGAGGTCACACAGTGTGCCGGTGGGAATGATATTGTGAGGGGAAGTACGTAGAAAGTGATCATAGGCATTAATACCTTCATTATGTGGAATATTAGTGTATAATGATGAAACATCAAGTGTAACTAATAGTGAGTTAGCGGGTAAATTACCGATGGTAAGTAATTTGTTAAGGAAATCGTTAGTATCTTTAACAAAGGATGGCAGTTTATGAACTAAAGGTTGAAGGTAGTAGTCAACGAACTGGGATATACGTTCAGTAGGATGGCTGTTAGATGAAACAATAGGGCGTCCTGGATTGCCGGGTTTATGTATTTTAGGAAGAATATAAAAACGTCCTGGTTTTACGTCAGTCTGTATAAGGTATTGTTTGGTTTTGTCGTCGATAAGTTTGTCATGATGCATTCTGTTAACATAAACAGTGACCCGTTTTTGTATGTCGGCAGTGATGTCTTCGTTTAAGTGTTGGTAGAATTTGGTGTCATTAAGTTGTCTGTTGCATTCGTCGATGTACCAAGTTTTGTCCATAACAACAGTACCAGAACCTTTGTCAGCGGGTTTTATAATTATGTCTTGTCGTTGTTTGAGTTGGTGTATGGCTTGGCGTTCTGTTTCTGTGAGGTTGTCACGAATAGGTTTAGGTTTAGAGGTGGTTATGTCCAGTTTAACAGCGTCTAAAAAAGTGTTAAGGGCTTGTTCTCTGTCGTTGGGGGGGTTCCAAGTACTTTTGTATATAACTACATAAACACCCCTTCCAATGTAAATTCTCATTGTACCTGAAGAAGGCTGGTTTGGCTAGCCGAAATATAGTACACAAAACTTAAAACCATTCTACGTTGTATCGGCCCTTGCTTTTATACTCTCTGTTGATTTTATTACGCCGATCAGATCACCAGTTTGATCCAACGTATACCAGCAGGATTACTGTCCACGGTTGCTTGCTTGAACATTTAAATCTTAACCCTTTAAGCCCCGATACTGCCTTATGGCACAAGATGCAATTACACGCTTAATATTCAGTCAATTTGCATGAAATTTGCACAACTAAAAGAACTTGGAAAGATCTCAACATTAAAGACATAATATCATGCCCCCCTCCTATACAAGACTTGATTTACAACCCCTGCAACTTTTGGAACTTTTTGCGGTCTTTGTACTTTTTAGACCAAGTTGATATCTGACAACAAGCAATGCACTGAGAGCTGCAATTAAGCTATAGTTTAGGGGGATACCCAATGTGTGGAAGGAACAGGAAAATTTTAAACGTTGTGATTTTTTCACTTTGTGCACTTGTCAATCCAATCTGTGGCCTCCTCCATTTTTTGGGTGCAATTTATAGCATACCCCAGAAAATACCTTTCAAATGGTATATCACATGTGGTCTCCTGGTTCATAGTTACCGATTTAGAAAAACTTGGCATTTCCCTCGGGGCTTAGGGTGTTGTCCTAGCCTGGGACCAGGCAGTGAGGTAACTTTCCCCGCTGTGGAGTCTGGTCTGTTATGCTCCTGTGTAACGCCAGATGCATAAATTGGCTTAAAAGCGTGACAGAAACAATTACGTATGCATATGCGTGTGAACGTGTGTTCAGAAGCTATCAGCTCATAAAATCTTTCTTTTCTTTCCTCTTGAAAGGAATTTCACGCCAAGGAACATTGATGAAGTTTTACTAATTCAGTGGACTGATGGAATTTATCACATAACAGTTGTATTAGGGGGCGAAGAAGGGAGATGAAGATGATTGAATTGAATGTTTACGCGTTGTCATGAAGCTACAGAGCTGAACTCAGACCTCAAGAATGCGTCGTGATGGATGAGTGAATCCCAAAACACACAAAGATAAAAAAATAAATTCCAACAGACGAAACAGCCGCACATCGAGAATGAGCAGGAGACAATCGTTGAAGAATCTTGCCTCCGAAGGTGAGAAATCGGATGAACTGAGGCGAGCAAGTTTACAACCGTTACACACACCACAAACCACCGCTGCAAGTGAGTCCAGCTTTGCGGCTTCAAATGTTCCGTTGAAGTCAAGTATGGAAGATATGAGGAGAAGGATCGTTCATCTTAACAAGGAATTGGACCAAGAGAGAGTACACTCGAAGAATCTTCGGAGGGAGAAAGCGTTAGAGATCAGGCAAGTTCGGGATGAAGAGCAGAAGAAAGCTGCCACAATGCTCACGGATTTGAGATCAAAGTTACAGAAAGAAAAGATGAATGAACTGACGTCGCTGAGAGAGCAATTACACAAAGAGAAAGAAAAGGATGTTATTCAAATTATAAGACAAAAGGACGAAGCTCTGAGATCAGCGCAACAGGCTTGGGCCAAGGAAAAAGACGAGATAAAATTGAAGCTTCGAACCGAGCTTCGGAGCGAGTCTCGTGAAGACACGAAACGGGAATTTGAAAAGGAGCGCGGGAGATTAGAGCAAGAGATATCTGACTTGCACCGCCAGAAGAGAGAGCTAGAAGACACGCTGAAACTAGTCCAAGGCGCTGATAAAAGGAAAATTGATGATATACGTAGAATACACCACGAACATGAAACAGAGCTAGAGAAATTCAAGAGGAATTCTTGGCAAGAGAGCAGACAGCAGGTATTAAATTGTAAAGAGCAAAAAATAAGCTTATCTAAAACGGAATCTTAACCGTGATCACGTGCACATTGCAAATACGATGAAATGAAACGATGCCATTAGTTCCTGCAAATTCATGTAATCATACCGTGTACACAACTATCTTAATGACTGTTTTGCTACATGTACTGTATCTGTAAATTGCATTTGAATTCTCACTGTACTAAAGTTTATATTGTATTTTTTCCGTATTGCGCGTCTATAAAAGACCACTTGATAGCTTTGTTTGTAATTTTTACCGATTTCAAATCCGTTAATTCCAAAGTGCACACCAGATGAATATTTCCGCGTCTAATCACAGTAATTAAGGTTATTATTGATCTTGAAAATTCCTTATTATTAATTGACGCTTTTATTTTTAAGAAATCAATAAACCATTCTGCAAAGAATCGTGAAATCCATTTGAAATCCACAATAGTGCCACCATCAAAATTGTTGATTTCCTTTTTCTGATTTAATAGCATTGGGGGCCTGTTTATGTAAGATAGTTTCTTGTTTTTGCCCTAGGCCTGATTACTTTTTTTTAAGTTCTAGTTTCAGAAAATCTTTGATGAACTTAAATGACCCAAATCACTTGAAAATATAACATTTAATGAATTACTAAATTGTTAACTAAAGGCCATGTCTACAAAATATTTCTCACTTTCCATAGCTTTTTTTACCACAATTGCTAGTAATCTCGCAATCTGATTGGCTAATTTGCTGTTGTCGATAAGAGTCTAGACAACGCTGCTCGCGTCAACCTGTCGCGCAATGCCTTTTTTCAGCGCGCGCTCTGAAATTAACATTTTCTTTGACACTGATATTGTGGTAAAAAACAAATCGAATGTGGTTTAGTGTTGTCTAATAGTATACTCTTTTTTACCACAATTGCTAGTAATCTCGCAATCTTATTGGCTAATTTGCCGTTGTCGATAAGAGTCTAGACAACGCTGCTCGCGTCAACGTGTTGCGCAATGCCTGTTTTCAGCTCGCACTCTGAAATTAGCATTTTCTTTGATGCTGATATTGTGGTATTTAACAAATCAAATGTGGTTTAGCGTTGTCTATACTCTTATCGACAACGATATTCGTCATCACAGTGGTCAAAATTTGCTGTGGACTCACTCGGCTGCGCCTCGTGAGTCCACAACATTTTGACCACTGTGATGACGAATATCGTTGTCGATAAGATTATAGACAATGCTAAACCACATTCCATTTGTTAAATCTCCAGTGGTCATTTAAAGAGGACATAATGACAGTGAGATGAATGAATAAATAAATAAATAGATAAGAAGATAGTAAAATAAATAAATAAATAAATAATATTAAATAAATTTCGATTAATGATAGCATTTGAATAAATTGTTACAAGTGAAATATAAGCTAGCGCTGTGATTAGATGTTTCTTCTAAACATCATTTTCTCGAGGGGACACTATCACAATTTTTTAATTAAAAAAATTCAAACCATTTCATTTTTAGTTTTGCATTGTCTAAGAATCATTACTATAATTTGGCCAATGGAAAATATATATCAAACTCTTTTGAAAAATTTCAGTTTACCCAAAACAAATTTAAATCACAACATTGCATTACCAGTATATTGGAAACTTGCAAATACCAGAGGAAAAGGATTTAAAAATGATTTTAAGATAGATAATTGTTTTTTAGATGGCTGAAATTCGTCAGTTGCTCAATATAATTGAACAGCTTGAGAAGAAACTTGGTTTAGAAGCAGGACACTCAATGAGACTGAGACTAGAGAAAGACAGTTTGCATGATATGCTGAAAAAATCAACAACATACGATGCATGGGACAGAATGATGTCATCCACCATGAAGGATGAACAATCACGGATGGCCCCACAAGGAACTCTGGTGAGTATACTTATTTAGAATTTCTTAACAGCCACTCAGTGTTGGGAACAGTAGTTACAGTATCTACTATGTTGTTGATGCTGGGACTGCATCTGAAGTTTAGACTCACTTTTGGTTGTTCCAACACTTTTTTCCATGTACATTTTATTGTAGCCTAGAATTATTAGCAAAATGTTACTTCATAATAGTAATAATAATAATAATAATAATCTTTATTATTCTTTTGGCAATCATGCCCAGGTGGAAATCTTGTTAAGATGTTATTAAGATTCTTATTAAGTTTCTTAACAAGATCTTATCTTAGTTCTTATTTAAGATTCTTACAAGAAACTTACAAGATCTTGTAAGATTCTTATAAGATTCTTACAAGATCTTATAAGATCCTGTAAGATTCTTACTAAGAACATACAAGATCCTATAAGACTCTAACAAGATCTTATAACATCTTTCAAGATTGTTACCAAGATCTTACAAGATTCTTACCAAGATTTTACAAGATCTTATAAGATTCGTACCAAGATTTTACAAGATCTTATAAGATTTGTACCAAGATTTTACAAGATCTTATAAGATTTGTACCAAGATCTTGCCAGATTCTTAACCAGGATAAATCAAAGGGCTGAGATTTGATTTTGTTTTCTAAGTAGCTAAAATAGGTAAAAACCTGAATATACTTAAATATTTTTTGTTTGGATTGCCATCATTATTTTCTGGCATATGACCTACTACAATTCATTTGAATTACCTAGTAGACCCACGTTTTCCCCAGAGTTTGATCACAGCTTGTTTAGAAAACAAAGTCTAACTAAACAAAATTAACTTACCGGTACATGTACACACTGCAATTCAATTGGAAGACTGAGTCATTGTTAAACCATAATCAACATTATTTTATTGCAAAATCTTGCTATTATGAAATAAAGTTATGAAGATCTTCACAAGTTTACGCAAACCATGTCATTGACTCCAACACCATATTGAACACTATAATTATGTTATTTTGTTTGTATATCATACAAGGATTATATTCAAGTTCTTGTGATGCATGCTATGCATGCTCATGAGATAAACAACGCTACTGTATATTATCCACATTAAAAAGTTTGATAAACAAAACTTTGCCAGCAAATGTTTGCAAGACTAGGATGGATCTTTCTTCCACTTGCATCAATAATATTAATAAATACTATTACTGTACATATTAATTTATTAAAGGTGACAAACTCAAAGCCACTGGAAACAATCTCGAGACTTCTATTTTGCCAGTATTATTTCTCTAAGAAACAAGCAAACAGAGTGTATTGTACCAATAAAAGCTTGGTTTCCACTGCTACAATAATGATCTTTAGTGCAATAAAAACAACAGAAATTTCTTTCAATTGGATGTAAGCAAGAAAACATGAAAGCTTGAAAATATCCTGTATTTTTATGTCCTAATCTCACAACTGGGAGTAGAGTCATTGAACATTGCCAAGTAATAAAACAACACAAATCATCCCTTTAAGTTACAATTCTAAGGATGAAATCATGAAAGCTGCCTTAGAATTTGCATATTTATGACACTTTCCCCCTACAAAATTAATTCAGCTAGAGCACTGCACTTACTTAAGTTTACTGCTGAAGTACAGTAGAAACCAAGCTAATTTAGCCATAATACAGATTCTGACATTCACATGCTCATTTTGCTGTTTTCCTTTTTTGAGTCTAAACATTTCAGATAACTACAGTATCAAAGGCCATTTTTTGTGAACTGTACTTCACCAAAGTTTCTTTTAATCTAGCTGATTGGAAAAAAAAAACAAACAAGCAATTTGATCCTTCAACATGATATCAACTAAAACAAATTAAAGTCAGTCTTGTGTTCATAATAATTTATTCCACTAGCAAAACAATCATTTTGCCATGTTGCGTGTTGTCATTTCAGCTCTTCATCATCATTTAGCCATGTTTGTGAATTAAGCTTCCTTAACATACTGTCCTTTTGTTGTCTTCACCCTTCAAGCTTTAGCCTTTCTGTCTCTATCAGGATCAGCAGCTTAGCTACCTGCAACAAAACACAATCAACATTGGATCGTTATAATCAGCTCTTCCTTTGCAGTTATCTCTTTTTTCCCATAGTGATTAGACTAGCTCGATGCTACTTTAAAAGTTCACAAGATGAATAAGATGAATATTGGGGTTATGTTTTAAGCTTAAGCTTAAGCTTAAGCTTAAGCTTAAGCACTAAGCTTATATTTTTCAGTAACCGGCCAGTTATTGCAAAATCGATTACATCGGGCACTTAACACGCTGTTGCAAATACAAGCTCTCTATCTGAAAAAAAGGTTCATTCAAAGAGTCATTACAATTTGTTAAATATTAGGACTTACTTTCTGTCTTGAAAGTGCAAAGTCCTGGGTTCATTCTGAGTAAAACTGAGCATTTTCAGCCGTTGAAAATCCGTACTTGTGCACTAAACCAACGAACTTTCGAATATGGTGCCTAGAAGCATCATGGGATTGATGAGCCTAGTTCCCAGGAGCCTCTCAGTCAAATCCAAG
The DNA here is from genome assembly GCA_016490735.1 of Pachyseris speciosa. NCBI lineage: Eukaryota > Metazoa > Cnidaria > Anthozoa > Scleractinia > Pachyseridae > Pachyseris > Pachyseris speciosa. The sequence continues at coordinate 1,671,345 of JAEMWC010000046.1, read as the reverse complement.
ATGGCGGCCAGTATTTGTTAACACGTTTTTGGTCATTTTACAGAGCTGTAAGAGGCAGGAAACCAATTGAAAATTGTTTCTAGTGTACAAGGCAACTCTAGGCTAATTTATCCCAGTCAAGTTCTTTGGCAGGACACACTTTATGAACAAGATTAGGTAACATTAAAAATATGTTAGTGTAACTTTCACCAGCTGAGCTAATATTATTACTGCTAAGATTATTTCTGTTCCAAATAAGAAATTCTTTGTTCTTTTATTGAGAAATTTTATTCTGGAAAGTAGAATCACAGTCAGTGGACTTTATCCAGATAATATAAGAAATTGTTAAACCATTCAAGATTTGTGTATATTTTAATTTTATGTTACAGCATAATATCTTTTGAAGATAGATAACCAAGGAACAAACAAATAGATTAAAATGTAAGAAGTACAGTGACATACTTGTCTGAAAGTTTCTGTTATTACTATTTCAAATGTCAAGTACACCATAAAATGTAAAATAAAAAGATGTTAGTCAAAGAATCATATGTATTTACATGTAAGTTCTTGTTTTAATTTACACCAAGATCTTATCTTATCCAGATTATTTTAAGACACAGAGTAAGATCTTAATAAGATCTTCATTATTAAGAATTCTAAATAAGATCTTGATAAGAAGTTCACTAAGATCTTATAAAGAGTTTTCATAAAAATCTTAGGTAAGATCTTGTTAGGATCTTTGTAAGATCTTACTGACATGGTGTATTAAAATTTTATCAAGATTCTTACAAGATTCTTAAATAAATTTAATAAGATCTTGTAAGATCTTAAAATAGTCAGCAGGTTAAGATCTGATTAAGATCTGGTTAAGATCTGAAAAAGAACTTTGATAAGACCTTACTAAGATCTAAAATCTTAAGAAGATCTTAATAAGATCTTAATCTTAATTGCCATCTTACAAGATTCTTACTAGCCTCCTTCGCAGACATCTTTGGGCTTGTCACGTGTTCCTTGCCCACGAACGTCTGCTGAACTGAACTGCCACTTCCGTTCGCCGGCGGTTAACCTTTGTTTTGAAGTAGCCAATAACGAGCTGCGTAAGAATGGAAATCGACACCCGATTCACGTGCATCGTCTGTAAAATTAATCCCGGGGTCGAAGTCCTACTTTCCATAAATTGGAAAACGAACTATGATTGGCTTACCGCCGCAAACGGAAGTTGTAGTTCAGTTCAGCAGACGTTCGTGGGCAAGGAACGCGTGACGAGCCCAAAGACGTCTGCGAAGGAGGTTAGATTCTTACAAGATCTTACAAGATCTTAATAAGATTTCTACCTGGGTGTACACAATTTTTTTATAATTTACAATCTAGAAAATTTACAAAATGTGATTAATCTAAACTTAATAAAAACAATGGGCAAGCTAGGAAGCTAAATAAACCAGTAGGTTTTCTTGTTAGCTCCCTGAACTAGTGTAGAGTTTACCGTTGGTTTATTAAAGAGAGTTGAAGGCAAGAACATACTATTATGTATTCATCACATGCACGCTATGTTGGAACACAAGTCCACCGGCGTGGTTTATTATGATTGGTTGAGACTACAACTACAACAAACAACTGTGGGTATGATACAATAAGTCCAGCGGTATATATAACATCCCCCCTTTTTTTTTTTAACAACAACAAAGTCATGAAGATTCTTAAAGACAATAATTGTTCTCACAGCTGCTGGATATTTCCTTGTGCTCCCTTCAGTGATTGTAGGTTCTTGACCATCCCCAAAAACTTGTACTGGATTTCTCATCGGCGTTTCCCCAGAAGGAGGCTGTGGTGCTGTATCAGTGTCCGGGGTGTCTGATTCCTGTTCTGGTTCTGGCTGCTGGAGTGTGCTTGCATGGCACCGCTGATAACCTGCATGTGATTCTGGACGATCGGCTCTCAAGGCCACCCTGTTACGTCTGATTCTACGGCTGCCTGTATCTACCACATATGAACGTGGAGAAGCATGGCTTTGTACAACGGTTGCTGCTTTCCACTCCTTTGATCCATGTTCCGGCTTCACTCTCACATGGTCACCCGGTTTGAGCGGAGGCAATTCTCTGGTACCGTGGCAGTCATAATGGTACTTCTGCTTGTCCTTAACTTTCTGAAAGCTTCTCTTTATTTCTTGGGCATTGTATGTCTCAGGTTTCAGTAGACCAGATGCCATTGGTAAGGTGGTCCTTAGCCTGTGGCCCATGCGAGCTGAGATGGAGACAAGCCAATTCCTGGGATGGGGGTGGCTCTGTAGTCTAGAAGCACTTTGTCCTTGTTCTCGTTTTTCCTCCACAGGGACTTCATTGTTTTGACTGCAGCTTCTGCTTCCCCGTTTGCTTGGGGCTCACCAGGACATGTTCAAAGTTATAGCTTTTAGCAAAGTCTGTGAACTCCCTGCTTGTATACTGGACACCGCAGTCTGTTATAAGCTTTGCTGGGATTCTGTGCCGCCCAAAATGCTCTTCTAAAGCTTGGATCGTTTCCTGGGACATTAAGTCTTTCAGTTTAGTGACCTCAATGTACTTGGAATAGTAGTCAACAAGGACTAGGAACTGTTCGCTCTCAAAGGTGAATATGTCTGATGCAGCCATTGCCCACTTGAGGTCAGAGATGGGGCTTGGTATCGGTGGCTCTTTCTGTTGCGCCAGAGCATAGTCATGGCAAATGGTACAATCCTTGACTTTTTCTTCAATCTGAGCACTCATTCCAGGCCAGTAAAGTGCTTCTCTTGCTCTTTGCTTACACTTTACAATTCCGAGGTGTGTTCCATGTATGACTGCGAGCATTGCTGGCCTCATGGATGGGGGTATTACGATCCTCATGCAGCGGTAAATGACACCATCTAGAACTGCTAGCTCATCACGTGTGTCCCAATACTTCTGGATACTATGTGGGACTTGTTGTTTTGTTTCTGGCCACCCCACTTGGATCATGGTGTAGAGCGTGTGAAGTTCATTGGCTGTGTTTTGCTGGAGTTCAGGATACTTTGCTTCTGAGATTGAAATTCTTTCTACCATGTTCACTTGCAGCTCACTTCTTTGGCTGGCACTTCGTCCAGGCTTGCTCTGCTGAGAGTGTCAGCTAGGATCTGTTTTTTTTCCAAGAAGGTACTCAACTTTGAGGTCAAACCCACTCACTTTGAGGATCATCGCTTGCAAGTGCAATGGTGCCACTGACATAGGTATGCGCAGTATCGTTTCAAGTGGCTGATGGTCAGTTTGTACCAGTGTGGCTTTCCCCAGGATGTATTCTCTGAACTTGTGTGCACTGAACACAATCGCCAACATTTCTTTCTCTATGGGCGCCCAGTTGAGCTCTGATTTACGAAGTTTGCGAGAAGCATAAGCTACTGGTCTTCCCTCTTGCAACAGGACTGCGCCGAATGCTTCTTGCTAGCTTCACATTGTATGGTTGTTTCTTTCTTAACATTGTAGTATGCAAGTACTGGCGCTGTGCAACATAGATCTTTGAGCCGTTGGAATGCTTCAGCTTGGGGCACATCCCAGTGGAAGAGAACATCTTTCTTTGTGAGCTCTCTGAGTGGATTTTCAACCTCTGCTAGCATAGGTAGGAACTTAGCCAGGTACTGTATAGAACCCAGGAACTGCCATACATCTTCCTTTGTTGTTGGGGGAGGCATCTCCTTCATGGCTCGTACTTTTTCAGGGTCGGTTTTGAGCCCTTCCGCGGATATGATGTGACCCACGTACGGCACCTGTTGTTTTCGAACTCTAACTTTGTCAAAGTTGAGCTTCAGGTTGTAACTCTTGGCATGGTAGAGTACTTTCTCTAGTACTGAATCATGGTGTGAGATGTCATGCCTAGCAACAAGTATGTCATCCATTATCGCGTATGCATGGTCTATTCCTTCTAGCATTTCATCCGTGGCTCTTTGGTACATTTCAGGGGCTGATTTAATACCAAAAGGAAGTTTTAACCATCTGTACCTTCCAATCGGAGTGTTCATTGTTGTCAGAAGGCTGGACTCACAGTCTAGCTTCATTTGAAGATACCCGCTCTTGGCATCAAGGACTGTAAAGACTGTAGCAAGACAAGACAAGACAAGACAACTTTATCATGTATCTTGGCTACAATTTCTTCTACCATAGGTATCAGGTAATGTTCACGTTTTACTGCTTTGTTCAGGTCCGCCGGGTCTAGGCAAATCCTGATCTTTTCTCCTCGGCTTGAGACAACCATGGAGTTCACCCAATCCGTTGGTTGCATCACTTTGGCTAGGTGTCCTTCCTTTTCCATTTCTTTGAGCTTATCCATGATCTTAGGAAGGAGTGCAGCTCGTTGCCTCCGGGGGCCATGTACTACTGGCTTAGCAGTGGGGTCAATTTTAATGGAGTATGTTCCAGGCATAGCTCCAGATGCATTCTCTAGATCAGGGTGTCGGTCTAAGAGCTCCTTGAGGTCTGTGTCTAGCTGGTGTACTTGCTGCACCAGGTTAAGGGCTTGACAGGCCTTGCCCGAGAGTATGGGGTTTTGCTTGCTGTCAGTGACATAGAACTTCACCCATGACTCTCGGTCCTTGAATCTTACAGGGAGGGTGGTGTAACCTCTTGGTGTCATTCGGTGCTGACTAAGTGACACTAGGATCAGCTTGGTTTTCTTGATCTGGGCATTTGGTGCTACTTGTTGAAGTTGTGAGATGTTAATGACATTAGCATGCGCGCCAGTGTCCAGCTGACATCGTAGGGTACTGTTGCCCACTTCCAAAGTCTCCCACCATTCATCTTCATCACAGCAGTGTGATTTGCTAGTAACGCCGTTTATTTCTAGGCTAGCTATATATGTAGTAGGTGTACATCGGCGTCTTCCTCATCATCACTGGGGTAGACGTCCTCATTGAGTGAGTTAACTTGGTTCTTTTGACTTCTGCACACTTGGGCGAAGTGCCCTAATTTGTTACATTTGTTGCAGGGTTCATTCTTGGCTGGACATTTCTCTTGTGGCTTGTGGGCACGATAACCACACTTTCCACATTTGTCTTGCTGGTCACTTGTCTCTGGTGGCTGTTTGTATTTCTTTTGATTTATGCGCCTTTTGGGTGGGCCAGGTTTTGATGTTACTGTATTGACTGCCACTCTAGGGTCTTCTCCGGCCATAACTTGCATGCCATCCTTGGTTGCTTGGAACATTCGGCCTATATCAATGGCTGAATCAAGGCTTTTTCCCCTTCTCGAGGCATCGTTGACATACTCGCTCATCTAACGATTTGCAGGCTATGGTGTTCCGAATTAACTTCTCAGTCTCCGTAATGTCCAGACCCCGGGCCAAAAGTTTCAGATCAGTGACAAAGCTATCGAAAGTTTTCCCTGGTAACTGACGTCTGTGATCGAACTTGACTGCCGCCATGATTGGATTCTTCTTGGCTTCTACGTGTGTTTTGAATTTACCGGCAACTCTTTCGAGTATCTCTTTTTCGCTGACATTTTGCGCAGTGTCTCCCGTCCCTACTTGAACAGTTTGCCAGTCGAAAGTCAAATAAATTTCTCGGCCTTTATCGCCAACAAAGCTCATGAGGTTGCATATTTTCTCCTTCTCTGTGCATTTGCTGAGAGGCCCACCGAAGGTAAATTCACAGCGTTGATAAAACCTCTCCCATTCTTTGCTCAAATCTGCCGCTGCCCAATTCATGTTCGGCCAGTTGTACGATGAATTAGCATATCCTTCCGCCATGTTTATCCGGTTTTTGTTGTCTTTGTGGTTCGAAATCCCACTACTTCTACACCATGTTATGTATCCATCACATGCACGCCATGTTGGAACACAAGTCCACTGGCGTGGTTTATTATGATTGGTTGAGACTACAACTACAACAAACAATAACTGTGGGTGCGATACAATAAGTCCAGCGGTATATAACACATACAGTACACAATGTATATAATAATAATAATAATTAACATTTATTTCTATAGCGCAAATTCAACTGTACAGTTTTCAAATGCGCTTTACAATGTTAAAATAATAAGCTAACAATTATAATAATAAATTGACATGAATGGATAGTGATGCGAAACAAAAAACAATATTAAAAACTATAGTTGAGATAAAATCTTAAAATCTATTTACATGACATCTATAAAAATAAATACATATGCTCCGTACTCTTGTAGTTGCATAAAAATAAATATGTCTTCAACTTCTTTTTGAAATGCTCAAGGTTTTGCTCCTGTCTAATTGACAATGGAATAGCATTCCATAGTAAAAAATAATATAAAAAAGAAAAGAATTTAGTTTGTTGAAAATATTCAGCAGGAGCCCTTCCCTCTTCCCTTCCTTACTTTCCTCTGTAGTACAATTCATTGACCACCTCTTGTTACTGCTGCACTGTACTTTTCTGCATCCTGCACATGATGTACAATTGTAAATGTAAATTATCCAGTTAATTTGCATGTATCCAGAAAATCCCCATACCCACCCCCACTTATGCCAACTCTCCCGGATTATCCGGGAGTCACCCAGATACAGAATGAATCTCCCGGTCTTCCGTGCGGATAATCAAATCTCCCAAATAAAAATGACTTTGAACCTTGTAAAGACTTTGCTCCACTGTAGCCGCAAATCACATCCCCAAATTATGAATTTCGATTTTTCAATCTCTTTGCCATTTCTTGAATAAAATGCATTTCTGTATCTCTGACTTTTGAACACATGACTTCTACATTGACAGAAACTACAGTGTAAACAAAAAAAGAGTTTTTTGTTGGGGGGGGGGGGGGGAGGGGGTTTGTGGGGAGGAAGGGGTGGGCTATTGACAGGAAGTGAGTGGGTTGTGCCTCGGGGGGGGGTTGGGTCCTGATGAACAAAACAAATCTCCAGATTTTAGATCTCCACAGGTTGGCATCTCTGCACCCCAAGAAATTTTGAGATGGGGGAGGGGAGTTTTCAAGAAAGCCAACATTTTCAGAAGAAAATATAGACATGACGTGACATGTATGTACTGAACGTACATGTACTGGTTAGCTACACTGATGATTTTTGGAATTCATGATATGAAGTTTTTGTGATTAATTACTTTTGAAGTTAAAGAATGTTCAATCCATGATACAGTGTTTGTATCCAGCACCTACATTGTGTAGACAATATTTAAAAATATTGTTTGGCTGATATTGCATGCTTGTAACACTTCCCTAAGTCCAATACGCTTAATTAATAAAACATCACTTGAGACAATTGTTTGTTTAACAAATGGGAAACCACAAGACAGTATTTAAACAAATATCCCCTTTAATGTATTCAAACAAAAACCCATGCCAAGAGCTGTAATGGATTAAAATAAAACACCAGTAATGCAAGACAGTGAGATGTAGTGAGTTTTAATAGCCCAGAAGAAGAAGTCTTGCAAAAATGGTATGAAATGTGTCAACTTTAGTGTGCTTAGAATTTTGTCTCTAAGTTGTAATTTAAAATATTTATAACTAATAAGTGTTCTCAGATTCTGAAATAATATATGGGAAGTGTGCTGTTTTAATGAAACATCCATTGAGTGAGCTTGTGTTAAATGTAAATTTTTACACATGCTTTATTATTACTAACAATACTGTATGTCATATATTTTCTCTGTTGCTGTATAGGATACAAAACCTGGAAGCCAAGAGTTGAGGATGCTGCAGAGGAAAAATGTAGAATTGAGTTCTTTGGTTCGGAAATTGGACGAAAAGAACCAACAGCTAGCAACGAGAAATGCAGAATTGGTATGTTAATATACCTGTTTGATGAGTGTAGTCATGTGTTAAAAAGGACCTGCTGTCAGTGACATTTCTGCCTTGCAAAAGTCTCAGACTAAATTAGTTGGAAGAAAAATTTCTATTTATCTATCTACAACTTACTTAGCTGTCTTATTTTTAGTCATGAACTCTGTGCAGTTTTATTATGCTTATTTTTCAACCCTGTATGAAGCAAGTAGAGTTAAACTGAGTCATTAAAATTACACAGTTCAGTTGATGCATTTTTTAAACAGTGTATGACAATAAAGCAACCACCCATTTTATGTGGATGTTGACGAGACTTTCATTAATTTTCTTTGTTGCTTTTAAATAACTTTAATTATTCTAGATATAGTTAGCTCATGAGGAATTTTAATATATCAATGGCAACTTAAGTTTAAATGATTTCACCTTGTCTTGTAAGAATGTGACATTATTTCTCTCAGCTTTGGAATTTAGCTTCCCATTTGTTTTGATGTTGTTATCATGGTAATTACAGATTTGGAGGAAATGGTAATCCTGTTAGAAGCTAGCCATCATCTTAAAAAAGAATTATTCGACAAACATTTTGTTCCATAATGGCTGCAATGTGTGTCTGTTACTATAGGAGCTAGTGTCTTGAAAGGTTACTATTAGCAATTTAATGTATGGCAAGTTTCTCAGTTTAGTTCTATTTCTGAAAAGATGGCTGAGCTGGAGAAGCTTGAGAAGGACAATAGAGATAAAAACAGGAAGCTTGAGCGAAATAATGCAGATTTGACGCAAACCAACAAGAGGCTTGAAAGCCGGAATAAAATGTTGCTGGAGGAGATTAATACTTTGGTAAGACATGTTCTCTAGTTGAGGGGCAATGAATGGGGAAAGGGACGGGGGAGATGTGGGGGAGCCATTTTATTTAGAAAATACACATTAGTCAAATAAACAAATTGTAGAGCTGTTTAATGATTAAATCATTAGCCTCTTGTTTATTTGACAGTACATTTGAAACAAAATTACTCAATTCTGATTGATTGAGAAGTATGCAGTTAATCCAAAATAATTATTGTACTCCATAGGGGTACCTATTATTAATTAAGTTTTTATGGCAATGGCATATGAGCATGGCCAAAAGTGGCAAATTTGAATGTGTTAATAAATGAAATTAACTAAATTGTTTGGAATGATTCTTGCATAATTTTATTGAATAATTATATGACAGATAGAAACACAATCATGATCATATATGATACAGGTTAAGTTTGATTTCAGGTTGTTTTTTAACCTAGACCTATGAAAATGAAATTCCTTTGTCTTCTCATGAATAATTAGGGTTCAGAGACAAAGGAATTTCATTTTGACCTAGGTTAAATAAAAAATAACCTGAAATCAAATATTTAACCTGTAACATAATTATACAATTATTAATTTTTTAACAGAGCACTGTAACACTGAGCTGAACACATCACACAACCTTGTACGATTCCTGATTAATAGGTACTTGTGAAATTTGAATGTTCTCAAAGTTTGAGAACTTTTAAAATCACTTGCATCTACAATGTACATAAATCACAAATTATTTTATGCCAAATCCTGGAATTTTCTACGATCCTAATTTACTCTACCTCTTTAGTGTAGTTGGTTTTATTTGTGACTACAGCAACCAAGCAATGTTAGTAAAAAGTAAATTATTCTATGTTGCCTTTGAAATATAATAAATATTTACTTCAATTATAGATTAAAATTTACTGATTACAAGTACTTAACAGTGACAAAGTGCATGTGATACATAGATTTCTTTAAACCTAACTTAGAATGCATAACCTTTGGTGTAGTGAATTCTGATCTTTTATCCTTAAATATTATTATTGGTAACGGAAAGTAAATTATTGTGGTTGGATTTTGTGGTGTGCTAATAAAGTCCTTTTTTTAAAAAAATATGACAGAAGAAAGCAAGAAAAGACAACTCTGTGAAACCAAGAGGACGTGCAGCTAAAGAAGTAAGTGTTGAGGAGGTCTCTACAGCCCTTTATTAGCTCTAGTGGTGACCAAACTCTAATATCTCCTGACAATAATCTGGTGAATCAAACATGTAAGCCATGCACATTCTGAGGAAGATGTGATCGCCAGTTATGTGTTGAGTAGTAAAATGACGATCTCTTGAATTAGAGGTGTCATACATGTAATTATATCTAGCTGACTGAGTCTAGACAGTGGTAGTGGTCATCAAGCCAGTGTATGTTGCATGAAATAAAATTGTTTGTTTTGGGGCAAGAAATTATTAATTAAAATCTTAGAGTAAAGTATTTTACACAAAGGATAGATATTGCCTAGAATGTCATTTATAAACATTTAATATTTACTGAACAGATGATCTACATGCTATGTGGAAGTAAATTGAAAAGTTATCAATTTGTTTATCCTTCTTTACAGCACGATGAGCTAGATAACTTGAGAGCACAGTTGAGAGAGCAGACCAGAACTATTGCCGACCTGAAGCAAAACTTGATGGTAAGTGAATATTAATCATTATATGACTGTTTGGAAGTACATGACTTGCACATTATAAATTAATCTGATCACAGTTGCTCTAGGTATTGTTTATGTGCATCTTAATGACCATAATTTTTACATTACATTATTTTTGAACACAAATAATTCAGCCAATAGCTGCCAGTTGTGAGTTTTGATAAACAATTTGACTTTGACTTTGATATGCTTTTTGCATCACTGTGGGTACCTTTAGTTGTAGAGTTCTGCTGAAGATTTCTCAGTAGAATTTCCCACCCACCCACCCTCCATGAATCTATCCCAGTACCTGCTCTAAGATACTCTGTACCTGGGTAACTTTTTAAGTCTGCATTTTAAAATTCTACATTTAGTTTCACCTTTCTACTGTTTTGCTAATAAACATTATCTATAGTCAGAGTCAGAAAAATGGATATGTAGTGCTTTTCTTGTTACCAAACTTTAGTTACTTACATACTTTAAACTTTTTTCAATTAGGATAAGGACAGAAGGATTGAACTCTTGAGGGGCAGGAAGAAGAAGAGAACAAGACAATCAGTAAGTCAAACAATATTTAGAAACTTATAATTACATGAATCAACACATAATTAATAAATATGATTTTGATTTCAGCATGTATAGATATTTTTTCTGGCTAAATCATGACGGTACTGTTTATTTCTCAGAACTAAATACACTTTATAGTAAACACCTGACTGAAAGATTGATTTCCAAACTATGGTACTTATGTATTTTGAGATCTCAAGTCAGTCAATCATCAGTCAAAAAGAGTCTAATATTGATTTTTAAGAAAATATGAGAATGATATAGTTATTAATCTTGCATTTCTTTGCTTGATTCCTTTGATTGCATCAATTGTATTGAAGTATATGATGAGCTAAGTTGAATCCTTTGACACCATTTTGAAGGCAGAGGTGTATAACCAACCTAGCCAGAAATGAGAAAACCTAGACACTAGTTTCATTTTCCTGTTTTGTTGGTTAGGTGACATCACAAAGCACACAACAATGGAGAAACATTACACCAGGCTGTCAACCCTCCCAGATAATCCGGGAGACTCCAGATTTTGGATCGTATCTCCCTGTCTCCAGATTAGAGTCTGAAATCTCCTGGATACCAATAATCACCAAAGTTTGCCATTTTTTGTGAGACTCGATTTTTTCAACAATACAATTTCAAATGTTTTGTGTTGTTTGAGCTATTTTACTGTTTACATGGATAACAAAATTAAACCTTTCCTCATAAACTCCAACAAACCATTCTTGCAAGCGTTCCCGTTGTCAGAAATAAACCAATCAGATTAAAATCTACCTACTGCAGGATGTTCTATGAGTCCATTCAAAGCCCCAGGGATCTTCAATAGAAATTGCTATTAATATCAAGGCCTCTATGGTGATTTCTTTTGATGTGTATTTTCAGTCCAGTTCCATGTCACTCTCAGCTGATGTTCAGTCACTGGAAGATGACGATGTGCTTTCAATCCATTCTGACTTTAGTGAGGCTTCAGAAATGGTTAGTTCATTTGTACATATAGTTATAAAATTAATAACACCCTTTGATACACTCTTTGTATTTTATGTTTATCTGAATTAAAATTAGTGTATTACCTTAAGTTGTTAATTCGGTTGTGTGTGCAAAGCAGCTGAGTTTTATGTTTACTAAATGACATCTCAGCACAAAATCTGAACAAACAGAAAAGTAAGCAATTTTTTTTCACTCCATGCTGGGAAGCTGCAGTTAGTATTAATTGTAAAATAATGGTGGAATACAGTCTCTTGAATTATTCCCCACATGGTTTTTGGTATATTTGTGTATTGGATCTTAAGTTAATGTTGTAAAACTGTGTTTGGTTAGCCACCCAATGGCACACAGTTTTCTGAGTCCTAACTCTCTCTCCAAAGTGGGTTATGCTAAATGTTTTCTCACTTTTTTAGTTAAATTCTTATAGCCAATTGTAAATAGTGTAGTTTTCATCTTTAAATTCCATAGTACAGGGCTTGACACTAACTTTTTGGTTTACTGGTCCATTGTTCAGTTTATTTGAAGAATTTCACTTGACAAAATGCAAGTTGTACTGGCCAGGTGCAAGAGCAACTCATGTCATAAGCTTAAATACACTTAAGCTAATGTAATGGTTAAAAAACACCGCAAAGTATTTATGGGATATCCTGTCCCTTGTTACTTACTTGGCTTGTCTCTCCCTTGAGTCTCAGGCAAGAAACTGAAATGACCAATGACCAATCAATCCATGAACTCTGGTCATTTCAGTCTCTCACCTGAGGTCAGCCATCATTGCACAGTTCATGTAGCATTGTATTCCTGGAACCCACAACCATCCATTGAAATGTGCATCAAGGCCTCTAGTGTACCAGCATTTAGGGATGCTCTCCAGTCCGTCATAATTCGAGCCAACCAAGAATTGCCACGCTCACAACATGCTGTCTGAACTGGAAGAACCAGGTAAATTTTAGCAAGCATCAGAAGGTTGGGAAGCCTGTCTGAGTAGTTGAAGTAAACATTTTTTTTCCAAAAGGGTCTTGCAGAAACTCTTTCCAGCCTTCTAAGCACATGCATCTTCAGCTCAAGCCACTCATGCAAACAATCAGGAGTAGAAAAACCATGGGTAACAAGCACTGGGTTGAAGTGATCTATAAGCACATTAATGTCATCCTCTCCATGTGTGAGTAGCTGTCCCCTATCTCTTGGTCACCCTAGAGGGTCACTTATAGTAGCTAGTCAGCTTTAAACACTAGATCTTGCACACAGTTTGAAAATCTGTTATTCGTGTACTGTTTTGAGGCATTTAGAAGACTTTCCCTGAAGTTAGTAAATGAGACAACATCATTTGGTTGCCTGGTCAGACTTATTTCCTTAAAAGTTCCATCTTCTTCAACAGACTGCTGATCAGAAATTCTCTGAGGTGAGTCTCAGCTCTGACTTGCATTGCATCTAAGGCTGCATTTAGTGTATTTACCCTGTCCTGGATTTCTGGTACTGAAACATCATTTTTCTGGAACAGCAAGGAAACATGACTAAATTCCTTTGTCACATCTAGCAGTCAGTGAAGAAAAGCAAGAAATTTGTAGCTCTTAAGCTTTTTAAGTTACCGGTAATTCTGAGCTTTTCCTTGGATGTCTTTGCTGCTGTCTCTTGCTTCTACTGCATGTTCAAAATACAAAACAATTAGCTGGAAGTTTTTTGTGAGCAAAACAGTGAGAGCCCTTTCCAGGTGTGGAATCCATCGAGTGCCATTCTGCTTTTTCAGTTCTATAAGTTCACCCATTGACTGAGCCAACTCCTTCAGCTCCCTTACTGCTTTTGGGGAATAGTGGTAGTATTTCCATAGTCCTTGAAGAAGCTCTTGTGCTTCTCTAAATAACACATCATCCTTGGCAGCATCTTAAAAAGCAAGTTTAAGTTTGTGGGCAAGGCAATGAAGACTTTTTTTTTTTTTTTTTTATTTATTTATTTATTTATTTTTTTTTTATTGCAAGAACACATAGTTACTTACATTGTACTTACCCTACTTATAGAATATGACACAGTACTTACTCCACTTACGATACGATACAACACTTACTGTACTTACAGTACAATACAATATTTACTCTACTACTTACACTATCTTTACCATGCGATTCTTACATTACATTACATTACATTACATTACAAGGATACCGTTCTGCTAACGCTGTAAAATACAACATCTTTCACTACTAACCTAGCAACATTACAAAACCGCTTACTTCTAGTAGCTAGCAACCTTTATAATTAATTCCTAAAATTATAATTAATTATTTTAGTACTGGAGGGCGTCCTTCAATGGGTTCCACTTCTTTTTAAAGGAAATAAGGGTGTTACTATCCAGAGCTATCTTCTTTTCAATTTTTATGGAGGTTAACAGTAGTTGTATATATAATTGCAGCTTAGGTAAGGAGTTTTTTAATTTACAGGTATATATGTAGTGTCTAGCAATAAGTAATAGGTGGCATAGAAGTAGATTCGATACATTTTCAACTAAACCTAGGCAGAAAGAGGGAGAGAGAAAATTGTCTTTCACATCTACAAGTTTTTGGGAAATCCATTCAAATAATAGTTTCCAAAAAGCTTGGGTGTGTTTGCAGTTCCAAAACAGGTGGACCAAAGTTTCAGTAGATTCCCCACAGAAGGAACAAGAATCCACTTGTTTTATGCCTATCTTACAAAGAAAGTCATTTGTCGCAATTCGTCTATGCAGAAACTTAAACTGAAATACTCTGAGCTTTGTTTCTCTTGTACAGAGGAATGGCAGATAGTAAGAGTTTCTCCAAAAAGCTTCCATTTACCATGATTGTTGTTATCTAAGTAGCCTTGTACCCACTTCATTTTTAGAGATTTGTTAAAACTTTGAATATCTATCATCTTAAGGCCTCCTTTATCATAATCGTTGATCATTTCCGTTCTCTTAATTTTGTCCCCTTTGCTGTTCCAAAGAAAATCATACAGAAGAGTATTAATTTCTTTAAGTGCACCCTGATGCGTTGAGAGAGAAGATAGAACATGCACAATTTGAGATACTGCTAAAGATTTTATAATCGTAATTTTACCAAGAAGAGTTAATCTTCTAGCAGACCAGCTATTTAGAATGTTTTTTATTCTCACAATTTTTTCGGAAAAATTAACATAAAAAGCGTTCTCTTCTAAAGTCAAAAACCAGACTCCTAAGGCGTAGACTTTTCCTTTAGCCCATGTTATATGTTTGTTAGAAGACAAGATAGCGTTTGAGTTTTTGAATGAGCCGATCCAGAGGGCTTCCGTTTTATCGTAATTAACTTTTAAGCCGGATATAGAGCCAAATGCGTCAAACAAGTGTAAAGTTCTTGAAAATGAGGATTGTGAGCCATCTAAGATCATCGTTGTATCATCTGCGTATTGCGAGATTTTGCATTCGGTACCCAAGATCTTGATTCCATGAACCTCGTTATCATTTCTTACTGTGCTACCCAATATTTCTGCGCATAAAATGAACAAATATGGGGAAAGAGGGCAGCCCTGTCTCACACCACGACTTAATGTAAAGAACTCCGAGGCCCATCCATTGTTTTGGATGCAGCTGCTAATATCGGTGTAAAATAGTTTTATCCACGCAACCATGGATGGTACAAAGTTATAATATTTTAGGCTTTTCTCAATAAAACTCCACTCTACACTATCGAAGGCTTTCTCGAAGTCGACGAATAATAAAAGGCCAGGGATCTGTTCAGTATTTGTGTAATTTATAATACTATCTAGAAGCCTAATGTTCTCTCCAATAAAACGCTTTTTTAAAAAGCCGGTTTGGTTGTAGTTAATAATCTTTGGTAGAACTTTACGTATTCGACTAGCAATAGATTTGGTCGCAATTTTGTAATCACAGTTTAAAAGGGTAATTGGTCTCCAGTTCTTTAAAAAAATGGCCGGTTTGTTCTTTTTTGGTAAAAGCGTGATTAATCCTCTTCTTTGAGTAATTGATAGAAGGCCTTTTGCATATGCACAATTTAATGCGTTTAATAGGTAGTGATGTATGTCATTCCAGAAAACCTTGTAGAATTCGGCTGGGAGGCCATCGCTTCCAGGACTTTTGTTTGGTTCCATTGATTTTAAACTTTCTAGGCATTCAACTTCAGTCAGTAGACCTTCACATTCATTTTGTTCCTGTTCATCTAGCATCATAGTGTTTTCTTCTGGAAAGAAGATGTCCTCGCACATATCATCAGCTTGTGGACTACAAGAAGAATAAAGTTGTCGGTAGAAGGATTCTGCCTCTTTCAATATTTCACTGTCTGACTTAATGACACTATTGTCAGCGAGTTGAAGACTCTTAATGGTTTTTTTATTAAAATGTCTTTTTTCCAAATTCAGAAAATATTTCGTATTTTTCTCTCCTTCATTATACCAGCGAGACTTAGATCTTATAATCGTGCCCTGGATTTTATGTTTGGAAATCTCTTCTTTTTGGAGAATTTTAACTTTTAATGGTTTTTGACAGCCCTCTCACATTTAAAGAACAGATCACAAAATCTTCAGCAAAGTGATGATTGTAATGCAATTCGGATAAATACTATTGGTAGGACTGTTGAAGCGGTAAAGATATGCAAAAGCGTTAGCATCTTGAAAAGCGAGGCGATAGTTTTTGACACGAACAGAGAAATATAGGAGGACGGAAAAAAGTATAAACAAACACAGATATATACACACACACAAACGACTAAAAAAACCAAAATAAGTCTGGGAAAAGGCATTACAGATTGAAAAAGGATCTATCCGGCACCAGCTATGGAAATTGGAACACGATATCAGCTATTTCAAGGCTCCTTATTATGGTGGCAGAATATTTTGAAAAACAAAACAATAAAATAACAGAAATTCAACAATTCGCAAAAAGGATATACACATCCAGTCAAAGTTACTGCAAGGGCTGCTCTGGAGCAACATATTTGCCGTTGACAAATAGTTTGTCCGGGTTTGCTTTGCTAAAGTACGCCGTGTGACCTCTCTCTCTGGCTTCTTTGAGTTTTTTCACTTGCTGTTTGCGTAGCTCATATAAGTCCTTCGGGATGTCCTCGAAGACATGAAAATCGTGATGCCCTCTGAGGTGTTTACGTGCATGGTCCATTACAAGCTCTCTGTCAGAATACCGAAGAAATCGTGCAATTATTGGACGAGGTTTAAGTGGTTTTGGCTTACCCAAGCGGTGTATTCTCTGGAATTCAATTTTCTCGCGGGGGTGATCAATCTTTAGTTTCTCTTCCATGAATTGGTATACAACTTCTTTAGTGTTCTCTGGTGCGACTCGCTGCTGTGATCCTTGGTCCATATCACTGCTGGTGGATTCGGTATTCTCTGGTATGCCGAAGAATTTAAGATTTTCTCGTCTGGAGTAGGTCTCCATGTACAAGAGCTGTTTCTTCAAGTCGTTCACTTCATGCTCAAGTTTCTTGTTGTCCTGTTGTAGGTCGCGTACATCTTCTTCGTTGTATTGGAAGCCTTCTTCTAATTCCTCCACATTCTTTTCTATTTTTTTTGTCCTGGTCTTTAAAACTTGAACCTCTGAGTCTAATCTACTTACTGTCTCTTCGATGTTGGCTACTTTTGCATGAACCTCGTTTAGCTGAAGCTCGATAACGTCCAGCTTTTGTAACTTTTCCAGAATTGCTTCGATTTTAACACCCAGGTTCTCTGCCATGTCGAGAGCTTCTAAAACTTTGTCACACTCGGCTCTCGATCGTTTTTCGTCCGGTGACTTATTTGACTCTTTGAGTGATGGTGGCGGTGGTGACGGTCTATCCTTTCGCTTCGGTGGCATGAAAATTTTTACATTCAGGCTTTCAAAAGCGACCAAAAGTAGGAGCTCGGTGAAACGTGTTCACTCGGCCGCCATGCCAGTCCCAGTCTTACATGAAGACTTACATGTAGCAGGTAAGGGATCTCTCTCTCATCACTGAAGCACCATCACTTCCAAGACTTACTGTCTTTTGCTTCCAGTTCTGAGCAACTCCTTTCATAGCTTCCTCAACAGCTTGCAGAACACCAGGGGCCTTGTCATTTGGGCATTCTTTCAGCCCTACAAAATTATTTGAAGCCTCCCCATTCTCCAGAAATGTGACATAAACATCTTCAACTTCTCTTGTGCCTACATCAGTGACACCATCTGCCATAACACCAATGAATCTACAACTTGTAAGCAATTCAGTCAAGTTGCACTTATCATTTTCAGAAATTGTTAGTACAAAGTTCTTGCAAGCTTTGTCATTGCAATACGTTTTCCCTAAGTCCACACCGTGTTTCATTTCAAGTCCACAAAGATAATTTTCATAATTAGTGAATGGTTAAACTCTAATTTAGCCACAAAGTAAGCAATCTCAAACAACCTTTTGAGTTTGTTTTGAACCTCCTCGGACACAATCCAGACAGCTCTTGCTAAAGGGGCAGCCGCTGGGGTTTTTTGGGCACGACGGGCTTTGACCACAGTATCATGACCATGGGATCGAAGCGTATTGATCTTTAAATTTGTACATCCTCCAGTAACAAAGGAAGATGAAGCATTTGACAGGTTACTATACTCACAACACCACAAACAAAACATTTTCCCATCTTTATAGTCCAGCCAAAGATACTCCTGCTTCCACTCAATTCTGAATTAATTTTACATAACATATGTGTAGTCGTAACCTGTTTCTCTTTCTCAACTTTTTTCTTGTCTTGCTTTTCTTTCTGATCTAATTCAAGCTGTTCCACTGTTTTATCTTCATTCCCATCTTGTTGTCGTTTTGAAACACTTGAGAAAAAGTCCAACAACTGCTTCTGTGCCATAATTTTCGAAGTGAAACAAGCAAACCAGAACAAAATGGCAACAGCGATTGATTTGTCAGACTGCTTTCAAATTGTGAAAAGTCTTTTCATTTGAAAAGCCCAAGAAACTGATATGGTAAAGTTTTCCAAGTGACATGCAAATAATTCTCAATTGATCTCAAATGTGAAGTTAGATGTTAAAGAGTTTCTTCAGGCCAAAATGGCCTGTGTGCCCAAACTTTTACAGGCCAAAGTGTAATTTCCACTGGCCATTGTCCAGTTGACCACTGTTAGTGTCGAGCCCTGATAGTAATAATTGTTAGCAGGTTCTTATTTTTGTATTTTATTTTATAATATAACTCGCACATCATGTCATTGAAATCGAGTGTGCCTTATGAGAGTACAAAGCACGCAGATGATGCCATTTGTCTGTGTGTGCAGTTTCAAAATCTTTACAAATCTGGCATTTTTCACAATTCAAAAAGTAAACTTCTAGAATTAAAATAGTACAGTCATAAAATAGAACAGACAGCGCGAATTCTAAGTGCTGCTTGTTTTAACTGAACAATTCTAACCGCCTGTTAAAAAGAATTTTTCAAACAGGACACAGTGTTGATGCAACTTGTACGATCACTGACACCATTCCGCGCGCACAAGCTGAGAATAACATTTGCTCAGTTTTCTCAAAAATTGAAACAAATTTAGCCACAAATGTGGGAAAAACTATATTATAAAACAAATAAAAAAGCCCTAACCATGCTTTGTTCTGTTATATTAAGGCATGCAAGGAAGTGACGAGAGCACTCAAGAAGTAGTTAAAAGCACTCGCCTACGGCTTGTGCTTCTTCCTACTTCTTTCGTGCTCTCATCACTTCCTTGCGTGCCTTATAACAGAACAAAGCATGGTTAAGGCTTTTTTATTTGTTAAGTAATATATGTAAATATCCACATTTGATTATGTTTATAGAAAATGTGCAATATAAATATTAAATATGATTATGATTATGATTATTATGATTATTAGATTATTATTATTTCTCGTGTGATTGCCTCTACCTGTATGTCTCTGTGTTTTGAAGGGTTACAAGGATACATGTAAATGCATTTATGTATATATATTTTTGTGGTATAGGTATGTGTTTGAGATTTACAAGATGTAATTGATAAGCACTTTCAAATTCAGCTTAACTGGTGGCAAACTATTTAAGTCAATGTCATCCTGACCCTACCTCAAAAGCGACAACATTTGAGGCACCACTACATAGCCTACCCCCTCCCCCCCCCCCCCTGGGAGCAACATTGTAGTCTGGTAGCCCCCCTCCCCTCGCACATGCAGCTTGACATGGCTTGGAGTACCTCACCCCCTCCCCCTGAAGCTTTCCCCAAACTGCCAAAATCAGAGGTTGAAGGTTGTTGTGTTAGATGTGTATGAGATTATTAAGCATGACAATAAAATAAAACCAGATGTGAGCAGTAATTCTGTTTGGGGCCATTCTTCTTTCAGTAGATTTCAAAATACAATTTAGTCTTGAAATTGGCTAGTCTTGTCTCTTATAGGCTTTATAATATGCTTTTGGTAAATATGAGAAATGTAAACATTGACATTCCTAGTGAGTAATAGCATGAAGCATAACAACAGAAAGTTATTAATAAGCACATTTACATAAAAACTACTTGGCTAAAATGTACTTTGAAAGATTTGATGACTCCATAAGGTAAAAGTGATGTGTTCTCTAAATGATTTTGTAAAATATCTAAAAGCTAATGTCTTCTACCAGTGCCTGCATGTTGTTGTGGCATCTTTCTCTTACTCAGGAAATTGTTAATGTTATTTCTCTCTATCTGCAGCTTTGTCATTCCATTGTCTCCAAACTGAAATGCACAGCAGCTACACTGTAGCAGTTTAAGGCATTGCAATTGATTTTTGTGAAACTTATGCCTTGACTCGTTATTTTATGTTGAAATACTGCTGTGATCTCAGCTTCAAAATGGTATTATTAGAAGATCCTATGCATTGTATGTTACGTTGAGCTCCAGGAGTTTTGTTTTGTATAGTTATATATTATCATGATGTAAAAGAATATGTCTGACCTTTTATAAGAAACAATTTATTGCTGTAAATGACAGACGTAAACTAATTAAGAGGTTAGAGTTACATCCATCTAGTTATCAGTCGAACTTTCTTTTAAGATATATGCTTTAGTGTAAAAATTATGTTTGGTTTGTTTGTAAATAATGGCTTAAGTCACACATTGCAAATAGACTTCATTGTTCTGCAGTTTTAGAAGAAATAATGCGACAAAGACTGAGGTTATAAATAAGTAATGATTACGCTTCCCTTTAAACTAGAGGAATAATGGGAGAGTGCATGCATAGCTAGTTGTTTAAAGGTTTTTGTTAGTTTGCACAGGCTTTAACTGGCATTGAGCCAGTTCTTTTAGTCATATTGGCTTTGATAATGCACTTAAGTCAGAGTAAACTCTTCACTGTTGTTAACTAATAATAAGTAAGAAAAACCATTAATTTTGATAAGGCAATCAGATGGCCTTGAACAGATTTCTAAGTTGCTTAAAAATCTTATGATAAGTCAAATAACTATTTAAAAGTAAACGTTTACCTTGATTAAAATGACTAAAGTTTGTAGACTATTAATTTTTGATAATGGCAGCTTTCTCTCCAATCGAATTCTCCTCAGGATCATTTTAATGTCAAGTTTCTCTTGATTGTTATATACAGTCATCCAGTGAAGATGTGGACAGCAAAAGAATCAAGAAACTTGCGAAAGAGTTGCTAGCCTTAGAGCGAGCCTATGCTCTTCTACAAGCCCATGTTGGTAGTGCTGTGGATGCTGAGAGAGATGAAATGGTAATTATATTGAAGTTCTAATTAAAGAACTAATAATTTGTTTGGTTTTCCATCATACTTAACAGTACAATCAAGCTATTTGATGCCAGTCAGGGTGATAGGTTTATGCTTGGGCAAATGTAGAATATAAAGCCTGCTTTTCACTAGTGATGCAAGCACAAGCGCAAGTACAAGAGCGCTTATTTCACAGTAAAAATGGGCTTAACACAAGCATCAAAGCAAGCACAAGCACAAGGATAAAAAATTTTCCTTGTGCTTGCGCTTATGCTTGCATTCACTTGTGTAGTGTGATAATGATGTTTGTTTTCATTTGGCATATGCTATTTATGCTTGCGTCACTCGGGAAAACTGGTCATGCTTAAGTTAAACTAAAAATCATTGGCTTTAATGGTCATCGACGTTTATAGTTAGTTTGTTTGTATGTCATGATGATTTTATGTTTTGGAGGTCAACTGAAAACCAAGGACCCTCAAGTACCAATTGCTTATAATCATAATGCCCCTAGAACACCAAAACAAAGATATCAATCTATTTTCTCAAAAAGGAAAGCAAACCATAAGAACTTGGCCAATTTTGTGTCTACTGCACTTGTAGGCACAAGCAGTTAGCGTTAACTTCGGCAGACAATCGTAGCCAATCAAACCTGAAGAGAAATTCGGCTCCTCTCGGCATTCTGCTATCCAATCACAAACTGTTTAAAAGTGAGCACGACGGATGACGATCGACTGCAGATAACTCCGGCTTTAATCAGTTGGCACACTTCGCTTTTCAAAAATCGTTCCTGAGAATCGACAAGTTGGCACTTTCTACATTCCGACACAGTTTGAACCCTACGCTAAGCCTTCTTCTTAGTGTTTCTACCGTTTTGTCCAACGCAAACGACTAATAATTTAATTTAATAATTTAGAACTTATATAGCACATTTTCCATGTGTATATGTTCAAATGCGCTTTACAAGCAGATGAAATTGGAATTTGGAAATGTTGGTTTTAGTGGAGAGGGGAAAACCGGAGTACCCGGAGAAAAACCTCTCGGAGCAGAGAAGAGAACCAACAACAAACTCAACCCACATATGACGTCGAGTCCGGGAATCGAACCCGGGCCACATTGGTGGAAGGCGAGTGCTCTCACCACTGTGCCATCCCTACTACAAAGGACAAAATCTTCTTACGCCATGTAGCGCCTGTGCGTGTAGGAACTCACATTGTCAATTATTCTGTTTTCAATTATGCACCTATCAATGTTAGTCCCTAGGGGAGGGGGGGGGGGGGGATACGAGATGATGTGGGGACTTTGTTCGACATCTCCTGCCCCAGGAACTTGAAGAGAATGGTGGCCCCAGGGTGGGGAAGTTTGATCAAACTTGAAAACTGAAGAAATATTAATAAAAGACCGTTTCCCGGGCTTGGACTTTGCCATGGTATAATACACGCTGCGATACGGTTGTTCCTAAAACGCGGAGTGCGGAGTGTGAAGTGCGGAGTGCGGAGTGTTGCGGAGTGCGGAGTGCGGAGTGCGGAGTGCGGAGTGCGGAGTGCGGAGTCATCAAAAAGAAAAAAAGGGAAATGGCAAAAATGGGAAAAAGAAGAAATATTAAAAACAGACGAAATAAAAATGATATAAATACAAACGAGTACAAAAATTCCATATAAATACAAATAAAATATAATAATAAAGAGGAAATTGAATATTTTTCTCTGACAACAACCCAATAATAATAAAAATCAATAAAAACGAGAACATTTTGTGATCCGTAATGAGTACAAGGTTTCTCTGGGTTATTCTTTTTTTTTTCCAGAGTTTTAATTTTATTTCATTTTTGATGCACTGTTTATCACAACTTGAGTTCGTAGCGATAGTTATCTCCGCTGTACATGACATAAAAT
Source organism: Pachyseris speciosa (assembly GCA_016490735.1). Classification (NCBI taxonomy): domain Eukaryota; kingdom Metazoa; phylum Cnidaria; class Anthozoa; order Scleractinia; family Pachyseridae; genus Pachyseris; species Pachyseris speciosa. The sequence continues at coordinate 1,648,046 of JAEMWC010000046.1, read as the reverse complement.
TCTTGCAGAGGTTCCCACGATGTTGATTTTACACGTGATGGCGTACAATTATTAGCACATAATAATTTTTGAAACATCACAGCATCTCATTTCGTTTGTTTTCACTTAAAACATCCTTTGATGCATCTGTTATCATTTACAACTGCTTAAAATGCACAATTTGGAGAAATTATGGCTTATATTACTGAAGAAATAGTTTTGTTGATGAACGCAATGATTTTAGACCGTGACTTTTTATATCTTGTCATTCATGCTGTAATATAATCGACACTTGATTATCCACTGTAGCGAAGGGAAATAGTGATGAGTCACACTTAACCGAAAACATACCTTTGATTTGGCAATGAATTCACTGATGGCGAGTGATGCGAAGAACTAAGAAAAGCGAAAGTAGAGAGAATTATTAATTGTGTGTGTACTAAATATGTTTTCTATGACTCAATAATTATTGAGCGATGTAATTATAGTTGAGGGATAATCTTACAAACTTCGACGCTTATCACCATCGGATGTTCCTTATCTAGGGTTAAGACAATAATTAATATTCATTTTAATCGTCATTTTAAACAAAGCTAAAGGAAGCCTTCAAAGGAAAAGCAGTGTTCAATAACATATCAATCGACTAACCTTGACCAGTGTCAGACATGGCTGGCTAAACAGTAAACGTCTTCGTGACGTGACATCTGTTCGAGTGCTAAACCTGGCACAAATTCGTTACAGGAATTAGCCCAGAATCTTCCACGCAACGAGGTATTTTTAGTGCGTGCACGATTTTATCTTCGTGTCTATGTGGGGGACCTTTACTTCTGATTGGCTCAGCTACATTTTGCTTGCAAGAATTTTATCGTCACGAACGTAAGATGTGACAAACAGTGCATCAGAAATGAAATAAATAAAACTCTGGAAAAAAAGAATAACCCACAGAAACCTTGTACTCATTATGGATCACAAAATGCTCTCGTTTTTATCGATTTTCATTTATTTCTTATTCCAATTATTTTGGGTTGTTGTCAGAGAAAAATATTCAATTTCCTTTTTATTATTATATTTTATTTGTATTTATATGGAATTTTTGTACTCGTTTGTATTTATATCATTTTTATTTCGTCTGTTTTTAATATTTCTTCTTTTTCCCATTTTTTGCCATTTGCCATTTTTTCTTTTTGATGACTCCGCACTCCGCACTCCGCACTCCACACACTCCGCACTCCGCACTCCGCACTCCACGTTTTAGGAACAACCAAAATGTTCTTTGAAGGAAAAGATTGAGAGAAGAAAAATTAAAAACCTTGGAGGTGAACTTACTTTCTATTTTTGTTTCAAAAGTATATAGGAATAAACACCTGATGTGCTCTGACCACCAGGCGTAACGCAGCGTAACGCAAGTTGACAAAAATGAATTGTAATTTCTAAAGTCTACATTGTTGACGGTTCCAACGACGGGAATACATGAAGCCTTCAGTATTAAAATAATTACGTTTCATATCGTAAAGGCTATGGGAAGGTATATTACAGGGGCTGTGCTTGGATGCTAGACTATTTCACGCTGGTTTGGATTCTTTAGTCATCGCGGGTTCACGCAAGTGACAGAATCACTGGCTGATCTGCACGGAATAGGACCTTTAGCATGCAGACATTTGCGGGAGCACCTTATATAATAATTGCCAAGGTTACGATGGCTGCCCGAAAATTGTGTTTACATAGTATTCTAGTTTTGTTGATTCCAATCTACCTCAAGTCTGTTTAACACTGAAAAATTTGAGCGAAACACCGCCAAGAGAACAGAAGAGAGTCGTAGGTATAACAGATTGATGGAGAACGTTGTTTACACAGACTGAACCGAGTTTAAAACAAAATGACTACCGGTAGGCCATAGGTTGGGCCATGGTCTACACCATGACATAGAGGCCACGTTTTCTCCACACCCGCCTTTTGCACAGTGTTTTGTACTCAGTCTGCGTTTTGTACCCAGTCCGCAGCCTTCAGTCCGCATTTTATATTCAGTCCGCGTTTTATACCCAGTCCACAGTCCGGGTCCGCAGTCCTGACCGATTTCGTACGCCTCACTTTTTTAATACAAATTTGCGTAGTTTGAAATTTACGAGGGTCAAATAATTCAACGTAGAAATTTATACCCAATAATCTAATACGTTCTTCAGCGACTTTGAGGATAAATCTCCTCAAGTAAACCATAAAATGGGTATAAATCTCGCTTGTCTTAAGTTGAATGGCGGTCAAATCACGTTTGATTCCTATTATTCCTTTGGCCGGTTTGTTGACGTGCAAACATGCTAAAAAAAATGGTAAATGTCTCACTCTGTGGCGACTCGAGTGTTTCTAATATCCTAAGGCAGTAAACACACGTACCCGCTTGGGTACCTATTCTTTTTTTCAAGGTACAATCCATATCAATCCTTGCCATTCTAAGTCAAAGAGGCATCTTAATTAGCAAACTAATTTTAAACTGAACCATTATTTTGGGGTTTTCTTTGCTTCCAATATTATTTTCAGTTTTTCAGAGTAATATTAAAAACTCATGAATACAGCTCCTTTAAGTTGATATTGAGTTATGTTGAAGTTATGATTGGAAATGAAACATAGAGTGTGCATGCTTAGTATCCCCCACCCCCTCCCCCATGCTTAATATTGAGAGGCTAAACATGAAATCTCTGATATTTTATAAATGCCAGGAACTGGGAATTTTTTTTTCTTCAGGAGAAACAACAGCTTCAGTCAGACTTACTTGAGAGCCAATCCAGAATTCATGAGCTGGAACGCATGATGGATAACAGTGGACAGGTGCAGACTAACAGCATTCATTTGGCTTTCTGCTCTACATTTTCAAGTAGCTGTCTCTTTCAGCTATGATAACAGTAAGAGAGAGCCTGTAGCTTTCCAGACATTGTTTGTGATTGGAGAATGAAACAATAGATGATACATCAAAAATATTATACCCCCAACCCTGATAACAAAAGAAGCTACAGGTGGCAGCGACCAATGAAAATAGAGGTCTGGAAGAGGTACACTGTACATGATTATTAAATAGTAATACTGTGTTAATAGTAGAGCGCTTTTCAATTGAGTGTCATAAAACCAAAACCAAAGCAATTACTCCGACCAATCACAACAGAAGTAAGCAGTGCAACGAGCCAACGGAATACGAAACAATTACATGTAGCCGGCGTAAAGCGCGGGAAAAGACGCGCTTGCAAGACGCGATTGGTTTTGGTTTTGCTTCTCATTGGTTGAGAAAGTGGCTCGAGTTATGCTGGCCAATCACAGAGCGAAGCAATGCAAAACCAAAGCAAAACCATAATTACTTTCGACACTCAATTGAAAATCGCTCAGATGGTAATGGTAATGGTAATGGTAATCGACTTTGTGTAACAAGGCTGACAATTAATGATCAGTTATGACTGACAGACCTTTGGATTGAATTGGTATTTGGAAATGTGTAACATTTTGAGGAGAGAGGAAAACTAGAGTACCCAGAGAAAAACATCTTGGAGCATGGACGAAAACCAACAACAATTATTCAACCCACATCTAACGCCAAGTCCGGGAAACAAACCCAGGCTATATTGGTTGGAGGCAAGTCCACTTAATGCCATCAGTGCTCCCCCCAATAAGCACCACCATGACGATGAGATTTATCACTAACATTACCACTGCCTACAGCCATGACCTTGTCCTTGTCTTTAAGGAAAGCTTTGTATTATTAAACTACAATACAATGATGTCAACGTCATAATCTAGTGACCCTGTGTACTTGAGTGCTAGTCACCTCAGTCTCTTGTTCAACTATCAACTATTTAACTCCCCAAAGCAACTGACTCTGGCATTTTTGAGGTGACATACATCCTCAAATGTGATCCTTCACAGTCGTGTTCAAGTTTTACTGTATAACAAAACTGTCAAGGGCAAGGTTGGGTTTTTACAAATATTTGGTTTATCCATAACTCTCCCAGTTTCTTTAAGTTATTATTGTTATAATGATCTTAAGCATGATCTTGTTCAAGATCCTTATCATATCATCACCCGAACATGTGATAATGTGATAAATATGTTATTGTGATCTTAGCATGATCATGTTCAAGATCATCATGTAAACATGTGATAATGTTCACAGGGTACCAGATCCGAGGAAATATCTCAGCTTCAGGCAGACAACAAGGATTTATACCACAAGGTATTCTAACGAATAATCTTTGGGCCTGATTATTTTCTAAGCTTTAATAGTCGACAACATTTAGTCTTGATGGGCATGGAATAAGATTAAAAACAAAAAGATTAATCAGTCAGCTTAAAACTACAGAATATCTTAAGTAGGTAAAATGTATTTTAGTTATCAATATATTGACCCTGATACTGAACATGTTATAAGAGAAAGTGAATTCCGAGATCATTCTATACATGTAGATGTTTATTGAAACCGATCGGAAGTTACATGTAGATGCAGATGATCGTTGAATGAAATCCAAATCATAAATTATCTTGTTGCTGAATTTATTCTCTAATTGACTCTTGTTAACATGCATTGTTTAGGCCAAAGATAAATTGCATTATTATGTGCAATTTCTTAATGCTCTTTTCCCTTTATAGCTAGTGGCAGCAGAGAAAGATAGAGATGAAGCACAGGCTGAACTGGCCAAATTCTCTGAGGTAATGGAATGATCGTTTAAAGCTGCATTGAAACTGTAAGGACCCAGATGTGCACATCTCCTTTCACTTGTGTAGTGAAAATTTCACAATATTAAGGCAATACATCGAACTATCGATTAATCGCGATATTAACGCTGCGATAGCAATGGATCGATAGTGAAAATGAAACATCGATAACAATCGCGATAGTGTAGCGAACTAGTTTCGATAGTTTCTATACTTCTAACATTTTAACCCGTCTTTGATTCTTGAGGTCACAATAACGATGGAAAGAAACTAAGAACAATCCACCCACTGCACCTAGAATGTTTTAGTGTTTTGATTCTTGAACCGCCGCTGTTAGGGTCACACCATCCTCCTTCCCAGGGTCTACTCTAGTGTTCCGTTACAAACGTTTTATTTCGTTTTACCACAAATTGTTGAAATTCTACTGCAGTGTTCCAGTTTTCATGAGTTATTTCTGTTAAATATTTTGGTTTCTAAATAACTTTGATTAAATTCCACTGCACTGCATTCCACCTGTATTCACTACTACTTCTTAGTTATTTTGTTAAGTATAAGGCATTAAATATAGACATTCCTAAAAACCATTGCAATACTATTGCAATAGTACCTCCACTATCGCAATAATATTATAATATCCATGTGACCTATTGCAATACAATTGCAATAGTTAAAATGTCCTCAATAGTCACCCTTACACAATATAGAGATGTGGTTGTCAAGAAAGAGCTTATGTTGTTTTCTTGAAACTGCAATAACCCAGATGTGCACATTACCTTTCACTGGTGTGTAGTGAAAATTTCACAAGTCTTGTCTTCGCACTAACTTGCAACAACCACATAAAGAGTTGACCTTGATTGGACCTTTTCAACAGAGTACAAGCTTGTCATGTTGGCTTTGGGAATTAATTACGTGGCACACTGGTGAAAAGCATTTTTGAGCAGTTGTGTTTGTGCTTGATAAAGAGCAAAAATTACTAATATATCTTGGGAAATAATAATTTTGTGTGGAACCCTTGTGCATTGCTGTGTTTGTTTAAAGGACGTGAGAGAGCTGAAGGACCAAAGGGATCTGTTGGAGTTTGAACTGGAAGAAATGTCACAACTATCAGTAAGTTTAACACATTTAAACAAAATGGTATTTTTATACCACTTTATTTGTTTTGAGTCACAATTGGTTTATTATGCATGATGTTTGCGTCAGACCAAAGTAATTTCTTCAGTTTAGATTTAGCGACAGAACTGAAACTGCTCTGTAATTTCTACCTGTGATAACGTTTATCTATTAAATGGTTAGTATTTTACCTCCAGACTGCAGGATCTGAGGACTGGGATTCCAGAAGACCCAGGAGCACATGCAGCTTTGAAGCATCTCCAACACCTAGAAAGGTAGACACTCACTTTGTAAAATAATGTGAATCATTTATCAGGGTTGCCTCGTCAGTCAGGAAAAAACTTTTCTTTTTTCACGGTTAGGGAAAAGTCAGGGAATTGTGCATCAAGTAAGGGAAATCCTAAATTCTACCTGAAAGTCAGTGAAAAGTCAGGGAATTGTGCATCAAGTAAGGGAAATCCTAAATTCTACCTGAAAGTCAGTGAAAAGTCAGGGAATTGTGCATCAAGTAAGGGAAATCCTAAATTCTACCTGAAAGTCAGTGAAAAGTCAGGGAATTTCAATCGTGGCTAGCCGCTAGGTTTGGGAAGGAAATTCCATGTTGGTAAAGATTATATCGTTTCATAAAATTCCTGCAATTAATTGATTTCTGTATCTTCATCGCTGGCTTTATTGCCCAAGGATTAAAGTTTGTCTTGAGTGGTCAGTGAAAATTGGTTTGTCAGGGAAATATCCGAGATTTTTTTCTATCCCAATGAACGGCAACCCTGTTTATATATTCTACCTTCCTATACATGTACAGTACCTGGCATGCCAAGACGTGTTTCCTAATCACTTTGTGTGCTATTAGACTCGTGCATCCTTTACTGCTGTACTCCGTAGTGTCTTAAGTATGTTTTTTTTTATTAAGGGAATATTGTTTTGTTGCTTTAGGACAGTGGCACTTGTGATCTTTCTTTGGAAGAAATCAAATCTTGTCTTGAGGAACTGGAAACAGAAAAGGTGTAGTTACCGTTTAATTAACACAACCTTGTACAAACGTAAAATGCATGAAAAAAAGATTAATTGTGTCAAAAAATCATTGACGATTCTTGGAAAATGAAATTTTCAAAGGCTGTGAATTATTTTTCTTATGTTCATTGTGAGCTAAACAATTTTTGTTTAATGTCTATTGCACTCGTCTTGGCTGTTTGTTTTATCTACAAAAGTTCAAACATACAGTAGTTACTGCACTTTTTTTTATTGCTGTTGTACATTATGTTGAAAAAGTGCGTTGCTGTGTTGTGTTAAACCTTTAAATGTCACCGCCTCGCAAAACTCCCTGCCTTAGGAATGCCTTTTGCAGCCGGGAAGGATGGAGGCTGACTGCATTTGTAGGCTATTGTTTGCTAAGGTTTGAAATTTGCTTAGTCACAAGAATGGCTGATTGTCGAGTTGCGTTGCTAGAATGCACCAAAGAACTGTTTATTGAAGTTACCATTGTCTTCTATACTGTATGTGTTACCATTTCGAATGCCGTCAAAATCTTTCGTATCTGTAAAACGGTGTCGAGATCTCATCATTATTCTCCAAGGAAACCGTGATAGCTACCTTTATTATTTATAGGAAAATGTGTTGTCTCCTTTGCAACAAAAAGCTCTTAAGCAGGCCAGAGATATGTTGGAATCCATGGCTGAGGTAAGACAATGAAAACTAACAGTTTCACGAGGCTGGGTTGGCACATTCAAATAACGCACAGTGTACTCGTGGCCCAAAATGAATGTGCTTTCTTTTTATTTGTGATATATTTTTAATCACGTTCACATAATTATTTTGAGTTAAAATTATGTTCTTTTTGTATTGCGTACCATATAGAAAATTCATCACATGGAAATCACGGAATCTGCCTTGAGGGACAAAGTGCGAGACCTCGACTTGGGCGTGAGTAAACCGTAACATTTTGTTCTGAAGCCGTGATTATTTCCAGTTTCTAATTACTCCATAGAAAGGTTACCCTTCAATTGCAAGGCAACAGAACCACGGAAACGAACTATCAATCGCAAAACTGTTGAAATAATAGCCAATATTCCAAGTAATCTAAACTATAACAAAATTGTCGAACGCGATTGGTTATCAGCAGCCCGATTTGAGCACTAATAGGACAGTGTACGCGTCATGCTTGTAATTGGACAGTGTAATAGGACAGTTTACGCGTCATGCCTCTGTAATTGGACAGTACGCGTCATTTTGCGCGCGCTGTTGTCGTGCATTTTGTTGAGTAAACTATTATGTTTTTCAGAATTCATAACTACGTGTAACCGTTTAACGCTCAACCGATGGCTAGTTCGTTTCTCAAATTTTGTCATAGTTTTTATTAATTGGTAACAGAACTTTGTGTCGTCCAATTCTGTCTGTAATCATACTCGTGATTAACAAATCGGATTCCCGCTTCGCTGTCGTCCGATTTTCTAAATAACTCGTATGATTACAGACCGAATTGGACTCCACTCGGTCCTATTACCATTATAAATGCGAAAGGAAATGTATGCAAAAACAAATAAAGATTCATTTGTCGAGTATGATGCCATTAAGAGCATCGCCATATCCTTAATATAAATGCGATATAATGGACGGTATTTGGATTATCGGGATTCTACTACAACATCAGCAATTAACGTCTCGCGGAGAAATAAATTATTTTAAAATAATCACATGAAACTTATTGCATACTTAGACCAAGTTCGACTTTGCGAATAAAATTTTGGTCCATTCTGTTCCTGTCCATTCACGTAGTGCTCAGAGTGGCGTTCAAAGTTGGTGCATTTAGTGTTACGAACATAAATAAGTCTGTGTGTTGCGTTTCTTTTTCCCGTTTTCCATCGATGTATGTCTTTTACATCCTCTTTTACTATTTCTGTAACCGGAAGTGACTGCACAATTTGCCACCTTGGAACTAGATTCACGTGGTCATCTTTGGATAAGGCATCTCCTGAATACTGTTTGAAGACAAACGCCTGTTATTTCGAAACAATACTTACGAGTCATCAGTTAGGAAAACTTCATGAATTTGCCCGCTTGAGATTTATTGTGGTATTTTTTTAATAAGGTGTGTCGTTTTCTTTACCTCAGTACAACAGTGTGTCGTTGAAGTCCGAGTTTGATGAATCAAGAAGCCTGGCAGTGTCAACATTTGACCAAGAAACTCTCACAGAGTTGCAGTGGGTGGAACTCGATGACATGGAAAGCTTCTACCGACGGAGGCAGTTTGAAACACTGGAGCACTTAAAGAGAGGGGATCTGGCCATCTCAACAGAAGACACAAGCTGCATGACTGACTTGGTCTGGGAAGATTTGGTCCGTATGGAAAGCATTTACAAGAAGCACATGAATGGATCACCAGAAGAAAATTGGGCAAGTGACGGCCAAGGTGATCTCGAGAGGGAAGACAAACAATGCATGACAGATCTTGCTTGGCAAGAGTTAGCAGAATTGGAAGAAAGTTATAGAAACTACCAGGAAGAATTTTCTCAGATGAATATCGCGGGTGGCAAACGTAAAGGTAAAGGTGAGACCGACTCAGTAGATAATGAGACAATGACAAACCTTAATCTTGAACAGCTTGAGGAATTAGAAAGTTCTTATCAACGGTATCTTGCAGAAAAGACCTCAGTAGAATCAAGGGCTGATACAGAGACAATGACAGATGTGATTTGGGAAGAACTTATTGAAAGAACAAATAAGGAAATTTATTTGACTTTGAGCACTGAGTTGAACTTGCAGATGAAGGAAAGGAAAGTTGGAACGATTGAAGCAGGCATTATGACTGACCTGGCTTTGTCAGAACTTGTCGAAATGGAAAATAAGTTCTTAGATAATATTGACTATGAGTCAAAGGTAAATGAACAGAGCGAGGAACCCGTAGAAGCCTTACCTGAAATTGTACTGGACACATTTCCTGAGGACATTACTAACAAAAAAGATGATTATGTGATGACAGAGCTAAAATGGGGTGATATCGTCAACTTAGAAGACAGGTGTTACAGCTATGAACGTGACATAGAGGAACTTGAAAAGAGAGTTTCTCATTTTGACGTTGAGAAAAGTGAAAAGAGCAGTTGCACTGACATGTCGTTTACAGACTTGACTTGGAATGATTTGATCAACTTACAAGAGAAGTGCTTGGGTTATGAATGCATCATAGAAGAGCTGGAAAATAAGCTTGCTTATTTTGAAGTCGAGAAAACTGAACAGGGATGTAGTACTGAAATCTCCCTGCTAAATCTTGCTTATGCCAGATTCAATGTTGAGATGAAGGATGGTGAGACCATGACAGATGCGCCAGAAGACATGGTGGACATTGAAGACTTACCAACGATTGTGCCGGAGACCTTCCCAGGCGAGGAACAGACCAAAGATGAGTGCGATATGACGGAGGGCGTTTGGGATGAGGTGGTGGATCTGAAAAATACCTATCAAGATTATAGGCAGAATCTGGAGGAGATGAGACAGAAGCTTGCACTCTTTGAGGTCGAGAAAGATGACAAGGAGAGCATTACCGACATAGCCATGCAGGACCTTGCAGACTTGGAAAGCATGTACCGGGAACATCTACGAGATGTAGATTCGGACTCAAACTCGGTACAAAGTCATGCTGAGAAGGAGTCCAGAGAATGCATGACTGAACTTACTGGACTCGAGATAACAGAAATGGAGGACTTTTACATTGAAAATGCAGCTCGTGTAATGGCATCCTCTCCTGTGGTAGAAAAATGGGAACAGGAAAGTATGACTGATATCACCTTGGATGAAATGACGTACCTAGAGGAGGCTGAAGAGCATTATAGGCTGAAGAGTACCAGTGCTGGAGAAAAAGGTGACAAGTGTATAGAAACTGATCTGACCCTCTCCCATGTGGAGTACATGGAAGAAATGTCCTCCCAGGCTGAGTTCCTTCAGTCTGTGGAGAAGCTTGACACGGGTACAATCACAGAGTTGACCATTTCTGCCCTTGCGTCAATGGAAGATACTCAGGAACGTCACCAGACATCTCAGGTTCAAGGCCTCAATACTCTTGACAAAGAAGAAAGGGGTGTAGCTACAGAGCTGACCGGTGATGACTTGAAATACTGGGAAGACGTGGAAGCAGCGCACGAGGAATGCTTACTGGACAGGGAAGAAAGTGAGGCCAAGACTGGAGGGAGCCGGGAGAAGGACGATGCAGAGACCATGACTGAGTTTACAATGATAGATTTGGAATATTTGGAGGAGGTCGATACTGCTCACGAAGAATGTCTACGTGACAGGGAGGAAGAAGAAGCAAAGACGCCTGTAGAAAAGCTAAGCATTGCGGTAATGACAGATTTGACAACGTCTGATCTTCAGTACTTAGAAGATGTTGAATCGGCTCATGAAGAATGCCTGGTGGATAAACAGGAGTTGTTGGAAGTAAGACAATCTGCAGTGGAAAGCGAAAGTGTAGAAGTTATGACGGATCTGACTGTTTTAGATTTGCAGTACTTAGAGGATGTTGAAGCAGCCCATGAAGAATGTCTTGCCGATAAAGAACAAGAATCACAAGCGAGCAAGATTGCAGTTGAGAGGGAAACTGTAGAAATCATGACGGATTTGACTGGTATAGAACTCCATTACTTAGAAGATAAAGTAGAAGAGTTAGAAGTTAGAAGCACGGAGAAAGAGAATGCTGAAATAATGACGGATATGACTGTGACAGACCTGCAGTACTTGGAAGAAATTGAAGCAGTGCACGAAGAATGTGTTGCTGATAAACAAGACGAGCTAGAAGCGAAACGGGTTACAGTAGAGAAGGAAAATACAGAGGTTATGACTGATTTGACTGTTCAAGATCTTCAGTACTGGGAGGATGTTGAAGCGGCTCACGAGGAATGTCTTGCTGATAAACAAGAGGAGTCACAAGCGGAGAAGATAGCAGCCGAGAAGGAAAGCGTTGAAGTCATGACAGATATGACTGCGTTAGACCTTCAGCACTTGGAAGATAAACAAGAAGAGTTGGATGCCAGAGGTGTGGATAAGCAGAGTGCTGAAATAATGACGGACATGACTACATCAGACCTGCAGTACTTGGAGGAAATTGAAGAAGTTCACGAAGAATGCCTTGTTGATAAACAAGAAGAATTGGAACTGAAAGAGGTTGCAGTGGAGAAGGCAAATGTGGAGGTTATGACTGATTTGACTGTAGTAGACCTTCAGTACTGGGAGGAATCACAAGCGGGCGAGATTGCAGTGGAGAAGGAAAGCGTTGAAGTTATGACAGATTTAACCGTTTCGGATCTCCAGCGCTTGGAAGATGTCGAGTGTGCACATGAGGAATGCTTACTTGACAAGGCAGACGTAGGAAAGGCTAAGGTGGTCGACTCTGAAAACCGGAACGTTGGTACAATGACAGACATGACTAACCATGACCTAAGAAGTTTAGAATCGGCAGCTTCTACAAAAGAAAGAAGACCAAGCCTCTGGAGAAGAAGGTCGAGATCGTCATCTGTTAGTGATCAACACCCAAGCAACCAAACTAATAAGAACACAATGACTGAAATGACAGGCGATATCCTCGAGTACTATGAAGATGTAGAAGTTCTCTACAAGGAAACTGTAGTGAAGTTAGAAGAGTTTAAGAGATTACATTCTGTGGAAAAAGAGGAGACAGACGTCATGACAGATTTGACTACTGAAGATCTACAACATCTTGAAGAAGAGAGTGAAAAGGCGAAGCTTGACGAGGAAGGAAAGAAAACAGATGACAAAGAAGTAATGACTGATCTAGGGCACGATGATTTGGAATACTTGATGGAGGTGGAAGGCTTGTACAAGGAGAGTGAGCTTCAACACGGACCAAAAAGCATGAATCTTAACCTTGAGCGGATGGAGGAAGAATTAGACCGAGTCAAACCCGAATGTTCACTTGAGTCTGAGTCATCTTGGGTTGTAATTGAAAAAGATAAGGAAGACAAAGACGTAATGACTGAAATGACCAACTCTGAGCTTCAGTACTTGGAAGAAGTTGAAGTCCTGTACAGGGAAAATATTGACAAACCGATGGAAAGTGCTAGTAAGGAGAACGCATCGATTATGACTGAGCTCACCACGGCCGAACTGGAGTACTTTGAGGAAGCTGAGAATCTTCTGAAAAAGATTAGCGGCGATGGTGGTAATATAGCAGCAATGTTGGCACCCAAAGACGATAAGGAAGTGATAACAGACTTGAAAAGTTCCGATATTGACTATCTTCAAGAAATAGAAGGTGCCTATGGTGGTGGTAACACACAAGCGCCACTTGAAGTGGAGAAAGACGACAAAGGTACAGAAACGGAGCTGTCAATCGCAGACATAAGAGATCTTGAGGATCAGGTTGATAATGCAGCAGAGATGAAAGCTGCGCGCCCATTCCACGAGTTTGTAAGACAAGACTTTAACCCTGAAACTCTCGTGGATTTACAATCGGAGTTGGATTATCTGCCAATTCTGGATGAACCTGAGTTCATCTTGGATGAAGAGGATGGAGAGGTCACCAAAAGACAGGATACTGGAGTCATGACAGAGTTGACAATTGCGGACATAAGAGATCTTGAAGATCAAGTTGAAAGCGCAGCAGACGTGAAGCGCACTCCTCTTGTAATTGAAGATTTTCAAGTTGAAACCCTTGAGAGCTTGCAATCGCAGATGGAGTATCGTCCAGTTTTGGATGAACCCGAGTACATATCGGATGAAGAAATCGAACAAGTGGACGTTCAGAGACAAGATACTGCGGTCATGACAGAGATGACGTTGTCCGACCTGGAACATCTTTTAGCAGATGAAAACCATCGCGGCGATGTTGTCTTGGATTCTCATCTCGATGAAAGTGAGAAACAAGAGACTGCCTGTATGACGGAATTGACTCTACCCGATTTGGAACACCTTGAAGCAGTTGAATCACGTCACATTGACGAAGTCCTGACCTACCCAGATAGAAGCGAAACTGGTATTCAGTGTGATCTAGAGGATCTTGCCTCTCTGATGCAAGAGCTAAGCAGAGAGGCGGAAGAAAGTGGCGAAGAGATCCCAGCATGGTTTGTGACGGCCTTAAGCGTGAGAAAAACCGGTGGAGGTTTGTGCTCAGTTCTGTCCTTCATGCATGTGCATGCGGCCACTGAATTACTCTTCATTGAAGAAGCATGTGAATTACCGCATTAACTTGTAATAAATTACTAAATGATTGAAAATCTAGAACAGTGTGTACTTAGTTAAAGGAGACCGCTGTTCGTTTTGTTGTAAAGCGGATAAACTCTATCACTACTTGAATTACAAACTGTTTGATGAAAATGGAAGGCTACCTTTGCGAAGTAGTATGTGTATAAAAACATCTATAAACCAACACACGAAATCAGGCATAAGGCTAAGAGAGAGATGAAGCAACGACAACGAGAACGCCAGAAAACAATGGGTTTAATAAGCCGATACAACCGCTCTGCACGTGCATCTTGCATTGTAGTACATTTCTATGCCGTCCTCTTCAAAACAGCAACGTGAAATGACCAAATTCGGTATTTTTTCTTCCTTTTTTCTTACGTCAATTCCATTCAGAGTAATATAGTACCTGGATAGTTACCCACATCGTACAAGTGTTACGATTTGCAAAAATGAGAAATTGTGTTTTCAAGTGACGTTTTTGCTGCCGTTTTCGACGTCGTTGCTTAACCACTCCACCATAAGAGTTCTAACTATGAGTTCTAAAAGTGAGTTGTTAAGTAAGAATAGTAGTTAAAGTAGTGATCAAAGCAACAACTCTAAACAATAATATGAACCTTAACAATAACCTTTCAATAAAGAGCATTAAAGAACGCTAGTTTACTGTAATTAGTGCATGTTGTCCCTAAACAAGAACTCTTTGCTTTTCAAATGACGTCATGACTACAGTATCAACTAAAAACAATTATATCAAAAACTATGAGTTGGCTTAACGCAATTGCAGCCAAGATTCTTTATTAGAATAATGCAAACCTGAACTTAAGATAATTATGATGACGGAATGATAAAAAAAATTAAATATAAAATAGTATTGGATAAGCGATGGTATACTGTCCTGTTTCGCCTAGTAGGTAAACATAGGGAATTTATTTTTACAGGCTTTTTAATCAGTTCAAAGCATAAACGTGGTTTAAATTTGCACTTTAATGATTATGTTGGGAGTTGTTTCCACTCCGCTTTGATCTGTCCATAATGCGTTGGTCCACACCCATAAAAATGGTCTTATTTAATGTGCTGTTAATTAACAGGTTTTAACCCTATTCATCTTGTGGTGGCACAAGGTGACGATGTAGATGCTTTCCCAACAGACGACCGTTCAGACATTGAAGTCCCATTTGAAAATGAAATTCAAATGACGCCCCTTTCTCGTTCCACCATTGATTCGATTCATTCCTCTGAGGATTCCCCGCGAAGCCTAAAAGGCATGCCCAGTGATCAAACAGATTCCTGGTTTGCGGAGGACGATGATGCAGTCTCCAAGGACGTTGGTATTCAATGTGATCTTCTTGACGTCCTGGCCCTGATGGCAGAATATCAGAGAAACGCAAATGAAGATGACATGCCATTGTATGTGTCAGCCATGAATATGGCACGAGATGACGCAGGTGCGTAACAAGTTGTCTCCAGCACGTTCACACAGCTTTACATGCAAAATTCTACCATGTAAGTTGCCACATGACAGACAAGATACCCGAAGGGTGACACAAAGAAGAATTCAGTTTGGACCATGCAAATGTTTCAGAACAATACAAAGAAGGGAGGATTGCCTTTGTTTGTAGTGCAGTGCCATAACTTCTAAAATGTTGAGATTGTAATGATCGCCCAGTGATCGTTTCTCTGTGCAACCACTGCAGCACTGAATAAGAGAACGCCACAAAACAATGGATTTAATGATAAAAACAATCGCTCTGCACCTGTGTTTTACATTTTGGCACATTTCTTTGCTCTCCACTGCAAATCAACACCGTGAAATGACCAAGGTTGTTTGGAGAATGTGAGTATGACGGTTGTTTTTTTCTTACTTCAACGCCGGTCACGGTAATTTTGTGCCTGAATAGTTCCCTCACATTTTATAAGTTGAATAAGTTGGAATAATCGAAAGAAAGTTATAATAACGAGAAGTTAAATTTTGAGGTGATGTTTTCGTTACCGTTGTCTTCCTAATTTGTCCTGCATGTTGCTGAAAACGTACTTCTTCATGAAATTTGAATCACTAGTAGTCAAAAGGTGGCGTTATGTCAGCGCTCCTTGAGTCAGCAATCGTTTTACAGCGACCAAATTTTCTGTTCTGTGGCGAGCCCGTCGGATTTGAAGGTTCATGTTCTACTCAAAATTCGAAAAAATGTAAGTGCCTAATTTCTATAATTATTGTTTTCAGGGTACGATCCAGTGCAAGTGTTGTTGAGGAATCGTAGTGATCATAATTTTGTGCAAGATGAATTGTTTGATAAACAAAGCAGCAGTTTCACCGTCGAATTGGCACGTCCTCCGCCATCACCCAAGGGGGCTACTTCTGCTGTTGGTTCCGCTCCAGATGGCGAAATGGAAGACAATCAGTCTGAGTTCCCTGCAGGTAATTTGTATAAAGTGTGCCCTAAACAAAAATACTTGCTTCAGGAAGAGGATACTTTAGAGTGCGACATTTTGAGGTCTCCGCAATAGCGCGTCGGACTTGTCCTACTCGTTTTCGCCAGGGAAGCCTCCATTCACCTTACAGAACAAGAGAAAACAAAACAAAACAGAAAAATAATAAAACGAACAAACAACCAACCAAAGAAACAAAAAAAAAAAAGCAAAAGAAAGCGGATCAAAACAACGATTAAAGGAAGACTCGTCGTTTTCACTTCAAACGTGAAATGTTTTCACTACCAATATTGTCGGTATGGAGCAGAATAGTCATACCCAACCAATTTCCCTTTAAATCTTAAGTTTTGCATCTGAAATCTTGTTCATGTCTTGAAAACTTGTCCTCGAAAGGTTCAGAGGTGAGGCGAGGTGAGGGAGTATAGACTAATTGTAATAATAAACACTACAAACTCTCGGCACGTTTGTTTGCAGCTGACTCTCCTGATCCCCTGTATACCTCTCAAGATGGTAGTGACTCCGTGTTCAACCGAACAGGAGAATCACTCATTCATGCGAACGACCCAGAGGAGAGAGATGTGTTAACAGACATGCCACAGGGCGCCACTGCTGTAAACCGGTTTGACCGGTTTTTGAAGGAGAGAAAGGACTCCGAGCTGCTGAATTTACAGAAATTGAAAGAAAATTTGGATGAAGCTGACAATGGAGGGACTGTGGATGTCAAGGTTGGTTGCAGTTATTGCATTGATTTTCTTGCGATTTTCTTAAGAATTAGCAGTTTCCAAGAGGCCATTTCCGAATTACCTTAAGCCTCCTTTTCAAAGCGAGTCCTGGTGCACAACCATTCGTATGAAAATGAGTTTGATTTGTATGTGAATGAAAACTAATTTTCATATGAAAAGATGAGCACCAGGACTCGCTTTGAAAAAGAGGCCGAAGGTGATTCGGAAATGACTTATTGGCTTTTGAGAGTTTTTCAAAGACGTAGCTTCGTTGTATTTTTCAGACTTTGAAAGAACTGGAAGACGAAAACGAACTTCTTAGAAGACAGGTGCAAATGTTGGAAAACACAGCGGTAATTGTTTCAGTCATTGTGAAATAGAACGCTCTGAAAAATATAAGTAAAGCAACAATATCTATCACCAATCGATATCCGATTGTTCTCAGCTAACGACTGGAAGATTTAACTTACTCTTTCGAAATTCATTTACTTTGCAGAATACTCAAGAACTGGAAAATGAAATAGCCATGTTAAAGGGGCAAGTTGAGGTATGAACATTCAAGTTATTAAAATATCTCAATGTAGATAATTTTTTTTATTTTTTTTATTATTTTTTTATTTTTTTTTTAAGTACCCACCCGAAGGTAGCAAGGCTAATCAAATCGGGTGGGCCAAAAGGATATTAAAATACAGAAAGAAAAATGAGGAAAATTACAACACTGTTTAATTACAAAAATGAAAATAACTCAAATGCAGATAACAACTGCAGCTAATACGTTTAAGTACAAGAAATAAGAGGACAGATAATTTTCAATAACAGGAGCTTATTAAAAGCTACTTGAGCAGTTTTTTTTTTCCTTATTAAAATGAACGTATAATTGTATTTTTTGTTTTCAGTCAGCGACAGATTTGGAGGAGGAAAACCAGTTGCTCAAAGAAGAAATTAATATCTTGAGAGAAACAGCAGTAAGCAGCCCCCCCTACTGTTTCCTACTGTTAAATTTTCGATCTCTTCACAGCTATTTTGAGTTTTGGAGGGTAGTTTTTCTTGGGGGAGGGGAGAGGAGGGGAGGAAGAGAGTGTCCAGCTACGGAAAATGAGAAAAGTGGAACGTTCATACAGTATCACGCAAATTCTAGTTGATCATCGGTCACAACATCTTTCGATCTGATTTTTAGATCGCTGATCAGGATGTCATGGCAGTTGAGAAGGAGAACGAAGAACTTAAGGATAAAATCAAAACCCTTGAGGAAACTACTACGGTAAGATCCTCCCTTGAAAGGGCATTGAATGATCTTCCAACGTATTTGGAAGCCGCCTGGGTAAAGAGTGTGGTCAAACTATCGCGTTGTTTGTACCCTTTGTGTTGTGAGTAAGATTGTCATCCATAGTGTTCTCTCTCTCCTTTTTTTCTGCTCGGTGTATTAACAGGGGAATATAGCTAACAGCTTAGCTTTGACTTCGTAGAAATTCAGCTTCATCAATGTTTAGAGTCTGAATAACGTTTAGAATACCCATGAAGAAGGACAGGCGATAAATCTTTGTTTTGAGAAACGGAAGAAAAAGATTTGGGGATGTTTAAGGAGTCAAAACAGTTTATATAAGGTTATTAAAGCTATAAACTATCCCATGACTCGATTCGTCGTGGTGACTGGAAAGTTCAACTGAGACATCAAAACAGTGTATGCTAGAATGGCGTTGCCTCTTTGCTTTGAATGCTAAGTCTATGACGTAACTTGATTGCGGTAACATGACTTAGAAGTTTACAGCACCATCTAATTGTAAGTTGTTGTCAGGTCTCTTGAAATTACACTTTACTCATTTTGTTTTCTTTATTTTCTTATTTTCGTTTCAGAACACGGAAGAGGTTGAAAGGGAAAATGATCTCCTGAAACAACAAATACAAATGCTATCTGCTGAAACTGAGGTGAAGCAAACTGACAAAGCTGATAGCTTCCAGTTACTGACGTTCTGTTTTGGGTATTGTAGTTGTTCAATTTTCTTTTGACCTGGAAATCTTAGCGGATAAAAAAACCAGAAAGAATAGTCACAGAGTAGTCGTTCCAGTCAAAGTCATCCAATTCGTTCTCTTCTGTGGGCACTTGCTGAAGAAGGAGGAGCTGGGGTAACTATGACAATTGACATACGCAAGTATGGGCACTCTCCCCTCCCCCATTTGTTTTTAGGACACTTTTAAGGTATTTTGCGCTCGTTGTGCAGAATGGCTTCTGCAGTTGTATGCAGGAGAAGCGCTTTTCAGTATAAGGGCGATTTGCATATTGAAGGGCTTGGGGACGCAGGGCTAGGGTCGCTGACTATGGTACAAACAGTTCAATGGCCCACCTGTTAGGTGAGAGAGTTTTGTTGGAAGAAGAACATTAAATGGTACTTAACACAAGCCGCTTGGTTGAGTCTCTTTTATGTTTATTATTTCAGAGAATAAAAGAACTACAAGAGGAAAACGAAATGCTTCAGGAAAATCTTCAGGCTCTCAAGGAGTCCACTGTAAGTGAAGCGACATTCTTTGTTTATTTTTAATGCTCACGGTGCTTCATTCCTGTACCAAAATTGTTCCCAGGGAACACTGCGTGCATACATATCACCAACTCCCCCATCTTTGTTGCTGAATCTTAAGTGATATTGGTCAGAGCTTCTCCAGTCGTTTGCGCAGGGGTTCGAGTTCGCGTTTTTGAAATCGGCTTTAAAATTTTGATGGCCAGACATTTCAAACAGCATCGATGTTGCCTTGTAAAATCTCTTACCGTACTTCTGAAAAGGAAAGACATGTTGAGATTCTCATCCCTCTCCACTTTGCTTCTTTTCAGAATGTGGAAGATCTTGTAAACGAAAATTCACTGCTGAAGGAGCGGATTGAATCCATGGTACAACCCGAGGTTTGTATCTCTTTCCTCAGTAGTCCAGTATCATGCCAGGCCGTGTGTCCGAGATCTGATGAGTGCTTCGAACTTTCTCTGCTCTCTGAAAGAACTTGGCCTGCTCTAATCTCCACAGAGACAGTGAAAGTACTCTCATTTGACTGCGAACTCTCATTCATTCCACGTCCTTGCAAAGATTGAATTTTTTTAGCTCTCGACCCTGTTTCACTAATGTTACGTCGACATTGAAATCGCCCAGGGAAATGATCCATTGTGTTGTGATGTTCCAGAGAGTAAAAGAACTGGAAGATGAAAATGAAGAGCTGAAAGAAAAATTGCAGCTACTTGAAGAACCTCAGGTGAGTCCAACAACGTTTTAGTCCTGGCGCTTCAATCTCAAGCCCGATTTGACCCAATTTATCTGCAGCTTATCATGATAAAGCGGCGCTTTGGTAAGTTATTTAAACTTTTCGCACACTGTTTAAAACGCCATTGAAAAATTCTTGATATAAGAATTGCAGATAAAATCAGTCATGATTGATTGCAAAGCCGTTCGGCATACGTAATAGCCTCCTTCGCAGCCTTTGTTTCCCCACCAACGACTGCTGAACCGAGCCGGACATTCCATTCCAGGAACTGACCAATCACATAGCGGCTTTTAAATTTCGGTGGCCTCTTCCTGGCCGTTGTTTGTGTCCGTTCTATTCTCCCTCCTGATTGGATACTCAGAAACAATGGGAATAGAATTTCCGGCTCGGTTCAGCAGACGTTGGTGGGGAGGGAGATAGGACCGACACAAACAACGGCTGCGAAAGAGGCTACATACGTAATTGCGTTCAGCGAAGTTTGATTTTTTATTTGAAGGGTCTATTCAAACCTTCATATAACTATAATAGATCGTCTACAAACACGTCACGTCGTACAAATGCGGACAATGGTTATGCTACATTGTTATTCAACACGTTGTGACAATGTCCAAATATGGTGGTGGCGCTTTCGATATTCGCCGCACGCACTCAACAGATCTGCAGCGATATTCTTAATTTCGCGTGTCCCGGAGAAAAATTGTGACGTTTGTCGCTTTTCTGCAATAAACTTAATAAATATGTGCTTTTTTGTTATTAATGTGTTGAATAATAAAACAATTATCCTGCTCAATCTTGCGGAATATCGCCTGACTTTAGTCTACTCGGCCTACGGCATCATCGGTTAAGTATCAGGCGATATTCCTCGCGATTTGTACAGGATAATTTTTAAATAATAGTTGTCGCTACTGATATCTTCCAAGGTTGTTTTTCTCGATGTGTCGAAAAAGTGATAGCATAGATTTGCCAGTCTTTGCATAGGTACTCGACATAACTCGCTTCGTTGTTTCTTTGTTTGTTATTTCAGAAGGTAAAAGAATTAGAAAACGAAAACGAAATGCTTCGAGAGAAGATCCAGGCACTGGAGGAGTCCACTGTGAGTGACTTGTGATTTCCTGTTAGTTTTCAAGCTTCGTTACTGTTTTCGATTTCATTCCTCTTCAAACCCTTCACTGGAGAACTCTGCTCTCAATCTATGACACACTCGGTTATCATTTTATTCCTTGAACCTTAGAGCGGTTTTTAATTGAGTGTCGAAAGTAATTCTCGTTTTGCTTTGGTTTTGCATTACTGTGCTCTGTGATTCGTTAAGAAAACTCGCGCCACTTTCTCAACCAACGAGAAGCAAAACTAAAACCAATCGTGACTTGCCCTCGCGCATTTTCCCGCGCTTTGCGCCGGCAACATGTAATTGCTTCGTATTCTGATTGGCTCATTGCACTACTTACGTCTGTTGTGATTGGTCAGTGTAGTTGCTTTGGTTTTGGTTTTATGACTCTCAATTAAAAAGCGCTCAGCCTCTATTTATCAAAGAAACAATTCCTCCAATTTCGCAATTCTTATACTTGTTTAAATTTGTAATATTTTATGGCACCAACCTTTCAAAACTGTTTTATTTACAACCTCACGTCGGATTTCCGCAGAGGTTTGACTACTCGAGATTACCATACCCCTCTTTTTATTTGCTCACAGAATGTGGAGGAACTTGTAAATGAAAACTCGTTACTGAAGAAACAGATCGAAGTTATGGTGGAACCTGAGGTATGTGATTGTCTCTTTTAAGACCATGGGAAGAGAGAGTGAGAGACGCTAAGGAAGGATGAAGTTCAAACTAAGACTTTTCCATAACCGCTAACTCTCTCGCGCTTTCGTGTACTGTCATCAAGTTTGACCTATAACCATGGTTTTGCGTTACGCTTTGAATTCATCTCATCGCCGCTTTCGTCGTGAACATGTTGCTCTTTAACTCGATGCTTTTTTACGTTTCAGAGGGTAAATGACCTAGAAGATGAAAATGAAATGCTGAGGAAAAAGGTACAGATGTTGGAAGAATCTTCGGTATGTATAAAAAGCTTTTAGTTATGCTGTTCTTGTCTTTGGTTTTGTTTTAGTGTTTTTGCCACTTGAATTTCGATTAAAAGGGCCTTATAATAAGGCTTAGAGATGGTAATAGTGATAGGTTTACTATTTTGGGGACGTGTTTCGAGACAAATTGGTCTGGACTGGTTGTTCGCCAGACTGGTAATTTTTGCTAAGCTGCAAATTAAACCAAAGACCGAGTGAAAGCAATCCTTGCTTTCAGACAGATTATTCCAAGAAAAATAATGGTCCATTATCCGTCTTACGGCTTAAAAGTTATCCCTTTACCTTATGTACAATTTTCGCGAGTACATGTAACATGTTTGTGATCTTCGGTATTTCGCACCTTTTTTAAAGTTGCGACGTTTAATTTCTTAAAGGTGGAGTTTTACTGTTAATAGAAGATGTAAAAACAACAGTAATGAATAAAAACTACATAAAAAAAAAATGAGATTATCATACTCGAGCGGATAATAACTTCCGACTATAATTTGGGCCATTAGTCCCAATCTTCAACTGTCTCTGTTCATTTTCCAACGTGTGACTATCTGGTGTTTTATCTTTCAAGAATGGGGAAGACCTTGTAAATGAAAACGCTTTACTGAAGGAGCAAATTGAAATCATGGAAGAAGCCGGGGTATGTGATTGAATGAGAGGACATGCGATCCAGTACATAGCTGCTAGAAGTAGTATACCCTTTTCTTCGCAAGCACACAACATAACAACTCGTGAAAGACTCCCAGTGGGGTCGACCCATGACAAAACACCCATGGAATGCTCCAATGTTAACCTTTGCGCCATACAATGAGACCTGCGGACATTTTGGTTATTTACCAGATTGTCTACATCGTTCACTTGGTTTCTTAAGAACAACCAGGCAGCTCCCTTGCAGCTTTTTCGTCTTTGATAGTTGACTCGGAGCTTCGCCCGTCGCCAACTGTGAGATGATAGCGACCTTTAGCTTGCTGTCCAGTCGTCGAATTTGACAGAAAATCCTGCTTTCTGTTAGCAGTTATGTTGGCTTTGTTATGTTTCCTTCTTTGTGTTGTACGTTTGACTGCGTTTTTCTAATGTCGTCGTTGTTGTTTTACGCCACCAGAGATCAAAAGATCTTGAGTACGAAAACGAAACGCTGAAGGAAAAAGTCCAGATGCTTCAGGAGTCTGCTGTAAGTTTTGTTTAATCTGTAATTTATCTAGCCATGCATTGAAGAACTGGGAGTTTCCTGGGAGCCGCTGTTCAAAGTGCCGCGATTCAGCTAACCCTGGTTTACCGTGAACTGTTCTTCGGTTTAATTACGAATCATTAAAGATTTTTCGAAAAGAGTTTTGTCATCACAATTCGACTTACCCTTTTCCCTTCCCCTGTTTGTCAGCCGGAGCAATTTTAATCAGCAAAATGAAAACCTCGGTTGATTTTGCATCTTAAACTTGGGCCAGCGTTAATCGGGTTTTGCGCAACCGATACTAGGACTCCTGCGTTTTATCCCTTTTAAACGTTATACCAGTAGTTGTGTTTTCTTGTAATTTCTTCTGCAGTGTGAATCTGGAGCAGCTGGCACAGTTCAAAGCCTTGTAACCAAAAGCTCCTTTTTCTCTTGTTCAGTAATTTTTGGCAAAAAATATTAAGGAAAGCTGCAAATAATAAGAGATCTGCATGGAGGCAAGATGTATGTTCTTGAGAATCGTTCTAGACGAGCGCTCTCCTTTAGAAAAAGACTCAATTAAAACAACTTGGAAACTGCCTCTTGTTACAACCTTATTCCTTATCGATAGCACGTAAGATCAACAGTCATACTACTTTTAATTGCTGATTTTCAGACTGTAGAACGATTAGCAAACGAGCAACTAATGGAGCAGATGCAAAGTCTAGAGGATTCCACAGCACGGGTAAGCGGTGGTGACCCTGTGGTGTCGGTAACGTGTTTTAAATGGACAATAAACGTGATTATGTCTTCGATTTCTTGTAGGTTGTTGAAAGACTCGAGGAAGAAAACGCCATTTTAAAAGAAAACATTCAGATCTTAGAAGATTCAACAACCGTATGTTACGTTCAACGGTTGCGTTTCTTTTTGTGATTTTGTCAAAAAAAAAGTTGTCACCGGAGAAATCAAATCTGGCATTTAGACCTGTTCCCTTTTTTTCTTCAGAATATGAAAGATCTCGAAGTTGAAAATGCACAGCTTAGGGAAAAGATTGAGGGTTTAGGCGATTCGCGGGTGAGTTTGTGTTTTTGTTAAAAATGTTAGGTTGGTCGTCGAAGAAGAAAACCATTACTGAAAAATGATCGAGAGAAGAAAAAAAATTGTCTTTTTTAAAGTGACACATTTGTTTTGTTTTGCGTATTATTTCTGCTCACAGAAAATCCAGGAACTTGAAGAAGAAAATGCTTCACTAAAAAGAAACATCCAAAGCTTGGAGGAATCCTCAGTAAGTCTTCAACACTGCTTTGACTATTTGCCGATACATCAACTTTGTGCCTCATCCCTTTTAAGGCTACTTCCGTCCTGTTTTAATGAGAATAAGAATTTTTAACAGGGGTTCCTGTAGCTCTGTAGTTAGAGCATCCGACTGGTGTTACGGAGGTCCTGCCTGGCACTATGATTTCTTTTCAGTTGTCCTTTCGCCCGTTGCCAAGCAACTAACGTCTTTCTCACGGGCACATCGCACCCTACCACCCTTACTCACGTAAGCTTGATTAATCCGTAATACTTCGCTCGGGCAATAGGTGGTCTGATTACCGTAGCAGGTGCCATGGCTAACCACAGCTCTTTATTCCCTTGTTAAGATGGGTACCTTTCCTTGACATTTTCTTTTGATGCTTTTTCTGGAAGTGAATCAAAGATAATTGCAGATGAAACAAGCAAGCGATAATCATGATTTGATCGAGTTTCGACGCTCATCCACATTTGAAATCTGGTTGCCTAGTTCTGTTGAATTTTGCAGCCTTTGAATGCTGAAAGGGAAAAAGATATTTCGGAATTACAAAACAAGGAGCGTATTGGCGATGCTGAGTGTAGGATTATTTTTTGTTTGTACATCCTTGTTTTGTTTGTAAATGCTTGTTTTCAAGGCACCGGCCCCATATGCATTATGGAACTCGTTAAAATGAGAAATAACAAGTACGATTTAAGGGGCAACAATACGCTATCACTTCCAAAAGTAAATACCACAAAGCATGGCTTAAATCCCTTCAGATATTTCGCCGCAAAACAATGGAACAGTGTTCCAAATGAACTGCGTTTAAAAGCTGGAGGTCTAGAATTTAATAAACAAGTGAGGAATATTGAATTTTAATTTTAATTACTTAAGTTTTGTAACTTTAGATGCATGATATTTTATATCCTTACATTTTATGTACATATTTCTTTCTTTCTTAATATTAATTTGTGGAAAACCTGCAAAATAGCTATAGCTAAGCGTTTCTCCCACGTTAAATAAAGATTATGTATGTATGTATGTATGTATGTATGTATGGGTTCGATTGAATAGACTTGTAGATAGCGTAACGTCATGCAGGTAGTTCAAGTTTAGAGATCTTATTTGTCATTTCGCGCTAAAGAATCGGATCAGTGTGTTTGTTTTAAACTTAACATTCTCTTTTTTTTAGCAGGCGGTAGATGTAGCTACTGAGGAATTTGAGCTTTTAAAGTTGAAAGTAGAGCAACTGAAACAATCAGAAAAGGTAAAACTTGCACCGGCTGAAGCATTTTCTTCATTTTGCTCTCTTAAAAGTTCGTTGTCGCTTATTTAACAACTGTACTGTTACATGATAAATGGAATGGAGACTTGGATAAAGTGTGAAAAATGAAGAAGCGTTCTCAAGTCGAATTACATAAGAACCTAGCTTACGACCTCGCTCCACGAGTCTCCCATAGCTCAGTGGTTAGAGCGTCCAACCGGTAATCTGGAAGGTCATGGGTTCGACTCCCGTTGGGGGCTCAGAAAATTCTTTTTCTGAGTAATTCGACTTGAGAACGCTTCTTCATTATTTGTACAGTTGGAGGGTCTTCTTTTTCATGTTATATTGGTTGTGTGAATTTAAAAGTTGATGAAAGAGGACCAAGCCTTTGTATTGCCGTCATCTCCCCTCCCCTCCCCTCCCCTCCCCTTTCCTGATTTTTTCTGAGGGGAGGGGGCGGCTGTACACTGGCTCTTTTGTCGTCAAATGTCTATGTCAGACATTTATTGATATACCTGTGACTAGCGTCTACTTTTCCTGACAAAGTCACTAGTTTATGAGCATAACCTTCATGGTAATAGAAAATCATTTTCAATTGGATTAATCATTGTGACATACAAGTGCACGCGTGTTTCGCTCAGCATTGTTTTATGGGTTTATAAAAAGGGCACTGAATTTCTGGTGCCTGCTTAAACATGGTATAAGTAGTAGGGCAAGGTCTCAGCTGTAGCTGAAAGTGATGGACAGGTTTCCACTAACACAGTGCGTACGCCATTTCTAAACACGATGGTGTCATTTTATCATTCGCACGACCTTTCTTTAGCTCTGCTTTTCACACCAAAGGGCTCAAACCTAAAGCAGAGGCGCCAGGTAGAACTAATTCGCATACCGGTGTCAATCTTTCCTCAGAAAATTGGCGAACTGAACGAAACTAACGTAGCATTGAGGGAAAGAATTGACCTTCTTCAGATGGAAAAGGTACGTTGTGTGAAGTAACAAAGGTGTTATGATTTACACGGATAATATGATACTGACAGTTGGTCACTGTTTTTAGTCTAGTTGGCTGAGCTTTTGACAAATTATGTGTCAACTGTGGGTAAAAGGTTTTTATATGAAACACTATCGCAGTTATGTACGCGAGTTAAGCAGTTACGAATTTAAAAACTTGAAAAATAGTCGGGCTTGAACAGAATTCAGCCCAAGTGCTCAAACCAACTGTGCCGCTATGTAAACAGGGAGCTAGTCATCTTGAGAGAATACTGTACAGGCCCGGTCGACCTTTTTCAGACTTTCTGTTCGCAGCTGCTAAGTGGCGTAAAGAACTGCCCGAATTACCAGTC
Source organism: Pachyseris speciosa (assembly GCA_016490735.1). Lineage (NCBI taxonomy): Eukaryota > Metazoa > Cnidaria > Anthozoa > Scleractinia > Pachyseridae > Pachyseris > Pachyseris speciosa. The sequence goes on along the minus strand of JAEMWC010000046.1, from coordinate 1,620,601 downwards.
AAAATAGGTTTTTTAAAACTTAAAAGTATTCGTACCAATGCTTGTGTTTTCTTGTTGTAATTTTTGAAAGACCATTCACTCTCTCCGCCTGACCTTTTTTTGCACTATAGAAAAACGTGAGAGAGAACTGGTCCGAGATGGATCCTACGGAGCAACTTGGAAAGGTGCGCTTTTGTCGATGTAGTATTTTCATCACGAAACAATAAAGGACGTTTAGATGGATGGAGGGTTTATTTTGGTTTTATTTTGTTTTTGTTTTTTTGGCTGCTTCTTCGCCTGTTTTTCTTATTTATTTATTTATTTATTTATTTATTTTTACAGTAAGGGCATGTATAGGAAATTAGACAATAATCTAACTTTTTACGTGCGTCAATACAAACTTTACTTCTCAGTTTTGCATTTTGCTTTCAGCTATAAATTTTGACTGTAATCTTTACTCCTTTATTGTTCCTGTTGAAAATGAATTCTTCAATAAATAAAATCACTCCTTGCTCCTTGATAAAGCTGAACCTTTTCTTTCACGCTTTTGGCATAGTCGCTGGTCGAACTAAGTAGAACCAACTGATTATAAATTAACAGAAATTAAGCGACAGCAACACACAGTTAAAGCGTTTGAGCGGAAAATCAAAATCAAATCAATTTATTTAAGCTCGATAGCGTGGGGAGTGGTTGTCCAATCTCCCGAGCCGGGGGCTCATGTATTAAGCGTTCGAGCATTCAGAATCGAATTGGAATTTAGAAGTGTTGGTTTTTGAGGAGACGAGAAAACCGGAGTACCCGGAGAAAAACCTCTCGGAACAGAGAAGAGAACCAACAACAAACTCAACCCACGTATGATGTCGATTCCGGGAATCGAACCTGGGTCACATTGGTGGAAGGCGAGTGCTGTCACCACTGCGGAAAGATTGTTGCGGAGACAATTTTTAATTAGTGTTCTTCTTTTGTGCGTACACAAATCATTAGTGGTGGAAACACATTTGCCTTGTAGAAACAAATGTGTCAAGCATTTTGTTTCATAAGGGAATGTTTTACCGTATACGCACCTTGTAGACGTTCGGGCTGCAAAGTTCTCGCAGCAATGTCTCAATACTCCTTGCAACTTATCTTAAAAGCTGAATGTCAGTTGTAGTCGTAGAACAATACACGCTATTTCTTTGCCACAATCTTCTAACTTACTTTGCTCGAAAACTGTAACTGCTTCTAACTGTGATTGCGACAAAAATGTGAAGAAGCAACTGCATGTTATCTTAAGCTAGGCGGCCAAGCTAGGCAACATTTTATTCAAAACACTGTTTGGCAATTTTGGTCCAAGGAAAGTTATACGAAATCTCCCTTTTCATTACACGTAATCGAGTAAACACGATAAACAAATCTTAAACCATCCATAATTGAATCACTTGTATCCAGGTTCGTCTGTTGTTAGTTAAAGAGCTTGGTCTCACGACGTCAGAAGTTGAGAGCGTCCTAGGGTCGTGTGACCTTGAAAGCCTCGTATCGTCCGGAATGGCCACACCGCGCGTTGAGTTAAACAATCTGGGTGAATATTTTGAGCAGGTACATTTTTTCGGAAAACCTTTAATGAACTTTAACCGGCAACTGTATAAACTGTTATAATTATATCTAAAGGGTTTCGTTTGTGTGGAAGTTTAAACATCTATGCACTGTTGTTGAACAAATTCATAAACTACTGTAGTTATTGTTGACGTTAAATATCTGGGTAAATTTTTATATTAGGTAACTGTTTTGAAAATTAGTGAATTAAGAAATATAAAAGATCACTTGCTAAAAAAATAAAATACAAAACAAAAATAAAGATCACTTGCTAACTATTAAACTTGTCTGAATTTTTTTTACTAATCAGCGCATAATCGGAACTGCAAAGATAAACATTTTGTGTAGATCAAGAGAGCTCAGCATACATTATGTGAAAAACTCTCTTCAGTTCGATTAACAATGAAATTGTGCTTCGTTAACTGGTCGTCTGCTGATGTTTACAGGCTGACAGAGCAGTCCAGGCAGAGCTTGAAGAGTCTCCATCGTTGCAGCAACAGCAAGGCTTTTCCGAGGGATTAAATTTACTGAAACTGTTGGAAGTGACTCGGGATGGGTCTATACCAGACCATATTGCGAAGGTAAATCAAGATTCGCGGTCAATATTTCTCTATGCATTCAAAACAAGGTTAAAGTGCACATGAATCGTTAATTAACTACCATTTTTTTCTTACGTTTTTAGATAGCTTACAATCCCCATATTTCATTTTCAGTCGTTTCACTCCTTTTCGTAACAAGGATTCACCATTTGTAGGGATTCCAAACTTCCCGCCGTGGCCTGAAATTTGAGACATTTTGCGCGCGGCCAAATGGTCTCTGTGGCGTCAGAAACATGGCGGAGAAGGCGAAAAAGCTTAAACCTGGATAGTTTTGCACAGCTGGTGGCCCGGTAGTGAATTTTGGTAGTTCTCCGACAGTTTTATTCCACGGAACTCACAAAAATAGAGTGACGCACTCCACTGAGTACACACGAATGACGTCACGACTATTTACCAGACGCAAGCTCTTTGTCTAGAATTTTAGTGAGAAAAGCCTAACTTTCGCCGCATTTTAACATAGGTTTCTGCTACTTTTAGTAAATTATTTTCCCCTCAAAATATTTCTTAATTCACCAATTTTCGTATTGGAGGAAAAAAAACTGCCTTTGAAATTTCGATTAATGTGCACTTTAACAGAAAGTTGATGATTTGAGGCTTTTATTTTGCTTCTCTTCTTGATCCAGGAACTTGAAAAACTAAAGGAAGATAACAGGGAACTTTACGAGGAGCTCATGGAATTAAGGACAAAAATCAAGGTAAGATCCTGCTTTCCCATTTCCCTGCATTCTCCATTCCCTTCTGTCCCCTCCAGTTTCTCCTTGGGAGAAAATCTGGATCTTGCTCAGTGGAATTCAGCTCTCTTACGCATGCTTCTTTGAAAATTTGAGGCTGCTGGTTAAAATAAAGGTACATAATTCGGAACACGCCTTGATTTAATCGTCCCTGTGACTGCCATTTGTCAACGACTTGCCATTATTCTGAATGGTGTTAGAAAACTTTGTTGAGGGAAGAGTTCAAGCTGTCCCAAAAGAGCGATGGGAAACGAAGTTTAATAGGAAGGGGTATGGCATAATTACATTTTGACGTTACTCTGGAAAAGTCAAACTATCGGCCAGGTCGGGTGGTTTCTAACTTTTGACGATAACATCTTTTGGCGTAACTTTTGAAATCCAATGAAGTGATCATTTTCCAATCATTCCAATTTGGACAGTCATTTGTCAGTTCTTCTCACGAGGAAATTGTTCTGGCGAGCTGTTGACTCAGATCGTTAATATTTTTACATCATCACCAGAAATCACATTTCTTTGTAAAAAGCAAATTATGCACAATGGCACTGAGTCACAAACAAAATCCTTTGTTTGACAACACTCAAAAAACATTGAATAGTTTTTACCCACGCATAAATTATTCTTGATTGGTTATGTTAATGAATAACTAGCGGTTGTAGCGACCAAACATTTCCACAATTTTTATCTCTAAAGCAACGCCGGACACAAAGTACAAGGTTTGTTTGCATTTTGAGTGCGGTTTTACTGTTTCCTTTGGCACAATTCTATGATTTTTATCGGTTAGAGTTCATAAAATCAAAAAGTCAAGCGAGCGTTGTTTTTAGTTGGCTTTATTCGATGTCAGATCACTGTGATCGTGTTTATGTTCGAATGCAATATCACGCGCGTCGTATTTTCCTGATATGGGAAGTTATTTCATGGTTGCCAGGCTCGTATATTCGTATTTAAAATATTGCTCTTTTTGTGAAGAATCCACGGCTTTTTTGTGTATCGTTTTACTTGTGTTCTAAAACGACGAAATAGAGAAGCTTTATCTCAGACGGCAGCTCTGAATCAGCGCTATATTTAGACGTGAAATCGAACCAAATGTGTTTTGATTTTGTTCATGTCCACGGATTATGTTTTCAGTCGCTGTATTTCTTTTAAATCATGTTTTCTTCTAGTTCTAAGGACTCTATGTACAGGTCTAACACTATATACACTATTTTCTACTTTACGTCTAACCATCAAGTGGCCAATATACCTAGTTAGTCATCTTCCCGTACAGTCAAATGCTTTTATGTGTTTTTGGTAAGCGATACTTCAATCTCATCTGTTTGTACTTTTATTTTCTTGAACGAATAAGCTGGAATATGGAAATCAGGCAATGTGGGGATATTGCTCAGCTGACGTTAGTTTTATTAATCGAGGTCAACAATTGTCTGCAACCCCTGTGGCGTGATTTTGTGTACGAATAATTCTTTTCTTTCTTTGTCAAAATGTTGAGGATTATAAAACTTCAGGTTGTACATTTAAATGAAATGCATCGTGCTGATTTCACGAAACAAAGGCTTTCTTAATTGAAGACGCATCAGCGAATTGTAAATTGCAAGCTTTTTTTTTTCGCTTATCGTCTTGCTGGTCAATTAACTTTTATTTGAGCGTATTGAAGCGTCTTGACATTAAATTTTTAACAAATTAACATTTAAAATATTTTTCAGATATTGAATTTGCGTCTCTCTAGCGATTCGTTGTTTTCATGGTATACTGCTTTCAGTAAGAACGTTTTGAGCGGATCGTGTGTCGAAAGAGGAAGTAGAGAGTATTCTCTCCAGGTTGTGGTCTTGAACCTACATTCAAACCCAAAATATTTTTTCGCTAAAATAAATCTTTGCACCTGTTTGAAATGCATTGCGCCTTTTACTTATTTTCTTTACGAAATCTTGACTAGTTATCTTGACTTTTCACAGGCTGTAAAAGTTACAAAATCTGACCATCATCCGTCCCATGACCGCCCCTTCTGACTCGGTCGGACTTCTGACTCGGTCGTGGACCCAATTGGTACGTTTTGAATCCCATGAAAAGTCCAACAGTGGAAATAAAGGCGAAAAGTCATTGGGATAGGTGCAAAGATTTCTTTCAGCGAAAACATATTTTGGTTTTAGGTGCACTTTAACTTTAAATTCTTAGGCCAAATGTTGTACGTTTTATACTATATTCAGGGAGGCTAATAATGAAATCAAAATCGTACGGTATTTCCTCTTCTGAACTTAGAAATAGGGAAACATTTTCTCCAAAGAAGATTGCATCTAAATTCGTAAATGAGAAGTTCAATTTACAGTACAAGGAGCAACGCTACAGGATAGGACAAGGACCTTTCAATCGCCGCCAAAACTTACAAACATCTTGAATTGAAAGCTTGATACAGGCGAAGAAGTCTTTGGTGGTTTTCTCATTTTAGCACGTGATTTCAACTCATAGAAAATAACCTGAAATACATTTTCACTGACGCGAGGGTAGAATGGCTAACACGTTTTATTCTCTGCATCAACAGACAAGAGATAGCGCCCAGCGGTCTAACGAGGCAACGCAAACTGAGCATGCGTACTTAGCATCCGATGTGTCTCGAGGCGTCGGCAGCTTGGCACCAGACTCCATCGAGGAAACAATCACGCCACAAGTCCGTGCAACAGTCGCTACTGAGATCCGTTACCTAGGAGACAAGCCCTTGGAATCTGAACCATCATATCACCCGCCTCTCGTTCAGATCAGCAGCTTGAATTTCGACGGAACAGATGGCCGTGTAGACTATCCAGGAGTTGACAAGACGATGCCATCCTATACTGACAGTGCTCGTGATTCCGAAGAACGTATATCGGAGCCAGAACTCATTTCAGAGCGGAGGAACCTAGACTCCATCATGGACGACATCGACAGTCGTATTCAAGACCTTCGTGATTTTGACGACGAAAAAGTGGACAGACTTCGCACAGATACCAGCGATCTTGTAGTCTTCGATTCCGACGATGACGGTGACCTCCCTCCCCTCCCTGAGTCATCCCCACCACCCCTCCCATCTGAACCACCACCAGATTTCCCGGATGGCTCCCCTCCGGTACTAGATCACGGAATTGAGGTTCTACTAAGAAGCGAGTCCTCGCCGCCAAGGGACGCGGCTACACTGCGGGCATCTTCTCGTTTGCGGTCGCACTCGCATAATAAACCTCCTTCTGAGCAGTCACAGCCTTCCTCTCGGGTGGAGTCACCTCTTACTGTGGAGGAACCTACACTGATGTTGGAATCGGAGCCAAGCGAGCTAGGTGGGATGCTACCGGGGCCCTCACAACCAAGCCCTTCATCCTCTAAAAGACCCTCTGGGATTGGACCCACCAAGGTCCCTCCTCAGGTACTTCCTAAACCCAAAAGGCCATTGCTGCAAATGCGTCAGGCGGGAGAGTTGCGCAAGCTCAGGATCTCCTATGACAATACAGACAGGGAGCCTTCTTTGACGTCACAGTGGTCACGTGACCAGGAGGACGGAGTGATCCCCCTCGGGGAATTGTTTTCAACCGGGCATCTTCGATTAACCGCGGCGAAATCGATGCATTGAATGAGAAAGTTGAGTTCTTGGAGAGGCAGTTGAAGGTAAGATTTGTTCGGTTTCTGTTCGGCTGCCTTGCATTACATAACTTCGTTGTACCTTTCATGTTTGCAACTAAACCTTAGGGATTGGTCAGACTTTCGTGTCAGTGAATCTGATGTTTTGGATGAAGATGCGACTGATTCTGTTAAAGACGACAGCACGAATGAATTAGGTAGTGCAAGAGGTCTCCAAGTATCGGCGGATTGTTTGCCAGAATTGTGCAAAGTCAGAGGGCGAGTTTGCAAAAAATAAACAATAGACATTGGTTTTCTATAGCTTTTACTGGGTACAGGACTACCCAGTAGGGGTAGGCACGAACGGGACTCCTAGGTCCCATGCAAGGTGCCCCCCACCCCCCAACCCACCCATTCCCACAACCCACAACCCATTGAACAATCAGATAGGCAGTAAAGGAAAACTGCTGTCAAAACGTTGTTAAAGGGACCCACCACTCTTACAACAAATTGACTCTAAATGGTTGGAATAATTACTTGTTTCCAAAATTTAGTTTATAACGTGGGAATAGCATTTAAAGTGCACAAAAATTGGGTGTTATTAACACCTTTTTTCTATTTTCAATTTCCAGGGCGCCGCCAGTTTTGATTTCGTGACGTCAATTAGTGTAACCATTACACGTCATGAAATCCAAAATGGCCGCGCCGGGGAAATTTAAAAACGAAAATAGGCGATGATGATATCGATTTTGTTGTACACTTCAACGTCATATCCACGTTTTAAAACAAAATTTGGAATCTAGTAATTATTTTCAAAAATTTAGCGTCAATTTGTTGTAAGAGTGTAGGTTCCCTTTAAAGGGGCTGTGCCAATTTCCGGCATCACAAGCCAAATGGTGTGCTTTAATTCATCAATTGAAGTCGAAGCATAAGGTTCAATTTTCTAAGAAAAAACTCCTCTTTTGTACAGACGCCATAAATAACTCTCTTTGGCTAAAGCTAACCCGGAATTCGAACTTGAAAATATTGGCCAGCTTTTTAAATTAGATTAAGTCGGTTCAAAAAACGTCTTTGTCCTGTGTAGCTTGCAGGAACAGGGTAATTTGACATTAGTCTATTAAAACAAGTGAGTCACTAGCACTGAGATCAGATTAGCCAGCTATACAAGCGTCATGGGTTGTTGATATTTTATAATTTGTCGTTAATAGTTTTGCATGTCTCGTAAATGTATTTCATAACAGAGTTTGAGGATGCCTTTTTAATTTCTTGATCTTTATACAGCGAATTATGCATTATTTTAAGTGAATTGGGACCGTTCCTTTTTGTCCAGTATTATTTTTGTAACTTTATCGTCTTTAAATGTCGTGGTGTGGTCGTCCCTGTTTCTGCTATTTCATCTTGTTTATATACGTATTGCCTTGCAGAACAAAGAAAATGTCATCCGCTCCATGAAGGTAAAGTTGCCATTTTATTATGTGGGAAAATATGTTCTACCTTATATATCCTCGTCCTTATTACGGCACTTTGTATCGTTATATTTCCTAACTCTTTCCTGTTTTTTTTTTTAGACCGAAGCTAGTGAATTGGAGGCTAAATCTTTGGTACGTATAGTTTTTACTCTTTCATTCTTAAAATTGAATCAGCTCG
>JAEMWC010000046.1:1582500-1607500 GCA_016490735.1 Pachyseris speciosa | reverse complement strand
AAGATGGAGGCAGAGAAGAACGAGATGCAGAAGAGATTGGCCATTACATCACAGGAACGAAACTCGCTGGAAAACCAGGTGGCCGAGCTACAGGACCTGAGCAGGTAATAATGTGGCCTACTGTAAGGCTGCAACGGTGCATCCCGATATTTCTTGTCACGATACGAATATCGATATTTGAACAAGATATCGCGATATTACGATAGAATAAAATGTTTTATACAAGCAATGAAAAGTTGCTTTAACGAGTCCTTGCCCGAGTTCTGCATTTAGCCATTGCGTAGCGATTAATTAAGCAATTGGAGAAGCAAAATCCATCCTTATTGTATCGCATTCGCGTGTTACGTATTATTCAAAGAAGGCGGACAAACAAACGTATGCGTAGTTCCAATTGGCACATTATTGATTATTTAATGGCCAAGATTCCACAAGTCTTCTACAGCTCAGTGTTAGAGCATCCGAACTAGTAATCGAAAGGTCACAGGTTCGACTCCTGTTAGGTTAAGTTGGATTTTATTTTTCCAATAAAGACTGTGTCACTCACTGAAAAATACATCGTTCGAAGATTTGGATGTCCTTACAGCCAAATTCGTTGTATCGCGGTGAGCGCTTTCGAAAAAAGAAGGGTTTTTCTGTTCCGCCAATCATCTGAGTGGGGGCGGGGTTTTGGAAATCTCAACGCAACACGTTCTAATTGGACTATTTGCTCCCCAATTAGATGATCGGCGGAACAGAAAAAACCCAAATTTCTTCGAAGTTTGCAAAACACGCAGCGCGATACAACGAATTTTGCTGTAAATGAGACATACAAACGTACAGCTTACAGAGAATCAATAGGTTTGTCTCTGGTGTCAAGTTTTATGCAATATGGTACATGGAGCTATCGAGAACTTGTTGTGACCGTCAGTACAGACGTGATGAAAAAATACCAACTGACGAGGAAATGGTCTTTCAAAATGGCTATGCTAACTTGATATTCTTGTGAATTCATTGCAGGGATCACATTAAACTCGAAGACGGATTCCACACATTACGAATTAAGGTGAGGATAGTGCTCTTCAATTGAGTGTCGTAAAACCAAAACCAAAGCAATTACTCCAGCCAATCAGAACAGGTTCAAAAAGTGCAATGAGCCAATCGGAATTCGAAGCAATTACATGTAACCGGGGCGCAAAGCGCGAGAAAATGCCCGCGTGCAAGTCGCGATTGGTTTCGGTTTTGCTTCTCACTGGTTGAGAAAGTGGCGCGAGCTTTGCCAACCAAGGTCGATTGAAAGCCGCTCTTAAGTTGGAAGAATAGCTTGGTTTTGCTGCTCTATTTCTGCCTGTAATGAAGTAATTGCCATGGTTTGAAAATTTTCGGATCTTACAGACCTATCCGTTGTTACAGAATGTAACAATGAGTCTGAGACAAAGGAAAAGAAAAATCAAACTGGTTTGGAAATTTGGAAAACCAAAACCAAAATTGAACCACACCATTCAGGTACCGTTTACCGTTACTTTCTGTTTATGATTGTCACTGTCGGTCATCTCTTTGCAGCTAGCGGAAACAACACGAGAAAAAGATAATGCAGAGATGCAGATACCAACTCTAAAGGTAAATATTCTTTTTGCTGTCTGTCTGTCTGTCTGTCTGTCTGCTAGCCCGTCACCCAGGGCCCATTTGTTCGACGCGTGGTTAGCGTTAACCCGGGTTGAATGCCATGACATCCTATGGGTTTTAATACATCTTAACCAGTGGTTACCGCTAACCATGCTTCGAGCAACTCAACCCAGGCAGTTGGTCAACTAGTCAGTCTATCGGACACATCCAACAAGTCAGCCTGTCTCGGCCCTCCTTGAAGCATGATGAATTTATTGAAGGTGTTTTCCTTATCATCAGCGCCATTTTGTGTGTCATTGTTTTGATATCCTGGCAATGGTCGGAAAGAAAGTCCGGGAAGAAAATAAAACGCAAAGAAAAAATTTAGTAGTCAAGGACGTTGACAATTTCCCCGTTTTATTAACTGAACAGCTCGAAGGGATACGTTCTTTTTATTGTCATCGTTTCCGTTGTGCTGCCCGTTAGTTTCTTTTTGTCTTTATGACCTTCCACTTCGAGATTTTTATACATCCTCGTTGTTGTTTAGTGAGGTTTTAGTTTCTCACTTTTGAGTGATGACAATTCTGCATTCCTACGGCTTCAAACTCGCCCTCCCTACTCTCGTCCGAGAAATACATTATAATTATTCAACTGAAGTTCCTTGTCTCATTTTCAGGCCAAGATAGCGTTGCTTAAAAGAGCTTGCAAAGAAAAGGATGAAGTAATAAATAATCTAAGTGAAGAAATCCGAGATTTGCGTCATGCCATCGCTGAATCGGCCCTCGACGACTTGTCGAAGATCCGGACCTACGGATATTCGCCGGAGAACTTCGTGAAACTTTCGGCACAGAAGGAGCAAGAGCGACAGATAGCTAAACGAGACCCCGAGGTTTGTGAAAGGTCTTCGTAATGTAGTCAGGACCAGAAGTGCACATAGCTCTAAATTTGGGTACTTGATGTTGGACAGAGTTTTCCATTTTCATACGACTTCTTATGTGACAGAATTATGTGTTTGGTGAGAACTTGGGTTAGGGCAGACTTCGTGATGTCCATCAGAAGGAATTTATTTCTAATCAGCATGTGCATTTCTGAACTTATCTAGTTTATCAACAGGCTTTGTGATCTCTACACACAACAAATTTTGTCCGTTGACCCAGTGTGTTCTGATCTACCGGAAGCCGAATTAGTGGTCATTTATGTAGCACGTTGTTTCACTGTCGTAGTGACTATATTTTCTCGCGGTAGCAGCTAATTTGACCGTTCAGTTACTTAACTTAAACAAACCCACCGTTATTCCTTATTTATCGCAGTCTAGTCTTTCTTTATTTCCTTATTTATTGTTTTCTTCTTTCAAAAGAAAATACAAGGTGCGTGGTTATGATACCAGACACTTGAGTGCTTTTTACTTATTTCCTTGTAGAACAATTATCAGACACTTTGCAATACGTTTTCAAGGACTTAAACTGTTTAATTCTCTTAATTCAGAAATTCAGAATGCTGACAGTATTTCTCTCTTTAAGTTTAAATTAAGAACATTTCTCCTGAATTCACTAACCCTATATTTGAACGTGTTGTTTTATGTTTTTGCTTCCTGTGAGTGTTTGTTTCTGTGCTTGCTTTTTAACTTGTATTTATAAAATGAATTTGCTACTCCTGATAAATCTTAGTTCAAGTTGTATTTTTTGAAGGAGTCCGTAGCTCGAATAAGCCCCAATGGTTTTTCTATGGGCATCCTCGCCATATGCTTCTCTTTCTTCGTTATTTATTTATCTTTTGTAGTTTAATTTATATTTATTTTGTAACGATTTGTAAGAAATATGGCAAAAAACAAACTGAAACTGAAACTGTATGACAATAGAAAGGAGAGGGGCATGATATAGGGCCCAGTTGTTCGAAAGCTGATTAACTTAATCCAGGATTAGCGTAAACTTTGGTTGCAGTTTTTAACTTTTGGGTGACAGTTTCTTTTGCTGCTTTTTGCTTTTCAGATTGACGTCCTCCGTGCTTAGGAAATAATTGATTTCTCTCTTGTGTCGATCTTTAGGACTTAGTAGACGGCAGATTAAAGAGCAAACTTGACAAACAATCTCAGCGCCGTTCTCCCAAGGTCAGTACGACTAAAACAGTTGTTTTATATGTTCAGATTGTTTCTGGAAGACATCGCAATTGTTGATCGGGTTATACTTCCTATAGTTTGTATACTGGCTTTGTTGCAGTTTTTGGTTTGTTTGTTTTTCTCTATTTTGTGTGTTTTGCAGTTTCCTACTTGAAGTCGAAAAATTTTCACTTGTAGTTTACTCTGTCAAGCAGCAAAAGTGGCAAAACCCATATTAATCTTCGCACCATTAACGCTGAATTTTAAACGACAAAAAAATAGCGCTTTAGTGAACTTTCACAACAGAATTGGTGTTCAGACTATTCTTGAAGGTTGTTTATGATCAACGTTTCCGTTAAGTCAAAGAAGATGGAATTACCCACATTGACGAAGTGAAGCCTTCTCTGGGAATCCAACTTAACAATCTCCGTCTCTTTTAGCGCCTCTTTGCACCTTCGCCTCCGGGCACCAAAAAAGCCAAGCGCTTTGTGGTGTTGTTCGATTACGACCCTCACAAGTCACCGGCCTCTGAACACCCTGAATTGGAACTCAAGTTGAAAGAAGGGGACTTGCTCACGGTATTCGGTGACATGGACATAAATGGGTATTTTGAGGCAGAGCTGAACGGCGTGCGGGGATTGGTTCCTAGTTTGTACGTGGATGAGGTAGAAGATGATAATGACTCCGAACGAGAGCTTGAAGAACTTTTGACAACGTCAAGCCCTGTGAAAGAGGCTTCTTCTAACAAAGGCAAAGAACCTCCGGTAAGGAACAAAATTTTCGTAGGAATCCTGTGTTTAGAAATTTAACTCCGCAACTCTGTTAAAAAGTCCGGCCTTGTTTTACTGCTTTCAATATTCGACAGCGAAACGTTTCAGTCATGTGAAATAACAAATTTTCTTTCCGTGCTTCCATTCAAGAAACAAGAGCAGATGGTTTGGAGAAAGAGAAACTGTTGCCGGTCATGTCTCCATTATTTTTCGAGTCCTCACAACCTTCCTTTATGAGTTCGTCCATGGCTCTGTAACTTACCACAATGACAAAATGTCACCTGTAAAGCAAATATATGAAATATCATACAGGTGAACATTCAAGCGCGTAACTTAAGCAGTTGACAAATGAAAGCCTAAAACATTAGATTTGAAAGGGACCTCTGCAATACCGGCGCAGTGCCATCATGAAACTTAGTGCTTTTATGTATTCACAGTTACAAAGAGAGGCCATCTCTGATGGCCACGTTACACCGTCTTCTTCCGTGGGGTCTGACCAGCGTCAATGCATGGTGGCCCTTCGTGATTACAACCCTTTCCTTTCCGGGGCCCCTGGTAGGCCACCTCACGAGCAGCTGTCATTCAAAAAAGGTGACATCATTACTGCCCACGAAGACATGGATGCGCAAGGCTTCTATCGCGTTGACTTAAATGGTGAGAGTTGTTCCTTAGTTAAAGTATCTTAGTGGCATAAAATGCGAGTGATTTTTAAAATTGCCAACTGACCACACCGCAGAAAGTCTTGTCAAAATCGTTAAGTGGTAACGGTAGTACTGGCACAAACTCCAAAGGTGTACTCTTCAGTAAGTGCGCGTTTAGGTCTTGTATCGTAACTTTAAACATTGAAACTGAAAATTTTTTTAATTCCTTCCTCCTTTCAATTGTCCTCCAATATAAAATATCCTCCCAGCTCCTGTCCTTAGGTAGTTTGATAGCATAAGTTCAGATGCCGAGTCGTAACATATTTTCGCGTTATATTTCAGGTCAAACAGGCTTTGTTCCCGGCCACTTGGTAGGGGAAGTTTCTTCTTCTACTTCTTTTCTTCAGCCCGTAAGTAAAAACTGCACAGTCTTGGAATGGATAATTATATTATATAAATATTTGCCTTCCTTGTAGTTTTTTGTCTTTTTTCCAGCCGGCTGTAAAGTGATCCTTTTCCCTCCTGACTTTTCGTTTCTTTTCTTCACTTTGTAGAATAGCAGCCGCGCCCCAGAGCAGATTTTAGGGATGCTGGACAAAGTTCAAGCCCGGGAACAGCCGAAAGGTAGGTTGAAACGTATTATGAATATAATCAATAAGGGAATGCAGTTGAATGTCTCTTTGATCACATGTGACGAGGTGCAGGGCTACTATGCAGTAGGACCAAGGAAGGTAAAGATTGGGGGATGCTGAGAAGGATATCAGCGATGAACTGTGATGTTCGTCTGTTTGTTTGTTTTTTGTTTGAGTTTATGATTTGCGCAAACCGCGACATACCCCAGCTCCTTTATGGATCAGGGCACTAACTTGAAAGCAACAAATTCACAGATCTTATGTTGAATCTCTTTTTTTTTTTTTTCTTAAAAAGCGATGTGAGTTATAAGGAGTTATATCACTTTAAAAAGATGTAAATTCTTTCTCGCTAAAACTCATGCGTTAGTAAATTTCTAGAAGAGAAAATTCGTCAAGTAATGTAGTTGCTAGTAAAATTAATTTGACCATCTCTTATCTGGTATTTGAATTCTATTTTTTACACCGTTAGCCTCCTCAACAGACATACTCTCTTCTACTCCCGTTGTTGCTTCAAAAGTCTACCAAACGCCTGCTCAAGGAAACGTCACTTCGCCTCGTCACGTCCACCTTCCCGGCAGTCCTCTGCCTAACGTGGGCTTAACAAGATTCAAGCCATCACCGGAAGTGGCGAATTTGGGTCCTTCACCAAGAGCGGGGACTGTGCATGTAAGCTCAACGCAGTCTCCTCAACGGTCCATCCCGTCCGTGGTGGCAGAGAAACCAGTGACGACATCTTTAAAGCCCTCGCCCTCGAAACAGATTGTACCTGTCAGCTCAAATAAGTCTCGCTCTCCTAAGAAGGGTATGCAACATTTTTCTTTAGTAATCCCTCTACTCATTGCAAGCTGTCTATACGATGGATAATGGAGTTTTTTTTATAGAAGCTGTCAGTGGTGTCTGTGTTATAAGATTTATTTTGATGATTAGTCGTGCCTCCTGATGCCTCCATGATTTAGCACTTGTTCGTGTCTATAAATGAACTCTGAAAGGAACCTGAAGTTATTTAAAGATGATCGAATGCTCTCTATTTCCTTAGCACGCCCCAGTCCGCCAGGGTTCTTTCGAGTACTTCGACCAGTAAACCACGATGCCATGTTGCTGGCCTGGACACTACCGGAAATGGACGAGTTTGGGAGAAGCAATGGCCTTCCTGTTAAGGGTTACAAGGCACGTAAAAACTTGATCTGGCACGATTTGAGTATTTTTGTTTTGTTTTGTTTTCTGTTCCTTGTCGGCTGACGTTGGTGATGTTTTCTGTGTGATCTTTCCCAGATCTATGCTAATAGTGAGGTCAAACTGGATGTACGAAGCCCTTACATGGCAAAGGTAAGAACTGAAAGTATTCTGGGAAATCTTAAATTTTACGAATTTGTGCTTTTGGCTAACTGTTTTTTTTTTTGGCTAACTTGGAATCTTTCTTAGAAGGCTTTTATCAAATAGATTGTTTTCTCTTTCGTCCCTAAGCAAAATATCTGGACTACAGTATATAAAGTAAGAAAAAACTGTAGGCGCCCTTCGCTGGTATGATTCGGTTGGTTTGAAACTTGGGAGTTGTTCGTTTTTTGTCGCCCTGTTATTCAATTCGTTTACTGTTGTTGTTATTTAATATGGCTCTTCTTTGATTTCTTCGTTTCACTATTAGGCCTTAGTGGAAGATCTTGAACTCCGTTTCCCCATCAAATTCAGCATCAAAACTGTGGCTGAAAACGGCAGCTCCTCTGAGACAGTGTCGACTACGTTTAACGACACAATCAAAGGAAGTTCAATGGTAAGGAAATACGCTTAAAACCAGTGACATATGTTTTTTTATTGTCTAAACTAACCACTGCTCAACAAATATCATTGTGACGCCAAGTTGAACCGCACCTTTGCACTTACCAAACTCAACTGAATGTAGCATGTTCGACGACAAAAGAAAGCGTAAAGGAACTTGTAACGTTTGCCGTTAATCAGCAATGAACACACAACGTCGTTTAAACGTGTGGAGTGCTGTAATAAGTCTCGAGCATATTGCATCTTTTGCTTGAGGTTTGTCGCAATCCAGTTTCTTGAAGTTAGTTATGATTGTTATCAAAATTTGACTTGAAGGAGTTAGATAACTGTTCTGGGAATTGTTGTCTGTCATTAGCAAATATCGACCTTCCGTTAAACATCATTTGAACGCTGATGACCTCAATGTCACGTGAGAGAACGTAAGTTTGGTGTTTCCTTTTCTTTCCTGCGCTTCTGCTTTAATTCGTCATCATTGGTAACATTCTGGACGTCATTGTTTTAGCTGCTTGAGTTTCGAGGAGTAGCTACACACAAAGTATGCAGCGCTGTCTGATGGTATGCCATAAAATTTATTCTATTCTAACTTTTTTCCCTTTTTGCAGGATTCATTTGGCGACTCGTTTGAGGTAAGTTCTCTGTCTTGTAAGGGTTTGAGGTGAACTAAAAGAAAAAAGCATTGCAAGTTACAAACACTGATTGTTTTTCTCTATCCCTGTGCAGGATTCGGGAGACGAAGAACAGCGTTATAGAACGGTAAGAGAGAATTTAATTATTCCATTATCTAACTGGCAATGTTGTTTCTGTTTGCAAGGAAATGGTAGGACATATTAATTCTTGTGCGTTTGTTCCTTCAGTTTGTGGCACTCTACGATTACGATCCATTCCAAAGTTCGCCGAACTCGAATCCCGCGGGTGAACTGGGGTTCAAAGAAGGAGACATCCTCAGAGTGTTTGACACCTCAAGGAAGGATGGCTTCTACGTTGGAAAGGTACTATGAACAAGCTTTCAGTCATACAACTGTGTTGAACGTGTGAGAGAATAGATAAGCGCATTCATAAGTGGTCGTGCTTATAATGATGCGTCATTTTGGAAATGCCGGGGATAAACTCCTGTATTAGGCTCATAAACACTTGATCTCGCTTTGGTTGCTGTTTGTATGTGCATCTCTGATGTTTCCATCTGCCCTGACAGCTTAAGAACAAGAGCGGACTGATTCCATCCAATTTTGTAGAAGAAGTGGCTGTCGCTTCTCCGCGGAGACTGTCGGCTGCTAAGGTAATCACGTGACATTAAACCTATCGGATTTATACTAAGCCCTTACAAATCTTTGCTAAAGTAACGTCACCGTTTCCACCCATTTTTGTTTTTAGGTCTTTGACTGCCAGATATCTGATCTTAATTTGTCGGTTGTATAGCCCACAAAAAGACGAAAGACTTCCTACTGGTTTAGTTGTGACGAGCTGGGTTATGCACAAGATTCATATGGGAAAGATATATGTGTTATTCCAAGGAGATCACATCTTTCTTTCTTCGACTAGCACCTTTATAAGATTAACAAACACAAGTGAATGATAGATTTACATACGAAATGCAAAAACAAACAAACGGAAAGAACACTCATTAATTTGTAATATATTTTCGCAGAAGGGACAAGCAGCTCTCCCCAGCCCTACCCGGCCCATCTCGAGAGACGGCAGTTCAAGTGGAGGTATCGGTTCACCGTCACTTGACGCAAAACAGCCCGCACCACCCAGGCGAAAGGTGAGAAACTCTTGTGTGACGGAGGTTGACTTAAGCGTGAGAATTGTAGGTGAAGTACAGCCTGACAGGACATACTAACCTTTAGATCTGAGATGTGATATTTCCAGAAAGTTCCACCACGCTCACCTAAGAACGCTGCTTTACGCTTACGTTGCTTATGTGGGAGGCTTTCATCAACACATAAAATGAATAAGAACAAGAGCGCTCATCGCAGTAACATGCGCAACCTTAGTGCTGTGCGAAGAGACAGCCTTAAAAATTATTCATTTTCTAGTTGCTATGAGCGTGTTTCTGAACATAACGAGGCCCCGTGCCGCAGGGCAAAGTTATGGAGGTGAGTTTTCTCCCTCGCGCAAATGACTGAACCTAATTTTAATTTGAAAGAAAAAAAGCCTAAATTCAATACGGGAGTGACACCTGCCCTTTAACCAAACTCAAAAAACGAGAACTACCCAAAAATATCGAGCAAATTCGAGGGAATGGCGGGAAACCTAGAAAAAGGTGGCCAAGGACAATTCAAAATTAGTTGTGGTTGGAACACGAAACGAGCAAAATCGAAGTCATCACTATGAGGTCACAGTCCTGGACCCGGTTGTTCGAAAGCCGATTAACGCTAACCCAGGATTAGGAGTTTGTAAATCAATTTTTTACGCTTAAACTAGTAAAGTTAAGTTCCAGTCCAAAATTAAGGGTGAAAATCTTTTGGAAATGTTTTTATTGAACAGTAACCAAATCACTGACTCTAACCTGGGATTAGCTTAATCGTGCTTTCAACAACTGGGCCCATTTTATCAACTAGTAATTTCACTTGTAGTGGGAAAAATGATCTTAATCTTGTCTTTAATTCCTTCTGTCAGGTTATGGTTGCGCTGTATGATTACAATCCGGAGATTCAGTCGCCTCAAGATAACCCCGACTCTGAACTGCTATTTAAGAAAGGACAACTGCTAACTGTTATCGGAGAAATGGTGGGGCAACCAATTAGAATAACTCACGTGCGAAGCACATGTCATTTCACAGTTATTAAGGGGGACTAACTTAACTACAGACTTAGCGTTGTTGCCAAGGGATTTTTGCGGACTGTATTTGTAAAACACAGTTTTTCGGTGTTTTTGCCACTGTATTGGTGAGACGTGCGAATAGGTGAACATGTAAAATTAATAAATTGCTATTGCGCATGCGTAACTTGCCCCAGGCCCCAACCGCGCCTTAGAGAGAAAAATCCCTAAACCTTGGAGAAAATTATGTGAAGTTCAGATTTTTTTTGCCAATCGGAGATAATCCAGCCTTCTTTACAAGCCTACGTAAGCAATTGTTGTTAACGTACATAACTGCAATGATAATGACGAAATGGTATGAATTTGCGTGCTTATGACGTCATAAATCTCAGAAAAATGCGAATTTCCAAAAATCGATACGTAGAGTTTTGCACCTTGGCGATTGTTAACCATTGGCACCATTTTCGATATCCAGAAGTGTACGCTACTCGAGTTTTAGGCCTTTTTCTGTTCTGGTCACGTGACTTACCAAATATGGTTGTGACTCGAAAATCTTGTAAACCTTTTTGATTGTAAAAACATAGCCAGACAGCTTGCCTGTGCAAGTTAGGGTTTCCAAGATATGAGCGTTGGGAACTTTCCATAGCAACAATGTTAGCTCATTTTGTAGTTAAGTTAGTCCCCCTTAAGATTTACTCCCGGGAATTGTAGTTAAAGAAAACTGATTGGGCGGATGATGAGTTGGTGGTAAAGACATGTGGTTTGCGTTTGGGTTGGATGATCCTACCAAAATACCTTAGGAATTTAAGGAGGCTCGCAACAGTTGTTTTTTGGTTTGTTTGTTTGTTTGTTTTAGGTGTACCTTTTGAAATTAAAAGTTAAAGTTTATTTGGGATTTACTTGAAAACGCCCTTACAAATTTGTCCCTGATTTTTCCTACATGCAGGTTAGGTTGAGTAGCTTGTATCCTTAAAGTTTCGTTATGAAGTGTCTGACTGGATTTCGAGATAATCGACGGTTAAAAAAATGCGAGGCCATGCACTACCGTTGCTATGGTAATAGCTGTTGCTTGAAAACCAATGAAATAAACGTTGGCTACGTGTGAAAAAGATGTTGTAGTGAATCGAAGTTTGCCTTTTGTGACAAATTTTGATGCAGGTACACTCCAAATCCCAAAAACCCAGTTGTGAGTCTCCTTAATTTCGTTAATACTCAGAGAAATCTCGGTGCCAATCAAGTGCAAGATGTTTATTCGCTCGTATATACTTATCATCTTTCTGGTTCACCGTGCTCACTCATTTGTTATGTTACTCCTCAGCTCGCTCGTGAGTGACAAACGTTAGTGCCCTCTTTGTACGAAGTGATCTGAATAAATGGAAAGGGTTGTATATAATACAATAGTGAATTTATTTTTCCCCCTCTCTCTCTTTCTTTCAGAGTGCAGATGGCTTCTATCACGCCGATATGAATGGTCAGCTGGGGCTTGTTCCGGGAAGTTTCCTAGACGACTATACTAACGGGGTATGAATTTTGAGTTAACCACCAGTTGTGTTCTAGGCCATGGTCGCTTGGCAACCTGCTCGAGGATGTCTCCTGTTTCTGTACAGCTATTTCAATTAACGTCGAATTTTCAACCGCCAAGCTTACGCGACAAGACCAAAAGGGAACACGGGTAGTTGTAAATCCTTACTATTTGGCTAAATTTCCGCGTTGCCAGCAGCATATTTCTGTAGTGGTGAGTCAAGCTGAGACTGGAAAATTTTTGATAAATTACCCAGATCACCATACGGGCTCGTCATTTAGTTACTCCGACAACGTTAATTGAAATAGCTGCGTACGGGAAGAAATGACAAAATCCTTATTTCATGATGTTTGGTTATCGTGTGCGCGTTACTAAATAGAGCAATGTTCTTTCTGTTCCTATTGAATCATCTTTGCAGTGCATTTGTTTGATTTTTTGTTTACGATTTTGCGCGAACTTGTCGTGGTTTTGTCACTGGAATCACATACACCGCACTTGTGATTGGTGTGTGACTGTTCTAAAGATGGAAACGTAAAGCTTGTGGGATGTGGCTGGAGTGACAAGGATACTTCACAAATTAATGTGATCAAGTAAGCTGAAGCCACTCAAAAGGCACTAAGGCCACAAGGTAGCGGGCATTACCCCTTAAATCTACCAAAGCAAAGATTGAGCCCAAGCATTAGCAGCCATGGACAGCTGTTTCGGCCTTGTTGGGCCTCATCAGCATGGCATAGCTAATGGTCAGGCTTAAGTACCCACATATCAATAAAACAAGCAATGAAAACGTAAAGCTTGTGGGATGTGGCTGGAGTGACAAGGATACTTCACAAATTAATGTGATCACTCCAGCCACATCCCACAAGCTTTACGTTTTCATTACTTGTTTTATTGATATGTGGGTACTTGAGCCTGACCATTAGCTATGCCATGCTGATGAGGCCTAACAAGGCCGAAACAGCTGTCCATGGCTGCTAATGCTTGGGCTTAATCTTTGCTTTGGTCGATTTAAGGGGTAATGCCCGCTACCTTGTGGCCTTAGTGCCTTTTGAGTGGCTTCAGCTTACTTGATCACATTAATTTGTGAAGTATCCTTGTTCTAAAGATGGACCTAGCAGCAGAAGACTTATATTGTTATCCTGGCGCGGATTTTCACAGCCAGCTGTGTGCTCCATGACTGAGCTATAGTGAATCCTCATATTCGCTGTAAGGTAGAGCTTCGCTTTTGATTTGTGGGCAAAACTCACGCCACTTTGTCAACGAATAAGAAGCAAACCGCAAGCCAATCGTGACTTGCACGCGCGCATTTTCTCGCCCTTAGCGCTGATTGGTTCATTGCGCTGTTTTCGTCTGTTCTGCTACGTCAGAGAAATCATTTTGGTCTTGGTTTCGGTTTACAAAACTCGATTGTAAATTCTATTGTAACTATGTTGCGGTTGTTTTCAGGAAAATGACAGCGGTCTGGAGTCAGGGAGACGCGTGTCATTTGACAAAGGAAGATCTCCGCGTCATCTTGGAGGACTGAACCAAGTATAGACCATTGTCAGAGTTTTAAAACAAGGCCAGGCTACAAAGAATGTCACCGATACGCAGTAACGCAAAATCGTATTTATTATGATCACTATAAATATCACTAAAATATATATTGACGAGGAAGAGCTTTGCCAGAATGTGCAATTTTATGAATTTTAGTTTCCTATTCTTTTATTGGTTTTATTTATGTCTGAAAACCGCTTTAAAGCCTGTATATTACAGTAGCAAATTGCGTATAAATAGGAAATGTTTTTATTCTGTACAGAGCGACAACTTTTGTATATTTTCTCAACCGGTGGATGTAAATTCATGTGACTGTAAAAAGTGCTTAAACATGCGTAATATATTGCGCCATTCATAGAGTTATATGCTATACGATATTTATGAAAGATGAGAGAAATTACGTTGTAATGAGCGAAACTCAGCTGTTTTTATTTTGCTCTACTTGATCATTAAAAAAGCAAATTATTCGCGGAGTTGCTTTGTTATTTTGT
Organism: Pachyseris speciosa; assembly: GCA_016490735.1. Lineage (NCBI taxonomy): Eukaryota > Metazoa > Cnidaria > Anthozoa > Scleractinia > Pachyseridae > Pachyseris > Pachyseris speciosa. The sequence continues at coordinate 1,593,702 of JAEMWC010000046.1, read as the reverse complement.
ATTTTTTGGTGCTCTTTTATCTTGTATGTGCGGCTTTTAAGGTGGCGTTATATCATTTTTATTATATATTTGATGAAGAAATTAAAAAGGGAATATAAGGCATACACAAACACTCAGACAGTCCACTACAACGCGGGTGCATGTCAGGTTGAGGACGAACTGTTTGGCGTCCCTCCATTAAGTTTCAACCTTCAAATTTAATTTTTATTCACCTTTAGAATTTTTCTCACCTTCCCTTAAAATCACTCTCCCCTACTCCCTTTCTTCTTATTCATAACCCCAAAGATATTTATGGGGCAATGCACCGCACAACTATGACGGGTTTTTGGATTGCATGAAATCTCGATAAGATAATACACAGGGATAAAAGATCACAAAGAGACAAAAACTTGGCATTCAGGTATATTTCCCCCTTCAATCGTACCGCAAATTGTGTGAAGCGGAGTAATAGCACTACCGTTAGCATAGATGCGATGGAGCATAACAGTGCCCCTTTGGCGAGCGAATACAAATCCCATATTTTCTGTACCAATCCGCTTAAAACTAAGCAGCAAGTAGTGTCACATGAATGTACCCCGTTTGGCTTTGATTTGATGGGTACCATTCAAACTCTCGTGCAGGACCGTCTCGTCACTTGCATAGCACTGGCTTACGCGTTCGCTAACGCGTAAGTACAGTACCAGAAAATCGACCTTCAACTAACAAATAGTAAAACAGTTTCGTTATCATTACCACCATCATCATCACCACCACTACCTTCGTAATCATCGTCATCGTTATGATCACTGCAACCACTACCATCACCATCGATCAGTATCTTGACCCTGTATCAGAATTAACGATTGGTTCATGCGTCAGCGTGCGTTCATCGAGATATGAAGCACGCGGGAAGTTTGGAGAGCACGAAAGATGCGTAAGAGTTGCTCGAGGCGTAGCCGAGAGCAACTCTAGCTTTTTGAGTGCTCTTCAAACTTCCCCAGTGCTTCATATCTCGATGAACACACAACTGACGCATGAACCAATTGTTTTATAACATTTTCAACGCGGTAGTTTAAATATTGTATAAAGAGAAATTCCCTCTGCTACGTCATCAGCGTGCACGATAGGAATATGAAGCACGCTCGCGCAATTAAATTTGAATACACGAATTTACCAGTTATGTTATAAATATACATATCTTAGCGCTGTTGTAACATTTTTACATTCCCATCTTTTATAATTGTATTCACATATACTAATTCTCAATTCGAACCCTGAATTTGACAATAACCGAAGAACGATAAAAGACGCATTCCTTATTTACCAGTTGTTTGAACATTTTTAGTCGAATTTCCCCGTTCTCAAATCGGCTGCAGCTAGGCACAGCGCGTGAGAATTTTTCTTTTCCAAACTGTTCACTTTGAATGGTTTAGAAAAGAAAAAGTTGTGACTTCCTTACTCTTAGCTTACACTTCTTCCTTCGTTGCTTACCTTCCTTACTTATTTACTCACTTTATTGATTAATTGCTTGCCAACTTCCCTGCTTACTAAACATTACTTACCTGCTTTCTTATCACATTAGTTCCTTATTTAAACACTTCCTTCCTTTCTCACTTTGCTTGCTCATTCACTTGCTTCTAAGCTTAGTTATTTCACTTCCAGTACTTCCTGTACTGTCAGCTGCATGCTACATCCCATGACTGACACTTTCTTTTGACCATCTTATCAGTATGACTATTACGCATCAAAATCGTTCAATAAAAACAGTATGATTAATAACACGGAAAATATTTTGCAGTATGTCACCGTGTCTCATGTGCCTCATCGTCCAGCAGCACTTGTCACTCACAAGTTCCTGGTAACTGAGAATATGGACAAGAATCTGTCCGTTGTTTGGGCCATCACAACAATTAAGATAAGAAATTAGCGATGGTAGCATGCGCGCTTGCTTGTGTTATTACTAATTGTATTGTTTGCTTCAAAGCCATGACTGAAAGCGCAATGTATTAATGATGAGCCAGCAATCCATCCAGATTAAGAAGTAATGTATTTGTGGCCTTTGATACCGATGAAGTATCGCGTGGATTAATTGTGACGCTGTTCAACATGATGGCGGTAACACATAGCAACTGGAGTTGAGGGCAATGTTGACGATGTATGGAATATGTGATTTCTGACGGTTGAGTGACATGGGAACGAATTGGTCAGAAATTAATATTCTGACGGCACGATGTAGAGGGTCGCGTGTTCTCGTGGGATGCTTCAGGATTATTTAGGTGTCTTGGCGGGAGATTCTTGTAATTCTACGTCAGTCAGTCCTCTTGTTTGAATTTGTTCTAAACAGGTTTTCAAGTCTGATTTGTCAGCATAGTTTTTGCACCCTTTCCTCGGTGTCCGGTGCCACTGCATTCAATGAGGAAAACGTTTCCACATATTTTTTGACCACTTCTAAAGGGTGGTTTTAAATTGCTTTTACGTATCTGGCGTGACACAGTTCTTAGCTTTTGAACCTATACTTGTATATTTCATTTTCATGTCAGTACAATTTGCAATGTATGTTTCAGTTGTATTTAGGTATAAATACATTCTTCAGATTGCCGACTGGCCCATCCTAAATAAACTGTTCGCTTTCAAATGTCGTGTGAAGTCAGAATCCAACATTTCGGCCTCTTCTAGTTTCTATTACAGAAAAGTGACGTTGTAAAACAAGGTTAGTTGTCAGTTCAAATTTCCAGAGGTCACTTTGTTCGCGCTATATCAGCAAAGCGTACATTATTTTAGAGGGTCACTCAGTATTATGGACAAAATACAGTTCTTTCCATGTATCGCAGATAGCAGGCTAAGGGGTCCACAAAGTTTGGCAAAACGTAGGATTAACCAAGAATCGTTTGGTCTTCTGTAGCGATAATTTTCATGCAACAAGGACAGGCCTCTGGCAAGTAAATCCTTCCAGTGCATGGGTAATAGCACGGCCGTCTCTGTCACTTATTTTTCTCGGCCGACTTCCCTTTTTTTAGAACACTTAGTTGTTACCTTGTGACTCTCGCTTACTGGATGGATGGCATATTCGAGCTACAGACGTCTTCGAGATTTGACATTTTCGCGCGATTTCCCCGAGTGAGAGCCTTGTCTTTTCTGTAAGAAATCACACTTTTGCTCGCTGTTCGGCAGAAATGTTTCTCGTGTACACCAAAATCTGTTATGCCCGTTGCTCCCCTGCCGACCGTTAGGAACGTTAACCCTTTCAAATACCGCACTACCCTGGCTCCAGAGGTCCGTTCTCTCAAAATACCTAGGATAAAATAAAATCGTTTGAAAAAGCTCCCGAGACAGACCTCTGGAGCGGTTACCATTTGGATGGAGAACCCGGTAATTCCGGGAATAATTCAAATGGAACGGTTCATCCCAGTGGAATATTTTCGGAAAAAGGCAATACCTTTCGAGGTATACCTTTTTCTCACTTTTACCGGATGTAGGTGACGGGTAGTACAGTAAATCTTAAGCCAACCAAACCCACAAATGATGTCAAAACGATACAAAAGGGAGAGTCATTCGAACACACAGTAGCTATCTTACAATGGGCTTTATTCTTTCCAAGTTCAGTTTCGGTCTCTCTCAAATCTTTCTTGCGATGAATCCAATGATTCTAAGATCCGATGAATAAGACGAGAAAGATGCAAACGAAGCAAAGGATGTGGTCAATGCGAAAGAGGCGGGAAATGCGGTTCGAACTAGAACACAAAATAAGCAAAACTATCTTAGGACTCTAACATATTTCAAATCCGACACGCAATAACACATGTGCCAGAATAAACTAAAGAAAATTAGCGACTGAAGTAACGTCTATCTTTACATATACAGGGCAATAAAACGAAATTGACTTACTTTAGTCTCCGCAGGTATATATCTAGTATCTTTGAGTCGTCTTCGCAAGGAAAGGGTGATCCTTGTCCTAGCTTATTGTTCTTCTATTCTGATTTTCTGTCACACCCAACATGGGTTTTAATTCACATGAAAGCGAGGTAAGCTATCGAGTTACTGAAGACAAACTGATAAATAGACACTGGGCGTGTAAAACTAACACCGGAATTCCCGGAAATTTCTGTACCATTTGTCCACAATTACCAGTGCCTGGCTCTTCACGGTGAAACTATTTTGTCTTTTGTTGATACCCAGACCCCGGCCCACTAGCATCCGAAAAATGTGGGATCAAATGATGCAGTTCCATCGGTTACGTTTCCTTGGTGCGAAATTAGTGCAGTTCCATTTGTCAAAAAAAATCCACCGAAAATTCCATTCAAATGGTAAGCACTCCTGGTCACACAAGCAATCAACCTCATTCCCATTTGACAACTTAGTTCAGAATTTGAACTAGGTCGCTGATTGGTTACTACATTATCCGCTGGGATTTGAGGATGTAACAGCAGCCTTGATTGGCTACATGAAACAACTTCTTGCGTGAGATTGAAAAACCGGTTTTGAGGTTTACATCAGAACAAACCAACAAAATAGCGAACGTAGAAGGAGAGTTAAATTTCTTCAGCCTAGTCCCTAGGCGTTCCCTCTTTCCACCCTTGTCCGCGCGAAGTCTGGGAAGGAGTGGGCGAGAGACCGCCTAGCAAATATTGCCAAAATACCCCTGATTTTAGGGCAAAAAAAGCCCTGGTTGGAATTTACTAGTTTCCACGTCGTATTATGTGAAAGCTTACCGCCGATGCGACAAATCCGTGCAATGGAAGTGTCCACAAACGACAGAAAGTTCTAACTTTGTGGAATAACCATTTTAGTCTGTTATTTTGCGTTGCTTTTCCGTTCAAAGTTCTGTCGTGTTCATATTAAAGTTACATGTACTTCGCCGCACATTTTTTATCGTGAGCATAATTTTTGTAGATTCAGACGAGTGCGATGTGGACACCCATCCTTTGTGAAGCAGCCTCAAAGGTATATTATGCCATTATTGTAACGTACGAGCTCGTGCATATTTCAGTGTTGATTCTGTGGGACGTAAAAGAACCCACACACTGCTCGAAAAGAGTAGGGGACGTAGTTCCCGGTGTGGTGGTCTACCTCTCATCTGATGGTTAAATTCTCGGAGATATTAGCTGCACAAGCTACTCTAAAATCCGAGGGTAAATAAAATAATGTATGTATGTATGTATGTATGTATGTATGTATGTATGTTTATGGTGGATATGGCAGTATTTGCAAGGCGTTCTCCGCGAGTCTCTCTCGATGACGTCACCGCTGATAGTTGGGTTTAACCGAGCCGAGAACACTTAGTGACTAGGCTGAAATTTCTTGACTTCTTTTAGAAATACGGTTGATTACGCTCTAATTTCAAAAGTTTCGAACGTCGAACAACTGAAGCCTGCTTAGGAAGAAGCTCTCTTCAAATTTGTCGAACCAAGAGACGTGTTTTGTGTCCTTCCCACCGGTTGTGGTAAATTGTCGATTTTCCAGTTGGTGCCATTGGTTTGTGCGTATTTCTATGAAGAAGGGTTTGACTACCCAAAGAAGCCCATTCTGTTGGTAATATGCCCTCTCAGTTCCTTGGTCGAGTCGCATATTCAGGAGCTAGCTAATTACGGCATTTCTTCATGATATCTTGGTAGCGATGGTCTTGTCAAAGATGATGTCTTGCAGCAATCTGTTGTATTTACCAGTCCCGAACTCGTTGTTCGCGAGGAAAGGTTGCGAAAAATTTTGCGGTCGTGTGAATTTCAAGATAACTTGTTTGGTTTGGTAACCGATGAAGCACATCCGAAATTTTGTTTTTTGGCAAACGAAACAACCGGCGAGATCGATTAAAGATTTTTTAAGCATTCTATTTTTAAGTATTGCGTGTTATTGCACGTGCGAATGCCAGCTGTCAACACGTCAGCTGTCAAATCGGTTTGGTGAGATATGTGATCCTCAACTTGCATGGAAATGAGGCTGGCAACTTCCGTGATCAGAGGTTATTTTTTCCTCTCGGCGCTTGCGCCTGTGTCCGCAGCTTCGCCGCGTAATTTCCCTCAGCCAAACGAAAAAAAAAAACCTCTGGCACCCAGGGTAATACCGCACGCGCCAGTATGAAATAGTACAATTGCCATTAATATACCACGCGTTTCCTACCGTTGTTTCTCAATCCGTTCAGAAAAAGACTTTAATAACTCACAGGAAACCCAGAAAATAGGCTCTGTATTACCATTTGTTTACAACGCAGACTAAAAACCCGATTCACACTGTAGCAAACCACTGGGAATTGGCATTCCAACCCAAAATCTAGACAAAGCGGGCTAAAAGTGCAGTCATCGCGATACGAACATAATTCACTCTAATTTCCCCCTCTCCCCCCCCCCCCCACCTCAAACAATGTTTAACTGGGGCGAGGACAGACATTAGCCAAACAAAAGAAGTGTCAATGTGCGCTGAGAGCTTTTCAACATTTCCTGGGGGGGTGGGGTAGGAGGGTAGGGTGGGTCCTGGGTCATAATAATGACGGCGAGAGTAAAAGGATTCCTGGAACTGTCCCAAGGCTATCTGTCCTCCATTGTAGGATCGATCGACAGACTCGATCCACAAAATTTGATTCTTTTCAGCCTGGTAGAGCATAATTCTTGATTTTACGAAATTGTGATACAATCCTGGTGCGTATCGGAGCTAATTTACATGTAATTTAACTTGAAAACCAGCTTATAAATACAGTTGATCTGCACGAAAATCGAGGGACCTGGTTGATTGTAACCTTTGACATATTTCACGGATAATGGACGCCATATTGAAAAATTAAATTCGCAAAGGACTATGGGTCAAAAAGGGGGCATAATTTCCAAGATGGCGTTGCTCGAGCGTGGAGATGCGGAAAATGATGCAGATTATTTTAAAGGCTAGGGAGTAGAAAAGTTGAAATCCTATATGTCAGAAAGAGTAGTCCCTGTAGGAAACACAAACAAACAAGATTATTAACGTAAATTGGGGCTTAAAGTAGTCAAAACTGTTCGAGAAAGTCAGAAAGAAGTAGAGAGAGAACGTGTAATAAAATTAAGCCTAGAAGAAGAGGGAAGAATCAATCTTCCTGACCCGGAAACGTTACTCGAAGGATGGGAAGGTAGTGCACTCAGCTACCCTGAGCTATCACAGATCAATGTGGAAAAGTATTGGGATGGAAGTAAGTAAGTTATAGTGTTTGACTGAATTCAAAGCCGGTCTAATTGTCACAGTGATCTCCAATAACTAACAACCAATAATTCCCTGGTCTCGAAATTTTTGCTTGAACTAAAAGGATGTAGTCGGATGAGTTTATTGCATTCACCAGCTCACTTTATACAGCTACTGCAGAACAGACCATGCACATATATGTGGCATAAACTCTTACTAATTAGCAGTCTCCCTCAATTTTTAATATTGCTACCCACATTTAAATTCAGAAACTGACAAGGCCATAGGCATCAAGACAGGAGGAAAGGAGGCACTAAGAGATGGAAAATCACTATTTTTGTCCGGGCATATAAAGAACCTAAATACCATGAAATCAGTGGTAACGCAAATGTTGGTGACACCCATTTTTTTGAACTTTATACTAACTGATGACCGTAACTACCTTACAGGTTGTTCGTGAGACAACAGTTTATGCTGCCCCATCCACATCCTGGGTATTTCTGCACAAACAAAATGCAACCATATCTGATGCCTTCTGTTCGTGCCCAGCTGGGTATGTTTGTATTGTTGAATGATTTCACTTAATCTTTCACGGTAAATCAATTAGTCGTAATGAGCTGTATTTATTTCGCAGAGTAAGAGGGAGCTGTAAGCATGTTGCAGGGATTTGCCACCATATACTTGCAGCAATTGCTAGAGGCGAAAATATGTCTGTAACATCAAGGAAACAAGCATGGGATCTTCTCTGGCAAATCGATCAGCATGAACCTGACTTCCTCAGAAACATAACCATTAGAAAATTAAAGGTAAGCTTTCTTTCAAATATTATAGTTGAAGTTTATGGTTTACAGTTAATTATATCATTATTAATTTTTGTCTATCCTGTTCCTCTATTTGTTTTCCGGAAACTGCCAACTGGAAAGTAAAGGAGCAAAGGGCAGTAGATTCAAATTTGAAGGACCGAGTGTTACTGCAACGGAAGTGACGTTTTGTTTTGTTTCTTGATGATTGACAATTTGTTTTCCTAATAAGCCTCGTGACCTAGTCGAGTAGAACGTGATCGACTAGAGAAACGCCTTGGAATTGTGATTGTGAATGAATGATTTAGACAAGCACGTTTAACCCGCAAACGTTGGTAAGTGATTTAAGTAAATTCATTGCATACCTGTTGTAATAATATGATTTAGCACGGAGTCAATCGAAAGGTCAAGAGACTATTATAATATGTTCCAATGACTAGATCCGATGGACCGCATGACTAGTATAAATCCTGTGAATATCGCGTATGTCTCATGGAACTATGATTGTAAATTGATTTCAGTTGACCATAATACTTAGATGAAGAGAATACAGAACCAGTGAAAGTCTAGTTTTATGCGTGCACAACAAGTGGTTGAATTCGTGCCGTGAAATTTCGTGAGCCAACTACACCAAGGACTAAAACAAATACAGGATTTGGATCTTGAAGGACTGAGAAGGGCTTCTGATAGCAAGGCTGCAGTTCTCAAAGTCTTCCCCAAGAACACCTTGTTTGGCAAGAATCTCCAGATTTAAGTGATGCAGCTGTTGTAATGGAGTACACAGAGACCGCCGAAGTGCATCCAACCATTCCAGAAATAGCTAATCCTTAGCCTCCCACGCAGTCGAGTCCCTAAAAACGACTGCGTGGGAGGCTAGCTAATCCTGAGATAAACGTAGAATGTACCAACCGCCAACTTAAAGCGCCTTGTGACATTTTGCACTGTCATCTCTCCACCCTGTTCTTCTTGATGGACTTGTAAAGATTGAATTTGTGGCGTAACAGTTAGATAGATCATGTAATACAGTATCGCGATGATTACCACACAGACGATCTCAATAATGGTAAGAGTTTTTAGCCAGACGGTTGCCTCCGAGATCCACCAATAAAAAGACGAAATAAATGCACTAAGCACTAGAAAATAGCCAGAAAATGGCTTCAAACGGTATTTTTCGGCAAAATGCTTGGTAGTTAAAGGGCTAACACATCTTTGACCTACAATGTAATAGGACTCCAGAAAACTCTAGGACCCCAGGATCTCGGCTTCTGGCCAAACAAGAAGCTATTGTTCTCACCAGACCTTCACGTGTACCATCGGCACGGTCAACATGGAGGGTCAGGTCATTGAGACAAAGACCATCGATTGCGTCGCATTTTTTACCGAGAAGGTGCCAAAGGCGATGACTTCCTTCATAAAAACAAGTTTCGGTGCTGCGTCGATTTCTACAATTGGAAAAGCGTAATGAAACTACGCGAGCATGTGAGGTGAAAACGGATTACTATGTTTTATACTACGAGACGTCTGTTGTCTTTAGATTAGACATACACAACCGGCATACAAAAGCGCGCTACACATGCGCATGCCGCGTTCTTTAAGCCTCAAGCGGAAATGCGCAAACGGCAGAAACAAGCGAGCTACACATGAGTATGTCTCGTTCTTTAAGCCACGAGTAGAAACAAAGCCCGCGATACTCATGTGTATTCCTCGTTCTTCAAGCCACGAGGCGAAACAAGCGCGCGTTACTAGTTTACACGTCGTTCTTTGAACCAGAAGCGGAAAGGTGCAACCGGCAGAAACAAGCGCGCTACACATATGTATGCCTCGTTGTTTAAGCCACGAACAGAAAAAAGCGTGCTTTACTCATGTATATACCTCGTTTTTTAAGGTACGAGTCGAAACAAGCTCGCCCTTATGCCCGAGCAGGAAGGCGCAACCGGCAGAAACAAGCGCGTTACACATGAGTATGCCTCGTTCTTTAAGCCACGAGCAGAAATAAGCGCGCGTTACTCGTGTATATTTTGTTCTTTCAATGCCAGAAATGGAAAGAGCCCTATTAAAATGCTAAGACTGCCAATTTTGAACCCATCCAGCAGGTTTTTCTATACAAGTATTTTTTAAGCATTAGAATCACTATAAAATCCCTCACTTGGCCGTGGTTCGAACCGCCATGGCGACCACGGGAACCACAACTGAACACAAAGCCAGTACGATCAAAACCATCAACTTGTCATTGTGTTCTACTCTTACATAGTCTCCTACGCAGCCGTTCTTAATTTGTCTAGTCACGCAACGCTCCTCGGCGAGAAGCGTTGCGTGACGAGATAAAAAACGGCTGCGTAGGAGTCTAACTCTTACACTAAACGCTGAAAATAATCGAAGTCCCGCTAATGAGATGCTTGTCAACTCAACAACCGTCTCTCCACTAGAACAAGGCGTAGGACACGACAACACTATCGCAGTGGCCGTTTTTTGTCATATCTAACTCGCATGAAACTTCCTGATGAGAGCATTTCGACACTCGACAACCCAGTTTGCCGACTCCTCAACCACTTTCTCCACTCGAACGACTCGTACAACGCGACAATAATATCGCAGTATCCCTTGCTTACACTAACACACTGAAAACTCCCCCTAATGAGATGCATTTGTCCACTCGACAACAATGTCTGTCGACTCAACAATCATTTCCTCCACTCGAGAGAGTCGTGCGACTCGACAACCCTATCGCAGTAACCCTTGCCATGCCTAACTCGTTCCAAAATTCTAAGTTCCCCTAATGAGATGCATTTCTCCACTCGACAACTTTGTCTGTCGACTCGACAATCGCTTTCTCCGCTCGAACGAGTCGTACGACTCGACAACACTGTGGCAGTGACTCTTCTAAGTTCCCCTAATGAGATGCATTTCTCCACTCGACAACTCTGTCTGTCGACAAGACAATCATTTTCTCCACTCGAACGAGTTGTACGACTCGACAACACTATCGCAATGACCCTTGCCATTTCTAAATCGCTCGAAAATTCTAAGTCCCCCTAATGAGATGCATTTCTCCACTCAACAGCTCTGTCTATCGAGTCGATAAAAACGTTTTTTACGACTCGTATCATGTCGACAGTATTGGACAACCCTCACGTTTCAAAGACCCGTATGGACCTGTTCTCTGATTGATTCGAAGACCTGAAACGTAACCCAAATACGCTGTCCTAATGACATCAGGTTTCAAATGTCAGCAGCAAACATTTTAATCTTTGAGCGATGGGGACGCGCGCAAGCGCAAGGATGT
>JAEMWC010000046.1:1572500-1580000 GCA_016490735.1 Pachyseris speciosa | reverse complement strand
GAATAATGTAAACTAACTAGTTTTTGCACTCTAGGTGTCTCAAGAGACCCAATAATAACCTGCTTTTCCATGTTTCTCTATGGGGACAATTTAGGACAGTTAAATTTACTTTTGTGCCCTGTTCCTCGAGCATTTGTCCGGTTACTATTCTCGAAATAACAAATTGACGTCAGTTTTTTATTGGTCTGTCCTGTTATCGACCATAAAATGCGTTATATAACATTGTTCGAAGTTGCTTTTGACTTTCGAGTGGATCTGCAGTGCAGCAAACTATGACACTGTTATGGCGTAACTTATTATCAATAAGAGGCCAAACACATAAAAACTGAAGTAAATTTGTTTTGTTTATTTATAATAACATAATCCCAGAATGGTCAAATGCCGAGTTTAAATGGGGCGAAAAGGCACCGTAAACATAAAAAGTAAGTGACTTTCATTCAAAACGACGCGAAAATGGTCAATAGCTTTTCTTGCTTTCTAATGGGTCCTTTGCAGCTGGTCAGTCACGTGGTACAAAAACGCCATGCTGGAGAGCAAGCAACGCACTGGGACAAGACAAACAAAGAAAATTACCATTTTAAATGATGCAAGCTCTTTGTTTGTCTTGTCCCAGTGCGTTGCTTGGTCTCCAGCATGTGGATCTGAATTCTTCTTGCTCTCTTTCCTAGCCAGGGAGAGTGGCATCGACAAAACTTAGTCCGGCGTTTCGGTTTCCTCTTCCCATCGCACGAATTCAAATTTTATCTCTTTGCACTTTCATTGTTGATAAAAATTAGCCAATGACCGCGCGAGAAATTTAACAGTTATTGTTTCAACAAGAATAATTGCAGGCTGAGTTCAGAGTGCCCGCTTGGTGTCGGATCATATTGCTTCAAGATTCTAGACTCTGCAGAAACCTAATTTAAATGAGCAAGTAAATAACTTCAAACTATCTTTTTTCCTTGTAAGTAGCTTTACTACCGGTAATCTTCTTTATTTCTAATTTAAAGTTACGGGACACTTGCGTATTGGTAACGAATTATTGTTAGCGAATCCTACATACATACATACATTCATACATACATACATACATACATACATACATACATACATACATACATACATACATACATACATACATACATACATACATAACTTTATTTGATAACGCAGGTTAAAATTTTAGCAACTTTACAGCTGATGTGGACCTGCCTAAACTAAATCTTAGACTAAACTAAATCAATAATAATATGAGATACAAGTATGATACAATTTTAAATTATATAAAATAGTAAACCAATAAAAATTTTAGTAATAATGAAAATCTGGTTTCATGTTATATATAACATTACCTCCCTTCCCAAATTAATATTCATGATACTTTACTTGGATTGTTTTAAGTTATATTTAAAGATAGATGAATTTATCGAATCTTTAAGATTATCTGGTAGTGCATTCCATGCTATGGCAGATCTGTGAACAAAAGACCTACGACCCAATTCGGTTTCGGGCCTATTAAGTACAAGATTCAAAGATTTCCTTAGGTTATGGCTGTTAGAGTTCTTGGTCACCAAGTAATTAATTTCACGTAGCCCTAAATTATAATAAGCATTATGTGTAATAGTTAAGATACGGAACTTATAAAAATACTCCAAAGGCATCCAGCCAACCCTAGAAAGTATATCACTGTCCTTAAAACGATTTGGTAGCTTGTGAATCAACCTAGCAGCTCTGATGTGAATCATTTCCAGATCTTTGAGCTTGGGTCCAGACCCCCAGATCACAATTCCATATAGAACACTTGGAATTACAATCTTATAGTAAAAAGTCTCCAGGATAGATGTAGATAAAAAATTTATACGTCTCAACATTTTGATTTCGGCATTAAATGCAGATCGAGTCGATGTAATATACTGAGACCATGAGAGTTTATCATCAATTGTAACCCCAAGGCATTTGGTAGAGGACACATACCGAATGGTGTCCTCACCCCACTTCAGATGTTTCAAAGGACCTATGAAGGGGGTGGTACTTAAGATCATTGCTTCGGATTTACCTTCATGTAAAATCAGTCTGTTACTAAGGCACCAGGAATTAACCTGGTCTAAAACAGCCTGTAATGCTGTGGTTATGTCATCAACAGTATTCCCTACCACATATATTGTGGTGTCGTCAGCGTACATATAGACATCTCCACTGGTAATAGAGTCAGGGAGGTCATTAAAAATTAATTAAACTCAAAGCATATATCATTACGGTTTATTGAAAATGACGGATGTACCGTCCCAACATATTTGGAAAATATTAAACTTTCGTTTGGTTTGTTAAGTGTTATGAATATTGTTTACCTTTCTAGCATTCTGTTCTTCCCGTGCACACTTGTCTAATCCGCCTCCCGCGACAAATGAGTTTCACAATATAGGGTAACGCCAACCAATGAGTTTTAGTTGTGCCTTGTGAAAACACATCTTTTTTCACGAATTGTTCAATTACAAACTTTTCACGCCATTTTCAAAACTGCAAATTTTTCTTTTCCATCACCAAAGTTAAATTTCTGTATGCTGCATAATATAGTTAATTGTAACAGGGGAAATTTTTCTGTAGTATGTTGATGACAGCGTGTTTAATGTGCCTCATCTTCCAGCAGTAAATCAAAGGATTAAGAGATGAATTGAGTAGCATCATAGTCACAGAGTAACGGAGTAGATGTTTAGCAGTCATTTTAAATCTATAAATAATTTTAACGATTCCTAGGCATACACGCGGTAAATAACATACTAAAAACACAAGATAAACGTAGAATGTACCAACTGCGTACTTAACGCGCCTTGCGACATTCAGCCCAGTCATCTCTCCGCTGTGTTCGTCTTGATGAACTTGTAAGGATTGAATTTGATTTCTGTGGCGTCGAACAGTTAGAGAGATCATGTAATACAGTATGGCGATGATTACGAGAGAGACGATCTCAATAATGTAATGAGCTTTTAGCCAGACGGTCTTCTCCGAGATCCACCAATGAAAAGACGAAATAAATGCACTAAGCACTATTATTGCGATCACTACAACAACAACGCGTTTGTGAGTCACAAGTTCTTGGTATCTGAGATGAAGATGAATGGCCAAGAATCTGTCCACTGTCAGGGCCATCACACCAAACAACGAAGCATAAATTAATAAATCAGCAATGGTATCAAACACGTCCATTGTGTAACTTTGAATTGTATTGTTTTCAGTGTTTTGGTTGAAATCCATGACCAAATCAGCAATATATAATGGATGAACCAGTAATCCAACACTAAGATCAGAAACAGCCAGATTGAGAAGTAATGTTCGCAAGGGCTTTGGTAACGATGAAGTGTTTCGTATCGCGTGGATTGTGACACTGTTCAACATGGTGGCGGTAAAACATAAGAAAGCGTTTAAGACAATGTTGACAATGTACGTAGAATCCAATTCTTCGGCCTCTCCATTGCAGAGAACATTCCAACAGAACGTTAGTTGCTCAAATTTCCAGAGATCACTTTCTAGGCGCTATATCGGGAAAGCGAACGTCAACTTACGCCAGACGGTGTTATCGACAAAATTCAGCTCTTTCCACGTATCGCAGATGCTTAAGCCAAAATCTGCAGACTAGACATAAGATTCGCTAAGAGTCGTGGTTTTCTACCGGTACCAGAGTCCTGACTTTCTTGAATACAATGCAACAAGGACAGGCAGTCTCCGAGTATATTTAGTGCTGACTGTCTCTTAGCGGCGTTTTAAGCAGATGGTTAAAGAAGTTATCAATAAATAAAGAATTATAGAGGTGATTTAGCATAGTGTGATGTTTAATAAAGATGAGACGCCACACCAGAATTAGCGGCTCACCCAGTGAGAAAATAGGCTACAAATAAAAGACGCAACTAGACTTTGCAAATGTGTTTTCTTCATAAACTTAAAACAGTTAAGTTGCACCTGGACATTTCTTAATTGTCCCTGTCATGCGTAATAGAACTTGGGAGAAAATGAATCGTTATATTTGAGAAGCACGAAAGCTATCTATGTTTCAGCTGTTTAGCAAAATATTTATCTTTTAACTGTCTCCTTATACTAAATTGCGGGTCGCTTTCAAGAATGACTATCGTTATTTTAAATAAAACTTCGAATTCAGTCTAATTTTGCAAGAATTTGTTTTTACAAAATAAAACGCAGTTTTCGGTTGGCGGCGGTTAAATGAATTTGCAGCAGATTTTAATTAGTTAATTGTACCGATGACGTCTGCTGTAATTGGCCATAATGAGAACTTTTAGAACAACACTCAATTATGTCACTATTTTATTATGTTTTTTGGGATGGGATGTGATAAAAGAAACATGCGACAAATTAACATTTTATTTCTCCTCAATTTTTGCATAATATACATATTTAGCCAAGCCTAAAAGCGGAGCTCAACAATTACTTTATTGTTAAAAGCATTTGTTTGAGTTACCATATTTCTTACCCAAATGCCCCTCAGCATACAAACGTCTCTAAAATTTCCCGTCTTGATGAAGCTATAAATTTGCTATTTGAAAAGATACGACTCCCAAACGAGACTATTTTACTGATTGTAAAGTGCTCTTTCCAGCAGTGTCGACAGATTTTCGTTACCTGGTCAATATCAAAAAATGAAAAAAGTGCGGAAAGGTTTTCCATCGGTCGTTGAGGAGTGAAAGTGTTTACCACTAAAGAACTCCAGACGTTTTTACTCCATGCCTTTAAATATAACTTTCACTTGTCGTCGTACTGATATTTAATGGAATAGTCCTTGAGAACCAATTAAGAAAAGAACGCATTGGGGAAAACGTCCACCATTTATTAATGTCTGTGTAAATTTTACCTCAATCACCCAAACAACAGCCAAGACATAAACAACTGTACAGATGACGCCGACTGAAACCGAAGCGATGCCACCGAAACAAGTGCTAAAGACAATAAGCCATGCAGTTACATGTAAACTACATATTATGTGTACCGGCCTTTCTCACTGACAGTGGGTTCTTATCCTCGAATAAAAAGCTGGTAACAGGTTTTATGCTGAAAAACTCGCAAACAAAACATTAGTACCGACCCAAAGCGTGACAAATCGACTGCAATTTATTTGTTGTTGGTTTTTTTACAATAAGATCGAAAAAAAAAGTAAAATCGGCATTATTTTCACTGAAAAAAGCACGTGTGACAGAGCGAAAACAGCCACGCCATCAAAATCAATCAACAAGTGCCATCTACTAGTAGTAGGTCGGCTATCATGGATTCCACTTCATTCCTTTGCCTCCTTTTTCTAAGATCCATGATTAACTATGGGTATATACATGGTGGGGTCCCTATCCCTACCATGGTGGCTTGCCACTAATCTCCATCGTCAAGAAAGTGCCTTGGATGTGCCACACATCTTGCTGTCATGCCTTTCAAGTCATTGACCTTTACACTGGTTCATCTGCCTCTTTCACCGGGCTTAAGTTAGCTGCCAATTCGCCGTTTAGAAGTACGCTGCCAATTCGTATCCTTTCAGATTCTTAGCAAAGACGTTCTGTTGTTCAAAAGTTTATACTTTGCTATGATGTAAAAATGCAATTTGCGCACAAGTGCGTTTATACACAACACAAAATGCGCAGAGGAAGTTGGAGTAGTCAGAAACCAAACTGTTTGGTGTTCGTCGATTAATTTTTCAATTCCAAATTTCATTTTTAATTATCTTAAAATATTAATTTTTCTCCTTCACTTAAAATCACTCTCCCCTCCCACCTTTTCTTCTTCCTCACAAACACTCTTAAAATCGCCCAAAAATTCTGAGATATTTATGGGGTTATGTGCTACAAAGCTGTGATGGGTGTTTTTTATGGCATGGAATCTCCAGAAGATAATAAGGATAAAAGGTATAAAAAGTGACAAAAACGTAGCATTCAGGTATATTGCCCCCTTAATAACTCCTCACCCTTTGGCATCTGAACATGATATCGTTTCGCTTTCAAACAAATGCTTATACACCAGCTAGTTCATCTCTCGATATCTCAGTCCTGTATCCTTTCCTTCACTACTAATTTCAGGTTCCCCAACACAGTGAATATTAGGGAATGTGTACGCCGTTATGTCACATGATCCACTTTGTGACTGTGAATAACTATTAGTGGCATCCACACCATCAGGACAATTGAAATATGGCGTTAAAGTACCGAAAACAGCCACATCACCATCTCTCGATACCTCAGTCAGGTTCCTTACCGTTCCTCTCATATTCCTTATGGAAACCCGTACATCACACCCTGTAAAACACAGGAACATCGTCTTGTCACGAAATCCAGGTTTTGTGAGAATGAATATATGAAAATCATGTATTTGAACTGCGGATTAAAGAATGAATATGTGAGTGATCATCGCAGTTATGAACACTTAAGCAGTAGTAAAAATAAAGCCTGGAAAAAATTCAGGCTTGTACTTGAATCGAACCCAAGACCTCTGCGATACGTGGGAATGAATATATGATTTTCATATATTCATTCTCGTATATTCATCACTCACGGTTATGACCAGTTCCCAGTTGGCTTCTTAGCTCATTTGGTAGAGCGCTGCACCGGTATCGCAGAGTGAAACTGTTTGCAAATACGTCATTTGAAACAGCCGGACAGTGATAAAAAGAAAGCTAGAAAGGTTTCTGCGGTCAGTTCTATAGTTGGTTTTCATGTCCCGCAAGTAAAAAATAAAATCGCTTATCATTCAAAAAATGTACCACTCACAATTACAGAGTTTAGTATGGAGCGGCCAGGGGCACAAGCATGGCAGTCGGAAACCATTGAAAACATCAGCAGTTTAGTTTGGCCATGTTAAAACCTTTCGTCTCGCTGTTGAACTTGCGAACATTCGCATAGACACTTCTCTTAAAGGGAACCTCCACTCTTACAACAAATTCACGCTAAATTGTTGGAAATAATTACTAGCTTCCAAATTTTGTTTTGAAACGTGGATATAACATTTAAGCGTACAAAAATATCGATATCATTATCGCCTTTTCTAGCTTTCAAATTTTCAAGGCGCGGCCATATTGGATTTGATAACGTGTAATGGTTGCAGCTATTGTTAGGAAGCAAATGAAGCAGAAAATCGTTTGTGTTAAACAATAGGGCAACCATTACATGTCATGGCCGCGCCATGGAAATTTATTTTTTTTAATTTGTGTACACGTAAATGTTATATCTACATTCAAAACAAAATTTGAAATCTAGTAATTATTGCCTACAATTTAGCGTCAATTTGTTGTAAGAATGGAGGTTGCCTTTAACGTCGTGTTGTTCAGACCTCAAAAGCACAAGGTGAATCGACGATTTTGTGTACGTGATATGTTCCGCACTTCTTCATTCTTTTTGTATTGTTTTTAGTCAGCGCTTACGCAGAAACGCGGGAGGTGAGCACTCTGGTTGAAACACAAAGGCGAAGGACGACATTTTTAGACTCGGACCTTCCACCGAAAGCCCGAGTGATGATGCGTTATTTCGGCAAGGCCGTAGA
>JAEMWC010000046.1:1525000-1567500 GCA_016490735.1 Pachyseris speciosa | reverse complement strand
TCTTTTAGCCGGGACTTAACAAACACATTTTATAGTACGTTAAGCTTAGACATAAGCTTAAATGTCGTAGAAAAGAGAAAAAGGAAAACAATCCTGATAGTTTGGATAGGTAATCGCATGGGGCCGAGTAAATGTCACTTGTGCCAGTTTTCAGAAAGCTGCTGAAATTGCCCTCGTCGTACAAAACATAAGTGATACTAATCCTTAATTTTACGCGGATTCATTGCGATTACGTGTTAATAACACAAAGGCAAACGTTTCAGTTCTTAACACTGCAGAAACACAGACGCCGAAAAACATGTGCAGTCAGCCAAGCGGAGGAAAACACTTGTTCGCTTGTAAAACAACAAACAAACAATTCGACTAGCTACTTCTTTGTGTCCAAAACGAGTAGATTGTTATTTATATCCAGTCGAGACAAAAATACAAGTTTCATTCCTGAACAAAATTAACAACTATTAAACCAAATGCTAAGCTTCAATTTATTTAAGTTACCTGTGTTTCGAGCTTTCTACCACTTATAAATACGCATCGATCCACTATAGTAAAAACACGCATCTACAAAAATAGCAAACGGTTTGTTCAAAGAAAGAACTTCTTCCACCAAGTGTGAGCTACTCGTTCCTCCCATTAATTCCAGTGAGTTGTTAAGAACTTTCTTGGTGAGCTGCAAGATGTCGCGGTAAAGTGAAGAAGCCCTTTGTTTTTCAACCACACAATCCAGGCGCGATAGAAGTGGATCCAAAAATTGAAGAATTTCCTGCGAACAACCTTTTGCTGTTCCATTTTCCAGTTGAAAATTCACCTTCCAGAGTATCTTTTAAGTAGTTCTTGATTTTTATGCTTTTTATGCAAATTAAGAGACAGAAACTGAACTTCGAAGATGATGTTGTTTTGCTCAAAATGAAGACACCAACTGAATGTGAAATCTCGAGCCGCAGAAAGCGCGCGAAAAATTAAGCCTCGTTTTGGCTTGGGTGTCTCGTTTCGGTTAAATTAACTCGACTTGAGCCTGCGATCCAATCGAAAACCATTACCTGGTCAGCGGTCAACTTCAAAAAAACAGCGAACCTCGATGAGCTCTAACTTGAGCCTGCGATATTGTCACGTGGTAACGGTCAGCGGAAACCTTGTTTTGACAGGTGTCAATTAGCCATGACACGGATGCCCTATATCAAAGATGTACGCTGTAAACTAGGTGATCAGCTAGAGTATGGCCGCCATGTTGGATTATTATGATTATTATTAGGATATTATTAATTATTGGGCAACTCCGTCGTCGTCGTGCGTACGCGCCCACGAGCAATACCGCTAGCCATTTTTACCATGAGAAAAGCAGTTGACGGGTTTCTATAGGTATGGTGCTCCGCCGGAGCTCCGCTATCATGTGCGCCTTTCGGGGACCGGTGAGTAACAGCGAGTTGCATAACTTTTTTATTGTAGTTTTTGTATATAATTGCGCGCCCTTTCGTTTTCCTGTTGTTTGTTACGTAACGTTTCCCATAGACCCTTTTCATAATGGCGCCCGACAAATTATTCTTTTATTCTTATGATAATGAGACCTACTAGCCTCGTCAGCATGTGTCAAATTCAATAGAATTTTTTCATTAAAGTGAGGTTAGTAGGGCTAATTAACACATATACAAAAGAATAATTAAAATCGTCCGCCATTATGAAAAAGGTCTATACCCATGTTCGCTAACACCTAATTATGTATGTAAATCGTCTTTTTTGTCACATCTTTTCGCTTTGTAATCAGTGACGAGGTTACCAGGCCGATTTCAACGGTCGTTATGTCGTGGTAAACTTGTACACGTACGTCGGCAATCAATTTACCGCTTCCTTTGGGAAACAAACCGCCGGCTGGCGTCGCTCTCGGGGCTGCTATTGGGCTTTTAGAGAGTTGAAATGAAAGGCAAACCTTTTCCCTTGATTCTTCGTCCGAATTGTTGCCGTGGGATATTTTACCATGGAATTTTGGGCCTCGCTTGGAAAAGCTGTCCCGATGAACTGAATCACCTTGCCCTCTCTCTTAAGAGTGGAAACACAGGAAGCACATAAATCGCTCAAATCGTGATAGATCGGTAAAATAACCACACAGATAGCAAACAACACACCTTGGATGTACGTAAGGTAAGGCTTTTTATTGAGAAGTCTTTCGTATAACTATCAACTAGAACCGATTACCGGGATTCCCATACAAATCCTTATAATTTGCAGCCATCTTGTTTATATTGCGTTATACGGTACTCACCATGAGCTTGGGGCGCCTGTATTGGAAGGAACTTTGGACGAAATATTGACTAAACTCAAATGAGCTTCAGTATTTTCTTAAGTTATTCATTCGGACTTTCTGCTTGTTGTAAGTTGGTCCGCGTTTAGTTGTGTTTCACCTTTCGCGGTGCTTCTCAAACTTTGTCAGTTTTGTCATACGTCAAGTCACCGATAAGGTGCGTTTGTATTTCAGTCGCTTGTTCCTTGTATATTTTATAGCAATTTCATGTTTCTGTCGTCGGTGCTATCTTTTAATTTTTATTTATTATTTTTTTTTAATCTTTTCTTTTACAAGAACCGTTCTGGTAAGGGGCTTGTTTGCCGTAGAAGGTGTGTAAAAGGGTGACATCAATAAAGCAGAGTGCTGAGATAGCCTACAGTGACAACAATAGTCTTAGGGGACTACAGAGTTAATGAGACAGAAAGAACTCCGGTCTCAAATCCCGGGCTGAAATTCGCAATGTAGTCGCCGCTAAATTTCAATCCCCGGGGGAAATTTTAGCCCGGGCTGAAATTCGCCATGTAATCAGGCCCTAAGTTAACGTTTCCATGCCACGAGGGTTTTACCGCAATTTTTTTTCAAGCTAACGCCACAATATTTACATCATTACATAATTGTAGAGTTTTATTTTTCATTTCATCATTCGGAGTCAGTTTAAATGGTTTTGAGATAGAGGTTTAGGAGAAATCGACAAGGCCAAGATGATGTTAAGCTTTTATTTATTAAGCAATTTCAGAAATGTAAGTTAAAAACTATTTTTCTTGAGAATTATTAATCGTTTTCTGGCATATTGTTGTAAATTACTTTTAAGACATAAGTGCGAGTTTGTGTGAGTGTATGTGTGCCTGTGCTTTCTGTATTATTTACCAGACCCCAAAATATATATTCCTGTGTTTTCAAGTATGGCTGTCCTGCTTTCCTAGCCTCTAATGGTTATTTAGGGCAGCCAGTACTCACTTTAATTTTTTAATTCTTAGTTAAACTGGAAGTACTGTAATAGTGGGTACAATAAAGTCAGTTTTGCTGTTGTTGTTGTTGTTGATGGCAGATCCATAATGTATGGCGTCGTTGAAGAGATAATGACCTTATTTCAACATACAACTCAAGTTCCTTCCCCCACCCCTACCAGGCTAAGAATCGAGTCACGACACAGAAAGCTGGTTTGCAGTTTGTTGATGACAGCGTGTCTGATGTGCCTCATCTTCCAGCAGTAAATCAAAGGATTTAGAGATGAATTGAGTAACACCATTATCCAAAACAAAGGCGTTAGATGTACAATAGTGGCGCTACGTCCAGAGAAAATCACAACAATCTTTAGGCAGAACTGTGGTAAACAACAAAGCAAAAACACCAGATAAACTTAGAATGCACCAAACGGTAATTTTATGCGCCTTGCGACATTCAGCGCCGTCATCTCCCCATTCTCTTCTTGTTGAACTTGTAACGATTGAATTTGATATCTGTGGCGCCGCACAGTTATATAGAGCTTATAATACAGTATTGCGAAGATTATAAGACAGGGTATTTCCATAACGGTATAATTTAAAGCAATCTGAGTTGCGTTCGGGTATCCACAAATTAGTAGACGCAAGAAATGCGCTTAACACCCTTCAGTTGTTGCCACACGAACAACAACACGCTTATGAGTCACAAGTTGTTGGTATCTGAGATGAAGATGAATTTGGATAAGAATCTGTCTACTGTTAGGGCCATCACACCAAAGAACGCTTTTACTTGTATTGATGCTAGTTGCATTATTTTCAGTGTTTTGTTCTAACTTCATCACCAAATGAGCAATATATAAATGATGAACCAGTAATCCAACACTAAGATCAGAAACAGCCAGATTGAGAAGTTACGTTCTCAAACTCATAAATAATTCATAAAGTGACGAGCCAATAAATGACAGCCATTCAGGTCAGGTGGATAAATCTTGATACCCAGTGAAACACCAGATCAAGATCTTTAGGGTTTTGATTTTAGTTCAAAACCGTGTTTGATCTGTGATCAAACAATTGCATTTTTAACCCATTGGCGCCCGTGCCGGCCAAAACCGGCCGCACAAGATTCCCATGCTTCAAAACATTGAAACTCTCTCAATCGCACGAATATTGCCTTAACTGTCAGTTGTGAGCACGAAATTGAATGTCATTTAAATTTGCATATCCAATAAACGCAAGAAACGTAGCGATTTTTACCCGTCCAAATATGGCCTTTTGAGTTTGGACAAGAACGAAACTAACCGTTTTTAACGTGAAAGAGAAGCGACGAAAATGCCCCTTTTTGCCTTCATGTTTTTTTAAAGAAATCATCGTCGAAAAACCAAACTTCAACCATCATAACAAAATTCAGTCCTTGTTCTAGCTTGGAAATGACTTTTTTTGTTCATATTCTTTTCCCGAGCGTAAATACAGCCTTTTGTTCCAGTGCATTCTGGCCTTCCCGCGATTTTCAACATCTCCACCGCATTGCATGCTGGGAAATAACGAGAATTTTTGACAGCGCCCGTTCCTTCCCCCAATTCTTTCACATATAAACGTCTACAGCCACTCCGACCTACCGCCAAAAATCCATGCTTGTTGTTATCTTCAGTGCTCACAAATTCCAAAATATGCGGCGGTAGGTCGAAAAAATTCATCAATAGTCGAGTCCCAAAGGTACTAAGTGTCCGACCGGCCAAATTCCCAGTTCGTCGAGTAACAAACCAAATTCGACAACAAAGTACATCACCTTACTCGACTCTTTGAGAAAGTGGACTCTTAGCTACCGTCACGCTTAATGATGCTCATCAGGCAGCCACTAAAGGTGAAAAATGGCTGTAAACATAGCAAAAATCGCAAGCAAACCGAACTTGGGACGTTCTCGTAGCTCCACGTATGAAAATAGCTACGTCAGAATGACGTTTTCAGAAACCTTGATCCTCCAGTGCTTTAGGACAGCATCACTTTTCCATGGTAGTTCAAATAAAGAGTCACGAATGCTTTAGATCGTTTATAGAGGGAAAATCACTCCGAAAAGGTAAAAACGGCTGGGCGCCAATGGGTTAATGAGTTTTTTTTTATGGTTAAATGAGATTTCTTCAGAGATGTCTTTTTCCATCATTATTGACAATAACGATTTTGATGTGACAAAAAAGAAATAAAAACATTTCTATTCGTTTTTGATAAGTATAAAAGCGCAAGAAAGAATTTAATCTTACAACTTCTCAAGTAGAACAGGTGTTTAATTTACCCTACAAGGTGGCTCTTGAAACTTATGTGAAAGCCTTTCAATACAAAGTTTTAAATTCCATCCTTTATACCAATACCAAACTTCAAAAAATAGGTTATACTACTGATGACAAGTGTACATTTTGCAAATCCGAGCCAGAAACACTGTATCATTTGCTGTATAACTGCCCTCACTCTGAAACCTTTTGGGCTAACTTTCAGCTGTTCTGGTATTCATCTATAAAAGAAAAAAATTCACCTTACTCTACAAAATGTCTTGGTCGGTATTTTGACACGCTCTTGTCCCTTACTCAACTATTTTCTCCTCATTGCAAAGATTTATATTTGGGACTGCAGAAGGAACCAAGTTTATCCAAATATTACTGGATTCAAATTTAAAGTTCAAATAAAGTATGAAACTGAGCTTTATATATGGTGTCAGGGTAGGAAAAAAGATGTTTTAAAGGAAAAATGGCAGGCTTTCAGAATCTTTTGTAATAATTCATGCCTCTCTCACTCTCTCTCACTCTCTTTTTCTGTGTTAGTGGTAGTGTCGTAATTGTAACATTGCAATTGCTTCTTTATATTGTGCCCTTATATGTATATAAATAGGTTTTTTTTCATTTCTTTTGTTTTGTATTTTTATACTGTAACTTGTACAACTGTAACTACTTTATATCTGTATTAATCAACATATTGTTATTTAAAAAAAAAAGAGATTTTTAAACAATACAATCATGAATTGGAAATAACATTGACAACAATTTCTAAAATACAGATAGAGTTTGATACCCCCGAAATATTCCATAAGGGTCTTGAGTAGATATTTCTCTTCAAACGTCCTTCTACACCTCCATATCAAACTTTCTAAGTTAACATTTCAAGGTGAATTGACAACTTACTTAATACCCGAGTCGAGAGCTTCGCATCCTAAAAAATCGTAGCAGGCCTCCTGGCTCTGGAATACCCGAGTAATTCGCCATTCGTTAAAATAGTTTAAGCCCACTGGCTCTAATGCTTCGTTGACGAACGATAGCTTTCATGACCAAATTCTCTTCTTCGTAGACAGTATTCGACTCGCCAAAATTTGCGTTCCTTCTTCCCTCGTGGTCGGACGCTTATGAATCATGCATGCAAACACGTTCTTGTGGAAAAGGAAAAAAAATCTAACACTGAATAATTCTGCATTGTTTCTGATTTGAGAAGTCATATCAAAAACTCGTGCTTCGTGTTCCACCGGGGTTCCAAACACCTCGAAACAATGAAAGCACTCCGTCTTCGGCGTCGTGCTTTCATATGTTTGTCGGTGTTTGGAACCCATGATGAAACACTCGCACTCGTTTTTGATATATTACTTCTCAAGCGCTTTGGTGACGATGAAGTGTTTCGTATGGCGTGGATTGTGACACTGTTTAACATGATAGCGTTAAAACATAACAAAGCGTTGAAGACAATGTTTATGATGTACGTGGAATCCAATTCCTCGGCCTCTCTTATGTCAGAGAAGCGGCTATCTAACAGAAGACCCAGAGGTCACTTTGTAGGCTTTATGTCGACAAGGCAATGATTCAACTTGCAATTACGTTACTGGGTGTTATGGACAAAACAGATACAGTTCTTTAAACGCACCCCAGATAAGTGAGTCGAGAGGCTTAAACAAGGCATAAGATGCTCCAATAATCTTTGTACCAAATGAAATGAAGAATGATCCTCGCAGTTGCGAACGCAATTTTTGCAATTGCGAAAAGAAGCCTGAAAAAAATTCAGATAAATATGACAGTCATTACCTCACCTACCTGGGACCTTAACTGTACAATAGGCTACCGGGCGAAATTAAGCCCTGGCCAAACTATCGAACAAAAATGGATTGAACGTTCCAACTTTGCTCGATCCAACATTGTTCGACTGTTTGGCCGCCCATGTTGGATGATGTTCGTCTAACAATTTTTGCCCGATCAAATGTTGGATAGAGTTTGCTTTGATCAAACATTACGTCCAACAATTCTGCTTGATGAAAAAATGTTGTAGTGTTTTGCCGCTCTTCCAACAAAGTTGTATCCTTAAGTGAGTCACGTTCGCCCTGCTAGCCAATAAATAATCGCTATTTTGCTGTTCTGTTTGCAGATGTCCGGCTCAATTGCGTTTAAAATTTCTGCGAACTGATCCGGGTTCATTCTCACCATCTCTGCGGGTGTATCTTGCAATGATAACTGTAGAGCGGTATGGAACACCCTTTTCAGCTCGTTCTCTTACAATTTCATGAATTTTTCCTCGCTTGACACCGTCATTTACGTCCTCGAACAGCTCTAGTACCATAAATATTACATGTAACGTTATATAAGCACTTTTCGTTTCCGTTTTAGCGCCATGTTTTGAATTAAATTTAGCGCCAACTTGTACCGGTAGCTTGTTTCGTCTAGCAATGTTCGATAGTGTTTTTCCACTATCTCAACATTCACATCCAACATTGTTGGATGTTGGATCCAATTTTGTTCGATAGTTTTACCAGGGCTTTAGGACCCTACCATCATTGAGAGGTTTTAAACATCGCATTCGTAAAAGTGATTTAACCGTGATGGTAGAAGAGGACAACTGCTCGAACTGTATACTTTGTAATTTATACCTTAATGATTAGATTTTAAACTTCTTAACTAGGTTATTATTAGTCAAATGTTATTAGGCTTTTGATCATTTATTAGTTAACACTTAGTAGATTTTTCAATTATATTGTTAATTAATTATTTTGTAAACTTCCTAAATAAGTTATTATTAGTTAATAGTTATTAGGCTATCGTTCATTAGTTAGCATTTAGCAGATTCTTAATTATATTGTTATTGTTAAGTGTCCCAAATTAGTAGAGGGTTTTCCCTCGGATAGCTACGTTGACACATTAATAAAGTATTTGATTGATTGAAAATAGAATACACTGTTATATAACACAGGGAGGCAAGTTAATTAGTTGTTGTTTATAAAGGCTTTTTCACGTGGATATCTCATGTCCTCGTTATGCGTAACACGCACAGGGAGAAAATGAAGTAGGCAAGGTCGAAGATGCAACAAGAAATCGGGTAACATACTCCATCTTAAAATTCTAAGTTCCAGCAAGATCGTTATATATGACAGGCATAGGAAAGTAGCTTTGCTTCAGCTGTTAAGCGAAGCATTATATAGCTGTCGACTGTCAACTTTTACTAAGCTGCGTTAAGACTTCACGCATATATAGCTATCGTAATTGAAACTAAAACTTGACTTTATTTTTTATCTGTTTAGAAACTCATAAATAAACAGTTATGCTATGTCACGCAAATAGTTTAGTATGGATTGTGTCCGACTCTACAGTGGCATCATTTGGTGCTATAAACAATCGAATTTATTCTTACACTTCTTTAGGGCGAAAAAATGTTTGTCAAGGTTTTTCGGGACGATACAGTGCTTGTCACTATAGCGCTTGCCAATGGAAGATGGTCATCCGCGCGCCGGTGTTAAGTGCCTGGTGTATACTTTACTCTATACTCTACTCTTGTGCGATGCAAGTTATGTAGGGTAGTACACTATTTTTTATCGTTTGGTGCTCCATGGGTAAGAAAATCTGGTAACACATCTGTGCGAGTAAATTTGGGTTTGGTTACCGTACTACCATCCGACCGATGGACTGTACGTACGTACGTCCACCTATCCATGTACGATAATGTGAAACGTTACACCCGAGATAACCCTATTTGAAGGCAACAAGAGAAGGAGCTTATGATCTTTTAGCGGTATCGACAATACTTTTTAAAACTTAATTTTTTGGAAGACAGAACTCAACCTCGCAGGGAAAAACTCCGAGGAAAAAAGGCTCAAGGGAAAAAAAATTTCAAGTTCAAGAGGAGAAAAAGCCTATCAAATGCATCTGTATGTCACAAAATCTGACTAAAAGTTGTCATAAATCTGTTAAATAGAAAACAAAACTTTCGCGCTTTACGCTTCAATGAAAAAGCTGGAAATCGTCGTCCTAAGAGTGTAAACAACGAAGTTTCGCCGTTTTAATTTGATTACTGTTCGAGTTTCTTTGTTGTTGTTGTTGTTGTTATTCGAACCGGTAAGAATCCACTTATTTCCAAGATTGAACAAAATGCAAATGTTACGATTTTTGCGATTTTTCGTTGCCCCTTCGCGAAATTTTGTAACCTCTTCAGCCAGCACAGCCGCCGAAATTTGCGAAAAATCGCAACCTGAACTATTTTTCGCTGTTTACTATTTTTCGTTACTTCATTGTCTTCCTTCTAACCTCTTCAGCCAGCACAGCCGCCTTGCAAATTTTACAAATTTTACGAAATTTGTAAAAAATCGCAACCTCAACTATTTTTCGCAAATTACAATTTTTCGCTACTTCATTGTCTTCCTTCTAATCTCTTCAGTCAGTAAATAGTAATCTACAAACTTGACAAGGCGAAGCTTTAATTTGCAACCGTAAGATTATCTCTTTCAGGTATGGCATTCCTCGTTCTGAAAGCGTGTGGAAAATGCTAGTATTCATCGTTTGGAAAAGGTCTACAACAACTGAATTAAAATATGGCGCACGAAGATACAACATGTCCATGTATTCCCCGTTTTCTAAAGCGTGTGAACAAAGAGCGCGTTTCAACTAGTAATCTACACACTTGACAAAGCGAATCTTTTGCAACCGCCAGAGAAATATTATGCTTGGACTAGAAAATAAACGGAACGCAATGCTTAGTAGCCGGACATCGAATCTGGACTGGACTCTTTCTATGAGAGAGGCAGGAATGATAATTGTGTATCTTCAGTTGCATTTTTAAAAGAGCAAATACATTACCCGAATCTAAACAAATCCATCAGGATTGTGACGCCTTTTAAGTAATTTTACTACTAGACATACCCAATTAACAAACGGAACGCTAACAAAGCTACCTACATACCCGCCTCGTTCTATAAGCGACATGGTACAACCGATATGCTAACAAGAAAAATACCATAGTTTTACAGTGTAAGTTGAAACCATTATCAACACTAGCGTCTTTGCAATACCCGAATTTAACAAAAATTGTGGCCATACATAACATGAGGAATGGAACGAACAATTTTGATATTTAAAAAGATATGCAACAGGCCAAATTTGATTTTTCGTAGCTGATTATTAATTTCGGTGTCTTCTAGGGTTAAATAATTAAAAAATTTTAACCCAAATCAAA
This sequence comes from Pachyseris speciosa, assembly GCA_016490735.1. Taxonomy (NCBI): domain Eukaryota; kingdom Metazoa; phylum Cnidaria; class Anthozoa; order Scleractinia; family Pachyseridae; genus Pachyseris; species Pachyseris speciosa. The sequence continues at coordinate 1,556,820 of JAEMWC010000046.1, read as the reverse complement.
TTTGGTCGGTAACAAAGATTTCTTTTTTTCGGGCCTTTATATGTACAGACAGCTGTTTGCAAGTTCTAACTAACAGCAAAACATGTTAATAAAAGATGCCCCAAATGGCACTTACTTTCCTTAAGTAAGCCATTCTCAGAGAAGTTATTTCATTTGTTTTATTAATTTATGACTTGCAATAATTATTCTTATGCCTTAGTCCATATTATTACTTTAAATTTCTGTAAATTAATTAATCATCACGCAAAAGATAATTTACTTGTTTTGTTTTGAGCCACTAGTAGATTTATTCTAAAACAATTAGATTTTTCGCTCTCCATGTGTGATAGATGATTGAAGCTGCACCCTCATCACCTATCACACATAAGAAATCTCAAGCTCATAATGTAATATTTATTGTAAATAACTGAAATACCAAATGGGCTCTTAGACTGTGGGGCCCTTAAAACCACCTCTTCCCCTGCTTGTAACTGACTTGACGCAATTTGCCAGTTTTGTTATTTTCGCAGTTTTCATTGGGGCCCTCTCAACCTCCTTGTCTACTGCTTTTCACTGACTCGACGAATTTTCCAATTTTTTGCAAAATTCGTAATTTCCGTGAAAATCGCAGTTTTCGTTGGGGCCTTCTCAACCTCCTCATCTACTGCTTTTCACTGACTCAACTAATTTTTGTAACTTTCGCCAAAATCGTTGTTTTCGTCGGTTTCGTCAGCCCCCTTGTGCCTCTTCACTCACACTTCTAACATACCAATTTTTTGTAATTTTTGCCAACATCGTTGTTTTCGTCAAATTCGTCGTTTTCGTCAGCCCCCTTGTGCCCTCTCACTCACACTTTCTTCTAACATAGCGAATTTTTGTAACTTTCACCAAAATCGTCATTTTCGTCAAATTCGTTGTTTTTGTCGGTTTCTACAGCCCCCTTCTGCCTCTTCACTCACACTTTCTTCTAACACAACAAATTTTTGTAATTTTCGCCAAAATCGGCGTTTTCGTCAGCCCCGTTGTGCCTCTTCACTCACACTTTCTTCTAACATAGCAAATTTCTGTAATTTTTGCCAAAGTCGTCATTTTCGTCAAAGTTATCGTTTTCGTCAACCCCCGTGTGCCCTCTCACTGACACTTACCACAGCGAATTTTTGTAATTTTCGCCAACATTGGCTTTTTCATCAAATTCGTTGTTTTTGTCGTTTTCGTCAGCCCCCTTGTGCCTCTTCACTTACACTTTCTTCTAACATAGCAAATTTTTGTAATTTTTGTAATTGTCGCAGTTGTGTTCAATCCTGGACATATCTCTAAGAATCTGCATTTGAATGTTTTGGCTCTCTTTGGCAATTCTATGGGTCTGCGAGCAAAAATGTTATTTAAAAGCTTTAATTTGATTGAAGGAAGAAACTCAAGCTCGAGTGGGGAAAAGCCAATCAAATGCCTGTGCCTGTCTCAAAATCTGACAGAAAGTTGGCAAAAAGCTGTCAAGAAATCAAAATATCAAAAAATAATGCGCTTCACCCCTCATTCGAAAAAGTTAGCGATCGTCGTCCAAAGATTGTAAACAACGAAGTTTCGCCGTCTAACTTGATCATTTTTTGCAATTTCTCCACCTTTTCGAAATATCTTCGAAGAAAGATACGCAATATAACTCGTTTTCTTTCAATGTTTTGTTTTTGAACCGCGATGAATTCCTTTACGCTTTCATTTCTTTTTGTTTTTTTTCCAAACATTTGTTATCGAATAGTTCATTTGGATCCGCGTAGAACTCTTCGTTTACCCTCCTGCTATTCAATTCAGTTTTTGGACACAAAATAAGGTCAAGTAAAGCTATGCAAAGTTGCTCGATGTCAGTAAAAAAAATAATGATACAACGACAATAATATGGTCAAGGTGGGGAACAGTAAGATATACCACCATCTCTTTGGTAGTTTTGCGGGTCGTGGCCATGTTTCATTTGCAGTACTTGTGTCGCAGTTGCTTTTTATCGTTACCACCACCACTGGGTGACCGAAGCGTTGTGCGACGACTTAAATCAAAGGAATTAATATTTGCCAGCAGTCCGAAAATCACCATTTTATTGGAAGAAAGCATTGCATTCTGTGTTTGATACAGGGACCGCGCAGGGAAGGAGCCGGAGGGGAGCAGGAAATACCCCCTCCCCCCTCCCACTTTTTGTGGAAAAATAATAATAAATTAAGTAAAAGAAATATCCAAAAAAGGTACTTTCGGGGGATAATAGTGCTTGGCTTAAGGTACCCCGCGGCAAAACATCCAAATTTATGATCGGTTCCTTTCGATCTCGTCTGGTGGAATTTTAAAAATACAATTCATACACTCAGTTGTAGTCTTCTGTTTGTGATTAAAATTGGGTTGACAGACCAACGTGACTTCTGCTGTGTGCCAATTGTTTAAAAAAAGCGATTTTCCTTTTCTGTTAGCAATCAAGGGAGGTTCCTTGAACATCTCTGTGAGTAATGGTTGTTCTTGTATTAGTTGCCATTTGTCCATTAGTGTTTTTAAAACACGGTAACGATGGTTGATATTACGTCACGAAAGGTAGAAGCTTCTTGTGCGTTCTCTGTTTCTGTGTTAGAGCTGTTTTCTGTCCGTATAGTTCACTTCAGAGAGTATCTGTTCCACCATTTTCTTAACTTAACTTCAAAAGATAAGGCGATTTTTGAAGTTTTCTATGTTGTCTGCGAAATTACCTCTTGAAGAGTTACTCAAGAAATTCTCAAAGAAAAGACTCAAGAAAGGTTCAGTAATCTTACAGTACTAAACACTCACAAAGACGGAACAGACAAACTTTGCCTTGCTGACGTGGCAAACGAAATTGGTTGGTGGTAACGACAAACGAAAAAGAAATCTCGGTACATTCTGAGATTCCGATTAAGCGAATAATGAACCAAAGTTACGATTACTCTACCTTCATTTACATATTACGCCAAGCGCGCGTGATTACAAAGTTTATTTTGTCACTAACCCCTTTCTCTAAATGCTTGAATTGAGTTTAAAAGTGTAGAAAAGGATATCAGTTGATTATTTGAGTTAATTAAACATGTTAACTGCTGGACAAAGTTTATGAATTAGACAGAATGATATGCGTTTTAATTATTTTTAGAGTTAGTCCCCTCCCCTCACTTGAAAACGCGGAAGACCCCTCCTACTCCGCGGGCCCTGTGAGAACTTGTGTTGTCTTTAATCGTTGTTCTTGCTTACATGTACGAGAATAACAAAAACGAGGTGAAGCTATTTGGAGCTTACAACAGAACCATGACGTCTGGAAAACTACATGTCATATTTGGGCATATGACATAACTAATTTATGCAAACAATGACGCGTGTCTAACGGCTAAGATATTCTCATTATCTGAGGGCATTAAATAGAGGTAAGCCTTTCCAATAACTGAGACGGAGGTGGCCTGAACAAAAGTGAAAGGTTACGGCATGTTCATCACTCTTATAGTCCGAGATTGGAGTATACATAGCGGATATTACACGGCGGGGCGAAGATATGAAGTTTTGTAACAGCAAGGAAAAGACGTCACACAGGTCCCGGGTAAAGCTCCGTACGAATTTTACGAGTGGTGTTTTTTCTTATAAAACGCTCGTGCCTTTATAATAAATAGCGATGCTTGCATTTGCCTTGTTTGAAAAGGGAGGCCAATTCTATGATAAGTGACAAAACGAAAAGAACGTAAAAGAAGGCATAGGCGAACCTTGACAAATACCAACATCGCGGAATTATGCTTTTAAGCCACAGCGGGGATTAAATACAAATTGCAATTAACAAATTTTAACGAGTTGAAATTATGACCATACAATTATAATTATGACATTGGTAGATCCTAATTGATCACAGACTTAAAATATCAAATGTTATGAATGAAAGATTAATTAGGTTATTGCAAAAAACGTTCAAATTTCTTTCTCTACCATTACTATTAGTAATACAATATACATACAGTAAATCGTAATTATACTCTTGTCATTGATACTATTATGACTATCATTACTACCACCTCTACCCATGACTACTGTTCTTTCAAGTTTGATATACTCTTGAATTTTCACGCTTTAATACGATATGGAGTATTGCGTTTCACAAGTTGATGCGGCCCATGTCTTACGATATCCATTGCAGCTGATCGGTTACACTTCCAATTGCTGCACTCTAATAATCTAATAACGTAACTAGTTTTTATACTCTACATGTCTCAAGGGGACCAATAATAACCTGCTCTCCATATTTCTCTATGGGAATACTTATAGAGGCAATTTAAAACAGAAAAATCTTGAATGTACTTTTGTGCCCAGTCTCTAGATCGCATTTGTCAGGTAATATCTTTTGCTACTATTTGCGAAATAACAAATTGAAGTCACTTTTTATTGGTCTGTCCTCTTTTTGACCATAAATTGCGTCATATAACCATTGTCGACTGGCGACTGAATCTGCCGCAAACTTTAACGATGTTTAATATGGCGTATTATTATTAATAAGAGGCAAGACGCATAAAAACTGGCGTTAATTTGATTGTTTTTTTTTTTTTTGAAAATAACATAATCCCGAGAGTGGTCAAATGCCGAGTGTAAATGGGGAGAAAAGGCACCGTAAATATAAAATGTAAGTGAATTTCGTTCAAAACGACGAAAGCATTGTCAGTAGCTTTTCTCGCTGTTTGGATTGGTTAGTTATAACAGGTAAGAAATTTCATTCGCTAAAAAGTCGACAATTTGACGGCAGGCCAATGCCTTGCATAAATTAAAATCCTAGTGGCGGCTAAGTGAAGTTAGATAAAATTCAAAATAGATCTGAAAGGGATCATAGAAAAGAAAACGCTTTTGTTCTGGTCCGGGCCTCGGCAAGAAGCGTGGAAGATTTTCGTGTGATCCTGTTCTTCTCCAGTCATTGCAATCAAGGTTTTGTTTATTTCTCGTTCAGGGCTGAGTTGCTCGAGGCATGGTTAGAGCTAACCATTGGTGAAGATGTATTTAACCCTACAGGTTGCCATGGTATTTAATCCTGGTTAGCGCTAACCATGCTTCGAGCAGCTGGGCCCAAAGAGCCAAACAGAAGGTGCGTCGATTTCTAATGAACAGTTACGATAATTTTCTTTGTTGCTGGCGAAACTTTTGTTAAAACAAGAAATCTAGTAAATATTTTTTGAAAGACATTAGACTGTTAATATGTGTTATCGTGTGTCGAAAATCTTCATAAACCACTTTGCATGTGTTTCGATTAGACCCAGTAAACCTGGTGGAGTTTCTACAATAGAGGTAGGTTGAGCATTGGAAGTGATCTGTCTTCTTCTTGCTCTTTTTCCCAGTCAAGAAGAGTGGCACCGATCTACAAAACTAAATCCGGCGTATCGCTCTCCTCTTCGTATCACAACAATTGCACACTTATTGTTGATGAAAATTAGCCAATGACTGCGCGAGAAATTTAAAAGTTATTGCAAAATACGTCTTGTCACTCGAGTTTGAAGCATAATTGCAGACTGAGTTTGGACTGCCTGCCTGGTGTTTACAAAAGAGTAACCTTAACCAATGAGTTCTTTTAGTGCCTTGTGAAAACACTTCTTTCTTCAGGAACCGTTCCATTACAAACTCTTCAATCCACTTTTAAAACTGCAACATCTTCATTGCCATCGCTAAAGTAAAATTTTCTGTATCCTGCATAACAGAGTTAATTGTAACAGAGGAAATGTTTTTGCAGTATGTTGATGACAGCTTGTCTGATGTGCCTCATCTTCCAACAGTAAATCAAAGGATTTAGAGATGAATTGAGTAGCATTGTGCCAAAGTAATATAAAACGATAGATGTTTAGCCGTGGTGTTAATTCCATAGATAATTCTAAATATTCCTAGACATATAGCTGGTAAATTACAAGCTGAAAACACCAGATAAACGTCGAATGTACCAACAGTCAACTTAACGCGCCCTGCGACATTCATCGCCGTCATCTCTCCATTCTGTTCTTCTTGGGAAACTTGTAAGGATTGAATTGATTCTGTGGCGTCGAACTGTTAGATAGATCTTATAATACAGTATCGCGATATTTAAAAGACAGACGATCTCAATAATGGTAAGAGATTTTAGCCAGACGGCTTCTTCCGAGATCCACCTATAAAAAGACGAAATAAATGCACTAAGCACTATTATTGGGATCACTACAACAACAACGCGTTTGCGAGTCACAAGTTCTTGGTATCTGAGATGAAGATGAATGGCCAAGAATCTGTTCACTGTTAGGGCCATCACACCAAAGAAAGAAGCAAAAATTAATAACTCAGCAATGGTACGAAACGCGTCCATTGTGTAACTTTGAATTGTATACACCGAATGCAAATATGGCGGATCACTAGGTCGTCGCCTGGGACGAGTCGCATGAAAGCGAGGCTAGTAAGACTTCGATGTTTTGTTTCGACATCACCAGAAAGTCTTGCTTCGTCGTCGATTTGGTTCGTTTTGTTTCGCCCTCCCTATGCGTTTTTGTGTTCCTGAATGCCACAAGAAGGGAGTGAAATCTTCCACAGGAGAGAAATTTTTGTTTCACTTTCCCCTTTCGCCTCTGTGCGGAAAGCAGACAAAGGAAAGGAGTTCACGATCGCCGAAGAAACTGTTCAAGTTTAGCCTGGAAGATCTTAGAAAATGTGTGAGCGATCGCATTTACTTCCGAGTAGTTGTCATTTGGCTCAATGCTTTGACTGGTTTCAGCGACGTGGCAGTTGAAGTTGATTCGCTTGGCTGTTACACCGTAGTATTTGTTCGTGCGATTCCGAGCGAGTGGACGCGGACGTAAACAAAAACTTCTTCTATTTGGGACAAAGGATGTCTTTCGAGAGGAGCTTTTCTTTACCTTGGGAAGGTACTGGCCATGCAAATCGTGTTGGAACACCACCAGACTCCACATAAGCTCGTCATTTAACCGATTTTTGCAAGATCTTCTATCCTGAAGTCATGGTGTTGTGAATCGAAGAAACTTTAGTTCCCGCGGCGATTGTGAACTCCTTTTCTTCGTCTCAACGAACTGCATTAATCCACTATTTTCCCTTAGAGGTGAACGGTGGAAGATTTTTATCCCTTCTCGAGGCATTCAGAAAAACAGCAAATCGTAGGCACAGCGAAATAAAACAAGCCAAATTTACAACGAACCAAGACTTTTCTGCAAAACAAAACATCAAAGCCTCACTAGCCTCGATTTCATGTAGCTCGTCCCGGGCGCCGACCAAGTGGTCCGCTATTTTGTATTTTATATTTTGATTTGGTTCAGATTCATAACCAAAAGGATGAACCACTAATCCAACACTAAGATCAGAAACAGCCAGAGTGAGAAGTAATGTTCTCAAGGGCTTTGGTACCGATGAAGTGTTTCGTATGGCGTGGATTGTGACACTGTTCAACATGATGGCGTAAAACATAACAAAGCGTTTAAGACAATGGTAACAATGCACGTAGAATCCAATTCTTCGGCCCCTTCCATTGCAGAGAACGTTCTAACAGAACGTTAGTTGTTCAAATTTTCAGAGATCACTTTCTAGGCGCTATATCGGCAAAGCGAACGTTAACTTACGTCATTCGGTGTTATGGACAAAATACAGCTCTTTCCACTCATGGCAGATGCTTAAACCAAAATCTGCAGACTACACAACATAATGTACCAGTCAATTCCAAACGTGCCCATACCCCCCGCTCCCCCGGGGCGAAAACCCGGGCATTTGACTTTTTTGAAAAATTTTGAGCAAATGCCCCGCTGTGTTTCCAGTTTTGACGGTCAAATGCCCCACTGTCAGGGCCTCAAAAAGGGCAAATCAAGTGTAAATCTATAGCAAATCACTCGTTGCACGAAGCATTTCGGCACTCTCCCCGCTCATAATGAATATTTTATTCTAAAATCGCTTACCTTTTTCAAACCAAATCCGAAAAACTGTGCGCCAAAACTCTTTTCCGATCTCTTTTGTCGGCACTCCAAACTTTGAATAAAGGCATATCAACTGTATATTTAGTAAACAACGCAAAACCTACGAGGAATCTTGAAGTGAAGGGAGCGAAGCGCCTCCCGTGGTGAATGAATGAATATTTGCACGCGAAACCTTCGCTAAACCCTTTAGCTGGCGACCGCCGACCAATGTTTAGCCGGAAGTCAAATGCCCCACCGTGCGGGACAAATTTCGGATCAAATACCCGGGGTATGCCCGGGGGGGGGGATGGGCGCTTTTGGAATTGACTGATACATAAGAGCCCCGACTTCCTTGAATCCAATACGATACGATAATCTTAATTTAAACACGATCAATTCATCAGCCATAAAAATACATATCACATACGCTAAAATATTTAAAATTCAAACTGTGTACTGTAACACTAAAAGCTGTTTTCCGTGAATGCCGTGCGTAGACTTCAAAACTGTCATTGATCGTACGTTTAAATACCCCCAGAGACTCTGTGTTCCTTATATCGCATGGTAGACTGTTCCATAATGTGGCACCATTGTAGCTAAAGCTTTTTCGGTAATAATTAGTGCGCGGTAATGGAACATTGAGCTTATTTTCAGAATCCCTTAGGTCATAAGCAGAGTCACGCCACGTAAACTTTGAATACAGATACTCTGGAGCTAGCCCGTGCAGACATCTAAACATCATGGTGGCTTTATGAATTTCCTGCTGGCGTGCAAGATTTTTCCACCCTAAAAACTCGAGTAGCTCAGTTGCATCAGCATCATAGTTAGAGAATGTCAACACACGGGCTGCTCTATTCTGCAATTTCTGCAGTTTGTCTCGTAGCGTTTTCCCACAGTTACCCCAAACAATGTCACAGTAATCAAAGTGAGGTTTTACTAAAGCTTGGTGAATGAGATGTAAGGTTAAGGACATGCAGTCTCCGAGTATATTTACTGATGTGTCTCTTCACGGCGTTTTAAGCAGATGGTTAAAGAAGTCATCAACAAATGAAAAATTATAGAGGTGATTTATCGTAGTTTGATATATTACAGATGAGATGCCAGACCGGAAAACTGAATTTAGCGGCTCACCCAGTGAGAAAACAGACATAAAAGACGCAAATAGAGTTTGCAAATGTGTTTTTGTGTTTCTTCATAAACGTAATACATTTCAGTACACTTGGTTATTTCTTCTTTCTGTCATGCGTAGCAGAACTTAGGAGAAAATGAATTGTTATATATGAGAAGGACGAAAGGCTTCTATGCTTCAGCTGTTTAGCAAATGAAACTTCAGTCTAATTTGGAAGTTTTTTTTTGTTTTAGTTTTCGGTTGGCGCCGGCTATATGAATTTACAGCAAATTTTGATTGGTTAATTGTACCGGTGACGTCTGCTGTAATTGGTCATAATGAGAACTTTTTCGGTTGGCGCCGGCTATATGAATTTACAGCAAATTTTGATTGGTTAATTGTACCGGTGACGTCTTCTGTAATTAGTCATAATGAGAACTTTTAGAACAACACTCAATTGACAGCCAGTCTACTGTATCTCTAACAACACGCTGTCAGATCATGTCACTTTGTTGGTATGATTATTTGGCGATGGGATATGATAAAAGAAGCATGCGACTATCTTACAAATTAACATTTCATTTCTCCTCAAATTTTTCCATAATATATATATTTAGCCAAGCCTAAAAGCGGAGCTCTACAATAACTTTATTATTTTTAAAAGCATGTAAATATTCCATATTTCTTACCCATGCAAATGCCACCCAGCATACAAACGTCTGTAAAATTCCCCGTCTTTGTGAAGCTATAAATTTTCTATTTTAAAAGACCCCAAACGTGGCTATTTGACTAATTTTAAAGTGCTATTTCAAGCAGTACTAGTGTCGACAGATTTTCGTTACCTGGTCAATATCAAAAGATGCAAAAAGCGTGGAAAGGTCTATTCCATATTTGGTTGAGGTGTGAAAGTGTTTACCACTAAAGAACTCCAGACGTTTTCACTCCATAGCTTTAAATATAACTTTCACTTTTCCCCGTACTGATATTTAATGCAATTGTCATTGAGAATCAAAAGAACGCATTAGGGAAAACGTCCACCATTCATTAATGTCTGTGTAAATTTTTACGTTTGAATTACATTTACGCACTGTGCAAATAAATAGCAATATTAGTGTTTATTTAACAGTTATTGTAAAATACGTTTCCTCATCCGAGTTTGAAGCATAGTTGCAGACTGAGTTCGGACTGCCTACCTGGTGTTCACAATATTAATAGGGTAACGCCAACCAATGAGTTCTAGCAGCGCCTTGTGAAAACACTTCTTTCTTCATGGAACGGTTCAATTACAAACTCTTCAATCCACTTTCAAAACTGCAAAAATTTTCATTTCCATCGCAAAAGTAAAGTTTTCTGTATCCTGCATAATAGAGTTAATTGTAACAGGGGAAAATTTTTTGTAGTATGCTGATGACAGCTTGTCTGATGTGCCTCATCTTCCAACAGTAAATCAAAGGATTAAGAGATGAATTGAGTAGCACCATTGTGGCAAAGTAAAACGATAGATGTTCAGCAGTGGTGTTAATTCCATAGATAATTCTAAATATTCCTAGACATACAGCTGGTAAATTACATGCTAAAAACACCAGATAAACGTAGAATGTACCAACAGCCAACTTAACGCGCCTTGCGACATTTATCGCCGTCATCTCTCCATTCTGTTCTTCTTGAGAAACTTGTAAGGTTTGCCTCGGAATTTGATTTCTGTGGCGTCGAACAGTTAGATAGATCTTATAATACAGCATCGCGATGATTAAGAGACAGACGATCTCAATAATGGTAAGAGATTTTAGCCAAACGGCTTCCTCCGAGATCCACCAATAAAAAGAAATAAATGCACTAAGCACTATTATTGCGATCACTACAACAACAACGCGTTTGTGAGTCACAAGTTCTTGGTATCTGAGATGAAGATGAATGGCCAAGAATCTGTCCGCTGTTAGGGCCATCACACCAAAGAAAGAAGCAAAAATTAATACTTCAGCAATGGTAAAAAACGCGTCCATTGTATACTTTTGAATTATATTGTTTTCAGTGGTTTGGTTCAGATTCATAACCAAATCAGCAATACATAAAGGATGAACCAGTAATCCAACACTAAGATCAGAAACAGCCAGAGTGAGAAGTAATATTCTCAAGGGATTTGGTAACGATGAAGTGTTTCGTATGGCGCGGATTGTGACACTGTTGAACATGGTGGCGGAAAAACATAACAAAGCGTTTAAGACAATGTTGACAGTGTACGTAGAATCCAATTTTACGGCCTCTTCCATTGCAGAGAACGCTCTAACAGAACGTTAGTTGTTCAAATTTCCAGAGGTCACTTTCTAGACGCTATATCGGCAAAGCAAACGTTAAATTGTGCTATTCGGTGTTATCGACAAAATATACAGCTATTTTCACTCATCGCAGATGCTTAGGCCAAAATCTGCAGACTAAATATAAGATTCGCTAAGAGTCGTCGTTTTCTACGTACCAGAGCTCTGACTTCATTTAATCCAATGCGACAAGGAAAGGAGGTCTCCGAGTATATTTACTGCTGTGTCTCTTCACGGCGTCTTAAGCAGATGGTTAAAGAAGTCATCAACAAATGAAAAATGATAGAGGTGGGTTTGGTGATTTAGCATAGTTTGATTTTTAATACAGAGGAGATGCCACACCGGAAGACTGAATTTAGCGGCTCACCCAGTGAGAAAACAGGCTACAAATAAAAGACGCAATTAGAATTTGCAAATGTGTTTTTGCTTTTCTTCATAAACTTAAGACATTTACGCCTGGACATTTCTTGTTTCTGTCATGTGTAACAGAACTTGGGAGAAAATGAATCGTTATATATGAGAAGCACGAAAGGCTTCTATGCTTCAGCTGTTTAGCAAGATTTATCTTTCAACTGTCAACCTATACTAATTCGCGGTTCGCTTTCAGCAGTTATTTTTTAATGAAATGGAAAATTTTTGTTAAAAAATAAAACGTGGGTTTCGGTGTGCGTCGGTTATAAGAATTTACAGGAAATTTTGATTAGTTAATTGTACCGGTGACGTCTACTGTAATTGGTCATAATGAGAACTTTTAGGTAGATTATTTGGCGATGAGATATGATAAAAGAAGCATGCGACTATCTTACAAATTAACATTTTATTTCTCCTTAATAGCCAAGCCTAGAGGCGGAGCTCTACAATTTCTTTATTTTTAAAAGCATTTAAAAATTCCATATCTCTTACCCATGCAAATGCCACCCAGCATTAAAACGTCTGCAAAATTTCCTGTCTTTGTGAAGCTATAAATTTTCAAAGGTGGCTATTTGACTAATTTTAAAGTGCTATTTCAAGCAGTACTAGTGTCGACAGATTTTCGTTACCTGGTCAATATCAAAAGATGCAAAAAGCGTGGAAAGGTCTATTCCATACGTGGTTGAGGTGTGAAAGTGTTTACCATTAAAGAACTCCAGAATTTTTCACTTCGTAGCTTTAAATATAACTTTAATAATAACTTTCACTTGTCCTCGTACTGATAGTTAATGCAATTGTCATTGAGAATAACAAAAACGTGCACCATTCATTAATGTCTGTTTTAAGTTTTACGTTTGAATTACATTTCGGCACTGTGCAAATAAATAGCAATATTAGTGCTCCACATTTACAACACATTTGCTCAATTGGCAAACCAGAACAAATTCATTTTTTCGTCCAGTGAAGGAAAAGAAATTACAAGGGTCTCGGTTGTAGCTTGTATGAATTTTACAAATGGCTTTTTTTTTTTCTAATAAAACGCTCGTGTCTTTATAATAAATAACGCTACTCTCATTTTCCTTGTTTGAAAAGGGAGGCCAATTCCATGATAAGTGACAAAACGAAAAGAACGTTAAAGACGGCATAGGTGAACCTTGACAAATACCAACAACACGGAATTACACTTACAACAATTTAATTTTAAGCCACAGCAGGGAATAAATATAAATTGCAATTAACAAATTTTAACGAGTTCAAATTATGACCATACAATGATAATGATGACATTGGTAGATCCTAATTGATCACAGACTTAAAATATCAAATGTTATGAATAAAAGATTAATTAGGTTATTGCAAAAAACCTTCAAATTTCTTTCACTACCATTACTATTAGTAATACAATTGTAATTATACCCTTGTCATTGATACTGTTATGACTATCATTACTACCACTTCTACCCATTACTACTGTTCTTTCAAGTTTGATCTACTCTTGAATTTTCACGCCTTAATACTATATAGAGTATTAAGAGTATTATTAGTACTATATTGTGTTTTACAATGTTGATGCGGCCCTTGTCTTACGATATCCCTTGCACCGGATAGGCTACACTTCCAATTGCTGCACTCTAATAATCCAATAACGTAACTAGTTTTTGCACTCTACATGTCTCTTGGGGCCCAATAATAACCTGCTCTCCATGTTTCTCTATGGGGGCAATTTAAAACAGAAAAATCCTGAAGGTACTTTTGTGCTCTGTGTCTAGATCGCATTTGTCAGGTGATATCTTTTGCTACCATTCACGAAATAACAAACTGACGTCAGTTTTTTATTGGTCTTTCCTCTTATTGACCATAAATTACGTCATATAAACATTGTCGACTGGCGAGTGAATCTGCAGCAAACTTTGACAACTTATCAATAAGAGGCAAGACACATAAAAAGTGACGTTAATTTGATTGTTGTTGCTTTTTTGAACAATAATATGACCCCAGAATGGTCAAATGCCGAGTTTAAATGGGGAGAAAAGGTACCGTAAACATAAAAAAGAGAGTGAATTTCGTTCAAAACGGCGCAAACATGGTCAATAGCTTTTCTCGCTTTCTCGGAATGGTTTGTTATAAAAGCTAAGAAATTTCATTGGCTAAAAAGTTGATAGTTTGACGACGGCCAATGCCTTGCATATATTAAAATCCTCAGTGACTGCTAAGTGAAGTTACATAAAATTTAAAAATAGATCTGAAAGGCCTCATAGAGAAGTAAAACGATTTTGTTCTGGTCCGGGCCTCGGTAAAAAGCGTCGAAGATTTTCGTGTGATCCTGCTCTTCTTTAGTTATTGCAATCAAGGTTCTGTTTATTTCTCGTTCAGAGCGCCAAACAGAAGGTGAGTCGATTTCTAATCAACAGTTACAAGAAGTTTCTTTGTTGCTGGCGAAACTTTTGTTAAAACAAGCAGTCTAGCAACCTCGTTCCCAGAGTCTCTCCTCTTCCCGCCCCCTGGAGCGGGGAGAGGAGGAACCCTGGAAACGAGATTGGAAGTCTAGTAAATATTTTTTGAAAGACATTACACTGTTATTATTTGTTATCGTGTGTCGAAAAGCTTCATAAACCACTTTGTGTTTCGATTAGAGCGTTTGAACTCAGCGTTTGAAACAACTTCTTGCGGCTTAAACCTGGTGAATTTTTCAGCTGCAGGAGCTTCTACAATGGAGGTAGTTTCAGCATTGGAAGTGATCTGAACTTTTCTTGCTCTTTTTTCCAGCCAGGGAGAGTGGCACTGATCTACAAAACTTAATCCGGCGAATCGCTCTCCTCTTCGCATCGCACGAATTAAAATTTTATCTCTTTGTACTCTTATTGTTGACTGATAACAATTATCCAATGACTGCGAAAGAAATTTAACAGTTGTTGTAAAATACGTCTTCTCACCCGAGTTTCAATTATAATTGCAGACTGAGTTCAGAGTGTCCGCCTGGTGTTCACAATAGAGTAACGTCAATCAATAAGTTCTAGTAGTGCCTTGGGAAAACACTTCTTTCTTAACAAACTGTTCAATTACAAACTCTTCAACCCACTTTCAAAACTGCAAAATTTTCATTTCCAAAGTAAAATTTTCTGTATCCTGCATAATAGAGTTAATTGTAAAAGGGAAAAACTTTTTGCAGTATGTTGATGGTAGCGTGTCTAATGTGCCTCATCTGCCAACGGTAAATCAAAGGATTTAGAGATGAAACATTTAAAACAGATGACACAACGTTTGAATCTACAAGAAGACATGTTTTGGATACTCAGTATCCATCTTCAGTTGAAGGATGTTTACAAGCGAGTGACTTATATAAAGTAAATAACAAGTAGGTGTTGATTACAAATTGTAGAATAATAGTTACATATCAGTGAAAAGGTTACATAATACTTAAGGGATACAAGGGGAGAATATAAAGTGCGAGTACAAAACTATGAAAAATGCTGAATACAAATAGTAATTAAAGTAAGAGCGTTAAATTAACATGTATGAGTTGTTTATTCAGTGCGGGTTGTTCCCATTCAATATGTAGGGCTTCTTTGATCTTAAGTTGGAAATTAGTAGGAGACGAGTCTAAGATGGAAAACAATTAAAAGAGCATAGATTCTTACACGACTCAGAACCCTGAAGATGTTTATAGATGTGGGAATTGCGATCCGAAAGTAAGTGCTCACGAACCCTTGTGCAAAAATGTCTAGTGGTTTCACCGACATAACAGGTATGACATACTGCACATGTAAATTTGTAAACCACCTAGGAACGGAGCGCATTGGGGATCGAGTCCTTCACACTGAACATGTTACTTAATTTGAAGGAAGTGAAGGCTAACCTAATGTCTAAATCCTTACAATAGTTTTTAGCAATGATTTTTATTTTACGTTGCGCCAAAGGGAAAAGGAGCCAATATAAGGTAATTTGAAAAATCGTTTAGTCGTTTCCTTAGAACGGTCCTGCCGGGATGCATCCTCTGGGGTGTTGTGAACCTTATAAAGGTATTGATTAACCACCCTTTGTATAATGTTACGTGGGAAACAATTTTTCTTAAGAATAGATGTTAATTGTTGGATGTCGGTGTGAAAGCCACTCCAAGTGTTGTTGATTTTGAAGGCCCTGTCCACTAATGTACGAATGAGACCAATTTTGTGAGAAAAGGGTGTAGAACTGAAAAAATTAGTGAGCAGCCCCGTGTACGTTTTCTTTCGAAACACTGATGTTACTAGAAAATCGGGGTGACTGTTGTCAACGACTGCATCCAAAAAGGGTAGTTTGTGGTTCTCCTCTTTCTCCATAGTGAACTTGATGCTAGGTTGTTGCTGTGAGTTGATAAAGTCAAAAAATAGTGAGGCATCATTATCGTTGTTAAATAAGCAAAACGTATCGTCCACATATCTGCGATAGAAAAGAACTTCAGGGCCCTTGTATTTTTGTAACTAATCTTTCTCATGGTGATCCATAAAAAGATTGGCAAGAACGGGTGCGAGAGGAGAACCCATAGCTACACCGGCCGTTTGATCGTAAAAGCTGCCGTTGAATGAAAATTGGGTCTCGGCAGTAGCGAACAGAAATAATTTCTTAAGACTGGAATGACTTAATTTAAGATGGGGGTTACCCTCTACAATGTAGTGAACTGCTAAATCAATAGATTCTCCCAGCGGTATGTTGGTGAATAAACTTTCCACATCGTAGGAGACCATAAGAGACCCACTTTTCATTCATTGTCATGTTAACAATGCACGTAGAATCCAATTCTTCGGCCTCTTTCATTGCAGAGAACAGTCCAACAGAATACTGGGGATTTAAATTTCCAGAGATCACTTTCTAGGCGCTATATCGGCAAAGCGAACTTGAACGTACGTAACTCGATGTTATATCGACAAAATACAGCTCTTTCCACGTATCGTAGATGCGCAAGTCAAGAGATTCACAAATTCGGCCAGTGACTAGTCATAGGATTGGCCAAGAATAGTTGGTTTCTATGTACCGTCCATCTATCGTTTTAAGTCACTTGAATCTAAAGAAACAAGGAGTCGCATTTGTCCGAGTATATTTAACTCTGTGCCTCTTCTTCTAGTTCTTTAACAGATGGTTACAAAAGTCGTCGATGTCATCAGCGACTGAAAACTCATATAGAGCTGATTTGATATACCTTCATCTTTAGTAAGTATGAGATGCGAGACCAGAAGACTGAAATTCGATTGAAAGCAGAATATTCTGTTATGATAAACTGAGATGGACGCAATAAGGTCGCAAGTGCTCCTCTACATAAAGGCTCTTCAGTGTAAATGGGAATCTCATGCAATTAGTCATACGAAACGAAACAGTAAAATTGGGAAAAAAAATGAATCGAAGATCAAAGAAGCAAACTTACAAAAAGGAAAAAAGAAAAAGAAAAAACATTGATAACGCCATATATTGGAAAATTAGTAGATGGTCAGTTACAAAAAATCATTCAGCTGAATTGACATATCTTCTGTTTGAATAAATGTGAGACGCCAGACCAGATGGTTACACAAGTTGTGGATGTTATCAGCGCCTGAAATATTATAGAGCTGACTTGACATATTTTCCGGGCTCATGACCCAGTAAGAGAGCAGGATATTCTGTTATATAGTACTGGGACGCAAATAGTTCATGAGTGCTTTTCTTCATGAAGACTCTCGCATGCGGGCATCTCATGTTCATGTCATGCGGAACAATAATTGGGAGAAAATTAATCGATGACCAAATAAGCAAACTTTCAAAAAAAGGAACTTCGCTTCCTCTGTCGAGCAAAACATTTCCATAACTGTCTCAAAACTGAGGGTTTGCTGACTCATTAAGCATTGGCTCTTCTATTTTGTTAAGTATAATGGGGTTTTTGTATTATCATTCCCAGTCTCAAGTTTAATTGCTTTTGTTTCGATTCCACTCTTGTTCTGTGGAGGCGTCTACTCGAGAAAGGTAAGATTGGCGTTCAATTTCATACTTTTTCATACTTCATACTATATTTATTCCAGAAGCAAACTGTATTTACAATTAAAAACTAAGAAGAAAAATGCTTCTAGAAAAGGAAGTTAAGAGGTTAACCCTATATGAAAACTCCCTTTAAAAAAAGAAAAATATAAATCAAGATCTTTACAATCAAATATTTAAGTACAATTTGAGCTTAGATTTAAAATGCTGAAAGCTATCAGCTTCTACAATATCACCCGGTAAATCATTCCATAATTTGACAATCCTAACGAAAAATGAATGTTTATAACAATTAAGTCTTGCTGGTTTGACACAGAGTCTGTACTGATGATTTGCTCTCGTAGACCGAGTTGTGGCAAAATCAAAAAAGTCTTCAAATTTTAAGTGATAAAAACCAAAAAACCATCTTATAACATTCAACTAAAGATAAATAAGTTCAACTAAAGATAAATAAGTTCTACGTTCAGAATTTCGGGCTTTTTAATCTTCGATTTCAATGACTACTTATAAAATTTCCATAATGCAGTTTATCATATGACCCGTGCGCGCTTTCATTGTGAAACTATTGAGAAAATCCCCGTATGAGGGCCGTACGCCTTAGTGCGAGGATGGCCGGAAAATGCCGTACGGCCCGAGCGATACGAATTTAGAGGATTTCGTCGCGACTAACCATGTAAATTTATTTTACAACCAGAAAACAAAAACAAACAACATATTAGATCAATTTTCTGTGCAAATTTGTCAATTTTTTTGTAAAAAGGAAAAAAAGGTTAACTTCTTCGTCCTCATGAAGAGTCTAAACATTTAATATTGACTGAGTCAGGTCGGGCCGGACGGGAAAATATTTGGCTCTCGGTCGTGGCGCACGGCATGACCTCGAGTCACTCCGGACCGACCTGACTCAGTCAATGAGAACATAAAAATTTCCCCCATTCATGCACTTAGTTCTGTCATTCAAGAAAATTAAACTGGGATAACTTTTTTCACTACTGCTCAATAAGCAGTGTCCATAACCGCGCTGATCATTCACATATTTATTCTTCAATCCATAGTTAAAATATATGATTTTCATATATTCATTCTCAGAATATTTAACAACTATTCACCGAAGTGGAGGTAAATAGTGATAGATATTTATCGAGCCGTGAAGCAGCGAGGTAAATATCCACCACTTTCACTGACACTGAAGTATATACCATAGAAGCTGAATAATTAGCAGACCAAAGCATTACTTTATGTGAGACAATATACCGACAAGCGGTCGGAAATTGTAAAATCTCGCGCGTCGGCTGCTCGGGGGTGAATAGTAGTTGCTAATCACCTCCGAGTTAACCAATCAGAGCGCGCGAAAAGCACTATTCAGTTGTGTGGTATATACTAAGAGGAGATAGCGCATCTTTTGAAGTACGACGCTATGGTAAAATTACCCGAACACCAAGATTATATTCTTAACCTGTCCAAGTTTCATCTTAGTTATAAAAGCAAAGACAGTGATTTAGGAATACAGTAGAGTTGAACTGAGTATCACAAGTAGTTTTCTCTTGCATGGGTTTCAAGCCTTACTGTTCTCTATGATTGGTTAGCAAACCTCGCGCCATTTTCTCAACCAGTGTAAAGCAAATGAAAATATCGATCGTAACTTTTTCGCGTGCATTGTCCGGCTTTTGCTGTTAGGTAATTGAATTTGTTGCGAATTGCGTTTGGTTACTCACACTCCGTGGTTACGTTTGCTGTGAATGGCCAGTCAGTGAGGACTTAAAGTGCACCTCACCCCAAAATATTTTTTCGCTAAAATAAATCTTTGCAACTGTTCGAAACGCATTGTGCCTTTTAGCGCTTTTCTAAACCAAATCTTGACTTTTTATAGGCTGTAAAAGATTCGAATTCTAACCATCATCTGTTTCACGACCGAGTCATAAGAGGCATGGGTCTATTCCCGATTTGACGTCACAAACTGATTTGCATCGCGGTAAGTCTGTGTAAACATGCATGTAAATCAGTTTGTGACGTCAAACCGGGAATAGACCCATCCCCCTTCTGACTCGGTCGTGAAACAGATGATGGTTAGAATTCGAATCTTTTACAGCCTATAAAAAGTCAAGATTTGGTTTAGAAAAGCGCTAAAAGGCACAATGCGTTTCGAACAGTTGCAAAGATTTATTTTAGCGAAAAAATATTTTGGGGTGAGGTGCACTTTAAAGTGCCTACGAAGCGAAATTTGTTTCTCACTAATTTTAAAGTTTAATCCATAAAATTCAACATTCCAAAATTTGAGGTGCTCTTGATTTTACAAACGTTTGAAGTTGGGCTATTTTGCCCTCAAAAATGGCATTTGAATCGCGCGGCCAAAAAGACACGTGACAGTAGCTGTGACGTAATTTTGGGGACAAGTATTCCAACTATATATATTTCACTATATTTCTTAAGCGAAAACACATTTTTGTACCCAAAATGACGTCACATCATAGAATTTTGCGAATAAAATCGACCCAGACCCCTGACCATTTTTAAAGGCAAAATAGCCCAACTTCAAACGCTCGTAAAATCGCCAATTTTAATCACGAGCAACTCAAATTTTGAGATTCTTACGTTTTTAGGGGTAAACTTTAAAATTAGCAAGAAACAAATTTCGGTTCATAGGTACTTTAACAGCGCAGCGTACATACGTACACCTCTCCATGCAAGACAATGTGAAACGTCACACTCGAGATAACCCTGTGCTATATTTCACATTTTGGCAGGAAATCAGAAAAATAAACTGAAGACAACAAGAGAAGAAACTGATTGATCTTTAAGCGGTATCGGCATTGTTTTTTTTTAAAGAAGGTAGACATTCAAGCTCGAGGGGAGAAAACCGATCAAATGCATGTGCATGTCAAAATCTGACAGAAAGTTGTCAAAAATCTGTCAACTGGTGCGCTTCAAGCTTCATTTGAAAAGGTTAGATCTTCGTCTAAATTAAACAACGTGTAAACAACGAAGTTATTTTGGCTTTTGTCATTATTATTATCATTATTATTATTAAGAAATAAAACATGATAGAAATGTATGGAACCCCAAATAGAAACTCGAAAAAAATCCGAGTTCCAGATGGGATTTGAACCCACGACCCTCCGCGATGTAGACGGACGCTCTAACCACTAAGCTACTGGAGACTCTATGGTGAGCAAGGGTGAAATGTGGTCTTTGACTTAATATTATATGCATCACTAACAACACCACTAATAAAATACAGACACTACTTACAATGCGATACTTACACTATCTACAACATACTTACACTATCTACAATATACTTACACTACAATACTTCCAGTGCAATATACTTACAATATTTTCTTACACTACTTCTTTCGCGTTTTGTTCTTATTTATACACGTATGGCTTCCATGTTCTGAAAATTACAGTTTGAAAAAGTTTTCCACTTAGCCCAAAACATCATCAAATTATTACACTTTGCTGCAATAAAGTGTTCAGTTTTGTATTTTATTTCAACTATTTTTTTTATAGGAAGAGAAAAGAGAGCTCCATAAATGAAAAACACGCTTATAAATCAAATACGTACCGAGTTGTAGCTGCAGTGGTCGTTTAAGAATAAACGACAGCTAGCGTGACCAGCGTGACAACAAAGACAGAGCCTTCGTTGTTGTGGACCAGCGAAATCTCCGTGGTATCCCCTTGTAACGAGATCGATTTGACCTCCTACCCTCCGAAAATTGAAAAAACGACGCACAAAACGTCTGTTGGAAAAGATTTAATCTTTTCTTAGCTCATACCAACCCTTAACGGTACACTTGTCAATTTTGAACCAAATTCAAAGCAAGCAAGTTTCAAAGATAAATGAACATCTACTGAAATGGACAGGTGCCCAGAGAAAATCCTCTTCACAAAATTTATAAATGAAAACCCGAGTGGGGGAGTGGCATGCACCCTCCCCCAACCCCCCAGAGTTGTACGTCCGAGGGTTGCTATTGTTGTATTTGTTGAATTTCACTGTTCTTACGGAGGATTGTACGACGGCGAGTAAAACGGCACTGCCTATAGACCATAACCGTTTCATTATAAGCTTTTTTAAAAGCTTATAATGAAACGGTTATGGTCTATAGACAGTGCGAACCAGTGCCGTTTTACTCGCCGTCGTGAACTTGTTCACAAGTTAAAACTTGTAAACAAGTCCCAGAGGGAACCCAGTTCGCAAACTTCGCACGTTTATGCGAACTTCGACATGGAAAATCTGTTGATGCATCCTGTGTTATTTAATCTAATTCTCGTAGCATCTTCTAATTTTGCGGTTACATGTGGAGTAATCCTCACAGCCTTATATTCATACCTTTTGCCTGGAATCGCTTTCCTTGACTTCTAAGTGGCCGCTTGGTGCTTGTGCTTCTCACACCTCCTCCTGTCCCTCCTCCCCCTCCTCCACCTCCCTTTCCTCCTCCTCTTGGGCGTCATGATCAAGATCAGACGTTAAAACGCTTGTACAAGTAATATAAAGTAAAACCACCAAGTTACCTAACTCCAGCGGATATTGTGAGGCCTCCATTCCTAATTTTCCAAAAGCGGAAGAAAATTTTTCCAGTGTAATTTACTTTTGACAAGATGAACGCCGTAAAACAAAATGAAGTTGAGAATGATCGGAGGAGCGTCGTAAACACCTGTTTTCTTTACGAGAAGTCAATTAACCTCCTTAGTTCTCATTTCTTCAGCTTAAAGGATTTTTTTCTCCGTGTGCAAACTTTGGTGGCTTATCAAAGTCTAAGGTTTTGGATCTCGCGGTAAAATTAACGGTCCAAACGGCGAACTCCATTTGGATAATTTTCTCTGTCCATCCAGCAACATTTTGCAACAGGGGCTGCTAATATTTTGTATTATACTTTCTCTACTTACCTTTTGTCACTTTTACTTCTAGTAAAGTATCCAAAAACATTGGCTAACGCAATAAAAGGTATGTACCCCTTTTATTGCGTTAGCCAATGTTTAGCCAATCGCTCACATGCGAACGGTTTCAGCTGTTCGGAATAATCGTGCGTCGCAATTGGTGAGAAGCGCGCGAGAGGGAAAGAATTCCATCACACGGAAAATAAAACTTAAAGGACGGTATTTTCTACTGTTCGCACCACGCAGCCATCTTGTCAAAGGCGCGACTACACGCGACATCCTTGGAGATTCGACTGCCGATTTGTTGATGATCGTATTTTGTTTCTGTAATTTTAGCAAACAGTTTTTCATCATTGGGAACATGTTACCAAACTTGCTTATCACTTCTTTAAGTTACAGCGTCGCTCCGTTGTAAAAAACACGCCAAAAAAATCAGCCGGTTCCCTTTGTGAACAAAAGCCCCATCAGATATGGTTTTTGTGCCGGCGCACGAGCTATCTGGTATAGTGAGACATAGCCTTATCAAAGTAATTCAGCGGCAGTGCTAAAACACTTACATTATGATTTAATTAGGTTTTCTTTTTCAAGTAAATTCTCGAAAAAAAAAAGAAAATTAACACATGCTCGATTTTTAATAGTTTTGATAGACGCTAGAGAAAACTTGCAAATTATTGGCGCGAGTTTTGTCACGCAATCTTTTCCCGTCTTTGGCTAAGGGAAAAGTTTTTTAGCTCTACCCCCACTACTGGAATAATAAATATGAAACTCTGCTGGACCCTTGTCGTCATTTTCCGTCAAAGCAAACGCCTCGCATGTGTGCAAAGTAAAAACACCAGTTTTATAGTATTTTGCAATTGTTGAACATCGGGCCGCTACAAATTCATCAAATTGCAAATTGTTGTTTTTACAAAACAAAGCAACATATGGGCATAAAAATTGTTGGGAGATTGTTTTTGATTGTTGTGTAGAAAATATTTCAAGAGGAGCCTTGTCGTGCACTTTTTGTACGTTTTAGAATTTTGGTGAGATCACATTAAAAGCAGCAATAGCATAAGTCTGGCACACAATTCATTGCTGACCGGATACGGTACGAAAACAAACAAACAAACAGACAACAAAACAACAGCAACAACAAAAACGAGTTACAACTTAAAGTGAACTTAATATCAAACTGTCTACAACCCACTCGTTATTGCAACGTCGTCAGAGGGAGGGGGTGGGGTTGGGAGGGGAGAGGAAGAGAAAGAATACTAACAAACTGACAAAAAACCTACGGATAAGTGGTAGGTACCCACGGATGTGGTGGTAGGTACCTACGGATGTGGTGGTAGGTACCCACGGATGTGGTGGTAGGTACCTACGCCTGTGGTGATACGTACCAACGGATGTGGTGGTACGTACCTACTGATGTGGTGGTAGGTTCGTAGATGCCACAACGAAACCGTCAGCCTGAAGATTGGCGACAATGTAATGATAATCAGCTGTACAAAAAAAAAAGCAAGTGGATTTAAATATTTTTCCCTTTATTTTACTTCAAATCCAGCCAGAAACCGCTACCATTTTAGTTAACCTGACGCTGTAATTGTGACGACGCCATTAAGATGATTTCCGTCTATAATTTGTTTGACCCGTAGTTCTGTATCACATTGCTTTAACGAGGAACAAATGGCTTGCTTCCAGACTGCAAGGTTTACTTATATTTATAGCTTTCAAACATAAACCATCATTTTAATTTGTGTGGTCTTATTCGTACGAAGATAAAGATGATTTCGGGCGCCGTCACGCAGAGCTTGACGACAAAGAGCTTGGAATATTTCGAAATACAGGGAAACGGTAAGTGAGCAAAAAAGATTGAGCTTGGTTAATTAAGCATTTTTAAGACGTGATTTCTGCTACCGCCTTCACCACTAAACCGGGTTCTCTTGTCAATCCCAACGCAAAAGAAAGCAAATTTGACGTGATCCCTCGAAAAACCAACCAGCACAGAATTACAATTAAGGCAATTTAATTCCAAAATGCAACATGGAATAAGTACAAATGGCAATTAGCAAATTTTAGGAAGTTGCGATTATGACCACAAAATTTAAGAATGATAACAACATTGCTAGTTCCTAAATGATTACTTACTTGAAAATATCAAATTTTGCGAATGAAAAGATAATTATTCAATAGATTATTACTAAAATGTTCAATTTTCTTTCACAGCTATCAATACTAGTGATACAATAACAAATACAATTATTTTTGCTGCTCTTTCAGACCATTGATGCTATCATGATTATTTTTTCTTGCACTATACTACTACCCTTGAATCTACAGGGCTTTTTTACTTTATGCACTACTTACATTACACTCCCTACAATACAAGATTACAACTACTTCTACTTACACTACTGCTGCACAATACCATACGCTCTACTACTACTTACACTACTGCTGCACAATACCATACGCTCTACTTCTACTTACACTACTGCTGCACAATACCATACGCTCTACTACTACTTACACTACTGCTGCACAATACCATACGCTCTACTACTACTTACACTACTGCTGCACAATACCATACGCTCTACTACTACTTACACTACTGCTGCACAATACCACACGCTCTACTACTACTTACACTACTGCTGCACAATACCATACGCTCTACTACTACTTACACTACTGCTGCACAATACCATACGCTCTACTACTACTTACACTACTGCTGCACAATACCATGCGCTGTTTATATCATAATTCCATTACTCGTCAATTGAATATTCATAAATTTACACGTTTACTAATGTTGATTAGGTCGTTGTGTGCACCTCCTCCGTTACACGTCCAACCGCCAGACTCACAGCGTTTTGCATTCTACGTATCCCATTATCTCAAGGGACGCAATAATCACCAGCTTTTCCTTGTTTCTCTCCGGGACCAATTTAAGATAGATAAATCTTGAATTTACTTTTGGGGCCTAAGTACATGATAACTATCCTTGATTAAGGGATCTCTCAATCACATTTGTCAGCGAATATATTTTTTTTTCCTGTTCTCAAGTAGATTCTCAAGCATTTTCAGAGTTCAGAGTCTTATCGCTTCTCCTAAGTCATTAGATTGCCTCAATATTCTAGTCCCTGCAGCAGCAAACATTTCAATTCAAATTAAAGGGTCTATTCTTATAAATTGTTTAGAACGTTTCCTTATATATAAGAAAAAAAGCAGTTTTACTTCCCCGGTAATCCTCACTATTTCAAATTCTTAGTTGCACAGTTTGTTTTTTTGAAGTTTGATGAATATTTTTTACCACGTCAATATTCTGTTCTGCCTGGTCACACGGCTTTCATGTCAAAAGGCCAACCGGTTTGAGATTGGTGCAATACGCCAGGGTGGTAGATACTCGAATATCTCGGTAATCATAATGTAATTTACAGTGTTTCAGATAAAACAACAACTACAACTGAAGTCTTGATTACACTATGTGATTCAATGCATTGTAGTTTCTTCGTTAACGGCAGTGGCCGTGTCGCTTCATTAAAGGTCCAAAAGACATTCACTATTTTTCACTCTGCTTAAAACTGATCAAACAACACCACACTGACCACACTGAATCACACCACGTGACATTTTCTAGAGTTTAATATTAACCATTATTCACGTAACACGTTGCATGTTTGGTTTTAATCGCCAAGTTTGCTACAATTTTGATTTCTCGACCTTTCTATGAATGCCACTTCTAATCAGTTTTGCGTTTAAGAGGGATACTTCTCAAATTAATGTGATCTGGTATGCTGAAGCCACTCTAAAGGCACTAAGGCCACATGGTAGCGGACATTACCCCTTAAATCTGCCAAATGAAAGATTGAGCCCAAGCATTAGCAGCCATGGACAGCTGTTTCGGCCTTGTTAGGCCTCATCAGCATGGCATAGCTAATGCTCAGGCTCAAGTACCCATATATGAATAAAACAAGCAGTGAAAATGTAAAGCTTGTGGGATGAGGCTGGAGTGACGAGGATAGCTCACAAATAGATGTGATCAAGTAAGCTGAAGCCACTCTAAAGGCACTAAGGCCACAAGGTAGCGGGCATTACCCCTTAAATCTACCAAGGCAAAGATTTAACCCAAGCATTAGCAGCCATGGACAGCTGTTTCGGCCTTGTTAGGCCTCATCAGCATGGCATAGCTAATGCTCAGGCTCAAGTACCCATATATGAGTAAAACAAGCAGTGAAAATGTAAAGCTTGTGGAATGAGGCTGGAGTGACGAGGATAGCTCACAAATAGATGTGATCTGGTAAGCTGAAGCTAATAGGCCATTTCCGAATTACCTTTGGCCTCTTTTTGAAAGCGAGTCCTGGTGCTCATCCTTCCCATGAAAATAAGTTTTCATACGAATGATATACGTTGAGCACCAGGCCTCGCTTTGAATAAGAGTCCAAGGGTAATTAGGAAATGGACTGTTCAGGCGTTTTTCAGAGAAATCCCAAGGATGGTGAATTTATAATGGTCATTAATTTATTCCAGAGATAATGAAGTGCTTCTAACGTTTTTATATCGCACTGTGCTTCCTCCCACCCCTCCGCTCTCCCTTCTCCCACCCCCTCTTCCCCTGCCCACCCCAGCAGGCTTAGGTAGGAAAATATCCCAGGCTTAAAATACTTAATTGTAACAGGGGAATGCATTTTGAAGAATGTTGATGACAGTGTCTAATGTGCCTCATCTTCCAGCAGCAAATCAAAGGATTTAGAGAAGAATTGAGTAGCACCATTGTCCAAGAGTAAGGTCGCAACAGATCGATAGTAGTCGTGCTATGTCCAGAGATAATTATAACAATTTCTAGGCATATACGTGGTAAATAGCATTCCATAAATACTAAATAAACGTAGAATGTACCAATAGCCAACTTAACACGTCTTACAACATTCATCGACGTCATGAATTCATCGACGGCGTGGATTGCGACACTGCTCAACACGGTGGCGGTAAAACATAACAAAGCGTTAAAGACAATTTGCGGAATCCAATTCTTCGGCCTCTTGCATTGCAGAGAACGTTCTCACAGAACACTGGTTTTTTAAATTTCCAGAGGTCACTTTCCGACTAGGCGCTATATTGGCAAAGCGAGCGTTAACTTAAGTCGCTCGGTGTTATCGGCAAAATTCAGTTCTTTTCACGTAGCGCAGATGTCTTAGCGAAGAGTTTCACAAAATGTCAGTGACTAATCATCGGATTCACCAAGACCTTTTGGTTGCTTTGTAAAGTTTATCTATAGTCCTGACTTCCTTAAATCCAATGCAACAAGGACAGGCAGTCTCTGAGTATATTTAGCGTTGTGGCTCTTCCTCTTAAGCGAGATGGTTATAGAAGTTGTAGATAACATCAACAACTGGAAAATTATAAAGCTGACTTGACATATCTGCATGTTTAATAAAGGCGAGATGCCAGACCACAAAATGAATTCAGCCCGGTTGACCCAGTAAGGAAACAAAGACATTCTGTCACATAATACTAGGATGAAATTAGTTTGCAGGTGCGGGCTGTACTATAATGCCTGCCATGTCGGCGAAACTAGTCGGCATTTTTGGCCACATGCGTGCGTTACTTAGCACCTGGTCAGTGATGGGACCTCTCATATTTTCAGACATTTAAAAAATAATCTGCAATGTCACACTTTACGCAGCCAGAAATCCCATACAACATGGTTTCCACGCGCATACGGATTTAACATGGCTGCGAAATAAAAAGGAAATGAGGGGAAAATAATATTGTTTTGCATTTTGTGGCGTAGCTGCACAAAACTCAGTATTTCACATTATCGTAATAGATAGAGTCAAGTTCAAGCCATGTTTCAATTGAATATAATATGGGAATGATATATGAAATAAATCATATTTGAACTGGAAAATGAAATCAAATGAAGAATGGTCATTCTTCATTTGATTTCATTTCCGCAGTTCAAATATGATTTATTTCATACATCATTCACACTCATTTCTTTCACGGGAACATATGAACCCACAACTGACCTGCTCCCAACGTCAGTGGCTTCATAGCTCAGTTGGTTAGAGCATCGCACCGGTATCGCGAGGTCACGGGTTCAAACCCCATTGAGGTCCTGAATTTTTTTCAGGCTTCTTTTCGCAACTGCATAAATTGCGTTCACAACTGCGAGGATCATTGTTCATTTGATTTCACTTCCGCAGTTCATATATGATTTATTTCATATATCATTCACACATTTCTCTCACGGGAACATATGAACCCACAATTGACCTGCTCCCAACGTCAGTGGCTTCACAGCTCAGTTGGTTAGAGCATCGCACCGGTATCGCGGGGTCACGGGTTCAAACCCCGTTGAAGTCCTGAATTTGTTTTCAGGCTTCTTTTCGCAATTGCATGAATTGCATTCACAATTGCGAGGATCAATCCTCTGAGAAAAAAGAGTTTTAAGCGGTGCCTTTTTGATCGAAATAATCTCATAAACTAGCCACACCTTCCTCTCAATGTTCCTTTAAATAGGGCTTACCTTCATGGTTTTCTTAGTCTGCAACGAGGAGACAACTGCACCGAATTAATTCCCCATTATCTTATTCAAAAGATAAGAGATAAATCTCGCAAAACCAATATTCTTGGCTCCAAAAAACATCCTTAACATGGTGTCTCTTCTATGTAAATACTGTAGTGGCATTTTCCAGAAATGCGAGATAAGCCGAGATGAAGCCATTACGGAGGAGAAATGCACCTTCGAGAGGTTTGTTTTCTTTCCACTACGGACGCCATATTGTTTTAACGTGTTTTCAGTGATCAATTGTATTCCCCATAACAAGTTAGGTACGTGATATATGATGAACAGGCTGAATTTCGAAAAATAGCGGGAACCTCGAATTAATTAATGAAGGAAGTACAGGAAAATATTCACATATCCCAAGTCTGATGTAACACCAATTAAATCATTTCAAACGTGGTAAAGTGATTTTGTGGATACATTTCGATTAATTATCCTTAAAATTAGCGGAGCTAAGAGCATGCAAACAACAATAATAGCCTTCATTTGCCCGCCCGACATGTTGAATATCAAAATATACGCGCCCGCCGTTCAATCCGCTGCCTGTCTTGGATTTGTGGCTATGATGTTCTCGTGATTCTTTCGGTATCTAGATCACGCTTCCACAAGCTTCCAACTTAACATCAAATAAGTTATTCATATTAAATGGGAGCAACCTACATTAAATCATTAACTGTATGAAATAAGAAACGTCGTCTCTTTTCTTAGAAATCAAAACATGGCTGGTGCTATTTATCATTCTTTTGTTTGCATGTTAATTAGTCCTCTTTGCCTCGTCAACATGTACAAAATACAAAAGAATTTTGAAGTGAAAATGAGGCAAAGAGGGCTAATTAACATGCAAACAAAAAAATAATAAATTGGTGGCCATTTTGGAATAAGGTGTATATTACTGGAAATTGTGCAATTGAAACCACTTTGCGGAGAACATGCGCACGTCCAAACAATGTTACTATCTGCTTCTGGTAAAATCCCAATCTCGTCCTCAGAGCCTACGTCACCCTTGTCCAGCGGAATGGGCAACGGACGCTCTGGAAGAATCCAAAATCGGAACCAGAAAATCCTGGTTCCAGTTTGATTGCGCCTACGTGAGGTTTCAGGACAAAAATGCGGCTGTTGATCATGTTAACAAGTTCAGCAGGACCACTTCAGGGCAGTCAGCAGGAGCGATTCCACAGTTATCGACCAACAATCAGAAAACAGTCACATATATGCGGTAGAAGCCAACATGTGAGCGATTTCCTTCGAACACGACTCTTTCTAAGGATACATACATCGATTCTTTTAGAGGAAACTCAGTTACACATTGCAAATTTACTTAAGCTTTATATCACATGTTTAGAGCATACTTATAATATATGTTCGGATTCTCAAGAATCATCGTTTCAGTGTTGGCTCAAAAAAAGACCGACGAGAGCTTAACCTCAACAATAGCCCACCTAAATTTTTGTTAGCCCACCCAGAAGTTCTTACTGTAGCTGCTATTTATTTATTTAACTTTATTTATACACGGGTAAAACATCAGGACTTAAAAGTAAATTCTAAATTACATTAATTACATTGTTAAATATACTAATTACAAAATCTTAAAACGACAGAAAAAATAAATAAATAAATAAATAGCAATAAGAAAATGCCTGCTTTCCATGAATGCCGTGTGTGTATATTCATAATTAAATCATTCATAGCTAGAAAAGAAACCTCTGCAGCCGGATTTGATACTCGCTAGAGTTTGTGCTTGCCGCAGATTAGTAGGTAAACTGTTCCACAGCACCGCACCATCATAGCTAAAGCTGTTTTTTAGAAAGTTAGTGCGGAGCAGTGCA
Source organism: Pachyseris speciosa (assembly GCA_016490735.1). NCBI lineage: Eukaryota > Metazoa > Cnidaria > Anthozoa > Scleractinia > Pachyseridae > Pachyseris > Pachyseris speciosa. Next base: position 1,525,858 of record JAEMWC010000046.1, on the reverse strand, counting down.
ACATTTAGTTTGCCTTCGCAGTCCCTTAGAGAATAGGTAGATATTTCACTCCGATCGGTAAACATAGATTTCAGATAATCAGGAGCGAGACCATTTAGTAATTTAATATATATATTTAGCCAAGCCTAAAAGCGGAGATCCAAAAGCATTCTTTTTCTACTGGCATTTACATATAGTCTGCTTGTCATATCACCCATATGACCTCACTCAAGCTACAGACCCAATGCTGTAAAAAAAGTATGGAAAGGTGATCTGAGCCAGTGGCACAGTGGATTTGGACCCTGATCTGCTTGTGGATCAGATTTGGACCCCCTAGTCCAGAACTGCTAGTTTTTACGGATTTGGACCCCACCCCCCTAAAAACAAGCGTTCTATTGAGTAAGGTAATAAAACTTCCTTTGCAAATTGAGTTTGGAGATGTTAAAAAGCAAAATAAAAATATTGAGGTAGGTTTTTTAAAATATAATCTTTAATACTTTGTGTAAAAAAGAACCTGCAACGCTAGTTTGCATCTATAAAATTTTAAAACAAAACATTTCTTAACATCTTAGAGCAATACCTAAGGACAGGTCTGTTTCCCCGTTCAACTGTAGGCTACTTAGTTATGGTTTAGAGCCACTAGAAATTGGTGGAGAAGCCTGGTGAATGCTATTTTGAATCAGTATCCGACATCAGATATATAGTGATTCAGATCATCACTTCATAATGAATGCAATTTCAGTTATCCAAAGCCTCCCATGAGACAGTTGGAAATCAGAAATTGTGTATCCTCTGGATATATGTATGCCTCAAAAAAATTATGAAAGAAAGATACATGGAAATCAATACAAATATTTAGATGATATGCATTAAGACCAA
>JAEMWC010000046.1:1502500-1520000 GCA_016490735.1 Pachyseris speciosa | reverse complement strand
CGACGGATTCATTCCAATACCTCCCATATACATCCAGTCATCCAAGACACACAAAAAATAACATACCATACAACCTGGCTCGGAGGATATGTATGATTGTTGAGAACCAGGACATAAGGAAACGGCGCCTTCACGATCTCAAACGAATCCTTCTGGGGAAACAATACCCAGCTGACATCATAAATTACGGTATAAACAAGGCCCTCAACAAGACATCGGAAGAGTTAAGAAGGGTGAGAGAACAAGCTAGCGAAAATAACCTCCTCTGTCTGGTAACAACTTACAATCCCAACAATCCGCAAGTATTTCAGCTGGTCAGGAAAACACTTCCCATGTTGAACCAAAACTCCTCATTAAAATCCATTATGAGCAAGACTAAAGTAATTCACAGTCAGCGACAACCCAGAAACCTCAAACGGATGCTAACAAACTCCTATTTCTCCGGGCAAAAGGACACTAATCCGGAAGTTAAAATTTGTGGAACAAAACGTTGCGGAACATGCCCCTATTTGAAACAGGGTAAAGAATTCACCTTCTCCGCCACGAATGAAAAATTTCGGATAAAGCACTCGATGAACTGCACCTCAACGAACTTGATTTACGTAATAACATGTGCAGGATGTGGACATAATTATATAGGAGAAACGGGTGATGTCCTGAGAAATAGAGTGACAGTTCATAAACAGCAAATTAGAGACCCGCACACACGTATGCTAGGAGTCAGCAAGCATATTGATGAATGTGCTGCGGGATTGACACCTCAGTTCACTATCTTTCCGCTTTATAAGATTCTCAGCCCCTCAGAAGGCATGAGAAAGAACAAAGAGAGGTTTTTTATTTTGAAGTATAAACCCGTTCTTAATGATTTAAAATTACGCTAATTGCTCGCGCGCGCTTGGAATTACAATAGCCATTATAATTGTAATTACAATTACATCTGTGACGCAATAAGTCAATAAACACACTTTGCTATGCCTGAAGAGCCGCAACAGCGGTGAAACGCGTAGCGCTAAAGCAAAGTAACAGAAGACTTTGGGTTTTCATTGTTTTTAGTATCATCATTCGACACAGAAGTTTACAGTTTCTTTATATATATATATATATATATATATAGATATATATATATATATATATATATATATATATATATATGTACGTATGTATGTATGTATGTATGTATGTATGTATGTATGTATGTATGTATGTATGTATGTATGTATGTATGTATGTATATTTAGCCAGGCCAAGCCTAGAATCGGAGCTGCACACTCTCACCGAGCAACTTCGCATGGCTTTATTTGGGCCAGTTTAATTTGTGTCCAAAACAATTGAGCAGCAGCAGGGAAAACGAAGAGTTTTCGAAAGCAAACGTTTGCAAAAAAAAGACAGACATTCGTGAGTCCTAACTACTTTCAGATGAAAGCGTAATGGAATTCAAAGCGGATAAAAAAATGCACTACAAGCGAACAAAGTACGATGCGAGTGTTTTGCTCGAAGAAGGAGAAGGTGGAGAAATTAAAACAAGACTAGCTTGTAATAAAAATAGCTTGTACTGATTAATCTAGAAAAATCGGTATTTATTTTGACATAAATGCCCGTAGAAAAGACAATAAAGGGTAAAACTGATCGTTAAGAGCAGTCAACAGGAATTGACCGCGGTTTAGAAACAATAGAACAACAAACATAAGTATTACAAGAAAACAATGCACGATACGAATAATATTTCTTCGAAGATTCTTGGAGAAGGTGGAGAAATTAGACAAGTAACAAAAATTGCTTAGCAATTTTGACATAAATGTCCGTAGAAAAGACAAAAAAGAGGTCCACACCTGATCATTTAGAGCAGTCAACAGGAATCACTGAGGCAGCAATCACTCGGATCGCGACAGAGCTGAATAATAGCGCCATTTCCCACAAAATCTTTCCTTGGCTGACACAAAACGCTAAAGAGCTTTGATAGTTTTACTGGTACTTCCCATGTCTTCCGAAGAACCTTCTTCAATTAATGATTCTCAGTGGCAAAGCGTCATCAAGTTAACGAAGAAAGCGCTTGCCAAACCACACGAGCGTTTCTCTCGCAGACCCGTTCACTATAAAAATTATCAAAGCCAGCCCAGCCAGTCAACCCATTTCGGTGTTTTTAACATCCAAACGCTGATTCTTACCGGTTCAAACAAATTAAGACGACATGTTTATAGACGGCGAAACTTAATATTGTTGTTTACAGGCCGCTTCGACGAGGATCTCTAAAACGTTTTTCAAATGACGAGTGAAGTGCGCTGGTCTTTGACATTTTTGACAGCGTTTTGACAACTTTATGTCAGATTTTGAGACGTGAACGTGAACATGCATTTGATCGTTTTGTTTTTTTACTCGAGCTTGAGTTTCCGCCTTTAATGCTTAATTTTACGAGGACTCATTGTGATTACGTGTTTTAAAATAAGGGCAAAAGTTTCTTAACGCTGTTGAGGTACCAAGGTCGAAGCCGAGTAAAAACACTCGTTCGCTTGTAAAGAAAACAACGTAACAAAACAAACAAACAATTCAACTACTTCTTTGCGTCCAAAACGAGTAAGATGATTGTTATTTATATCCATTCGAGAGAAAAAGACAAGTTTCATTCCTGAACAAAAGTAACAACGATTAAACCAAATGTTAAGCTTCTATTTATTTAATTTACCTCACTGTCCTGCGTTGTTTTGTAGAGGTTTCTACCAATTGAAAATACGTAAGCTTCAGTAAAGTAAAGCATCCGCAAAAATAGCAAACGGTTTGTCCAAAGAAAGAGCTTCTTCCACAGAGTTTGAGCTACTCATTCCTCCCATTAATACCGGTGAACTGTTACGTGACTTTTCTTGGTGAGATGCAAGATGCCGCGGTGAAGTGAAAGCCCTTGAAGCGTTGAATTATACTGTTTTCAACCGCACAATCGATCCAAGTTTGAAGCTTTTCCTGAGAAAAATATTTCGTCCTTCCTTTCATCACTTGAAAATTCACCTTCCGGAGTATCTTTTGACAAGGTCTTGATTTTTATGCTTTTTACGCGAAATACAAACTTCGATCGAAGAAGACGAAGTTTTTTGCTCAAAATAAAGAAACCAACTGAATGTGAAATTACGAGCCGCAGAAAGAGCGCGAAAAATTTCCTCGATTTGGTTTGGGTGTCCCACACCTGGCTTGAGCCTGCGATCCAATCGAAAGCAAGTACCTGGTCAGCGGTCAACTTAAAAAAAAAAACAGCTGACCTCGATGAGGTCTTAACTTGAGTCCGCGATATGGTCACGTGACACTGGTCAGCGGATACTTTGTTTTGACAGGTGTCAATTGGCTATAAGATGGATGTCCAGTATCAAAGACGTACGCTGTAAAGTAGCTGGTCAGCTGGGCCAGGTGGAGTATAGCCGCCATGTTGGATTATTATGATTATTATTAGGATATTATTAATTATTGGGCGACTCCGTAGTCGTCGTCGTCGTCGTCGTCGTGCGTACGCGTCCACGAGCAATACCGCTAGCCATTTTTACCATGAGAAAAGCAGTTGACGGGTTTCTATAGGTATGGTGCTCCGCTTTGCGGCCCTTCGGGCCGTCGGAGCTCCGCTATAAACCATAGTGGCTGTAATGTGGCTGTAATTTTAGTTATTTCATCGTTCATACTTTCTTCTAGATGCACAACATTGTTGCTGGTAAAAGTCAAATGCGTATCATCTGCATACATTCTGGGATGTGAATTAACGAGGCAATTTGGTAGATCATTTATATAGAGTATGAAGAGAAGAGGTCCAAGGATTGTTCCTTGAGGAATACCGCAAGTTAGAGGTTGGCTATCAGAGAGGGAACCGTTAACAAAACATTTTTGCGTACGATTACCCAAATATGATTTAAACCAGTTAGACGAAACGCTTCCGACACCATAGGTTTTTAATTTAGATAACAAGATAGAGTGATCGACGGTGTCAAAAGCCTTCTTCAGATCTAGAAAAACCACTGCATTAACGTTGTCTTTATCGATATTGAAAGCCCAATTATCTGTGGCTTCTAGCAAGGCAGTAGTAGTGGAGTGAAGTGATCGTAACCCTGACTGATTACTGGAAATTATTTTCAGTTAGATATTGATAAAATTGATTGTATACGATTCGCTCAAAGACCTTAGCTACGACTGGAATTATAGAAATAGAGCGATAATTATTTAAATCGGAACGCTCTCCCTGTTTAAATAAAGGAATATGGAGTATGGTCACGAAGATCATTTGTTCCCACATGGAGAATAATCTGTTGTGGGTTCTTGTCAAGAGTAGGCATTAAGTAGTGCTTCATATCACTGGTAGTTGCGCCGGAGAAAGATTTAACAACCACACGATGGCCAACTTTCTTTCCTAGCTTCCATCCCTGTATTTGCTCAATCACAGAATCACCAACCAAGACAGTTGTAAATTTGTTCTCCGCATTACTTGAAGGTGTAGAATCTTTCACAGAATCTTCACGACTAAGAGGCTCAAAACGATTTCGATGGTTAACAAGTTGAGGTGGATCTCGAGGCTTCGAAACGTTTTTTAATCGAGTGCTGTTATCCTAACTCACCTGATCAGAACAGAATGTCGGTCTAGCGTCGGACAAATTCATTAAGTCTTTCGTAACAACTTGTAGTGCAGTTTTCAAGGAATCCCTTTCCTCAGTAAGATATTTTACTGCATCGATTTCTTGATTCAACCTTGCGTTCAAGATGCAAATTTCATCATTCAGATCTTGGTTCTTTTGTTTCAAAGAATAGATGATTTGGATATTTTCCTCCTGTTTATTTCTTTTGCCGCCGCCATCGGAAAGTTTGGCGTTGAGGGATTTAATTTCAAACCAAATTTTATCCAGCTCTTGGGCGAATGTAGATTTTGTCACAGTATCAGCAGAGTCGGGACCAGCGCCAGGAAGATCACTCCTGTTTTGTTGAAGTGCGAGATCGACGCCATCTTCGCCAGAGGTGTCAGAGAGACGCGGAGCGGGAAATTCGATTCTCTTTATACCGTCAATCAGTTGGTTTAGGAAAGTCTTACAGCTTGATAAATTCGACCCTTGGACTTGACATGTTCCTGTTGATTCATACCAGTTTAAAATTAAATGGTCTGACTTAATCGTCTCCTTATTTTCGTTGTCAGTTGCCTTTGCCACGCCATCGCCAAGATGAAGATATTTGTCAGCAAATTCAATAAGCTCAGTAAACGTACGTTCCAGCCCAACAAAATTTCGACTTATTCACTTTAAGATGTCTTACAAGACTATCGGCAATGCTATCCGTTTGCTCTACAGCTGAAGTACGAGGAGGTTCGCCAGAAATATCTTGAGTATTCGCAATTGAATCGCAGCCGTGACCGTTCGCCATCCCGAAAACACTGTCAACGTACGTCCTTGAGTCTGGCGCGAGAGCCTCGAATCAAGATTTTGAATGATGTACGGAAGTAGAAAATCTTCATGGAATGGGTTGAGGCGATACTTCAGGGATAGTTATATATGAAGCACACTTAGTATACTAGTGGAGTGAGGAGTAAACGAATTAAGATAATTTTACTGACTCAGCAAATTTAATTGAAGATTATCTGATATAATTTATTATTTTTTATTATTATTTTTTCTCATCATTGTGTAATTTTGAAGTGCAAATAAAGTTTCATTATTGTTGATGGATTTTTTGGTTGTATCCTATATGGTCCATCGCGCAGAATGCCTGGACATCATTAATTATTCATAACCGGTGAAGCGGCAAATTCGAAAGCGCGCGTGCCTTGAAATGTCCTGAATAAGAGAAGAAAGGGCCCAAATTGGCCCACTAGGGCTGATAAAACTTAGTTTTCTGATTTCCAGGAGTTATAACTTCAACTTTCACGCGCGGCGTTTTGAAGAAGAAGGTTGTACCTTCAATTTAAGCCCAGAAGTAAGTGGATATAGAAGGTATAAGGATTCGCCTTTTGCGTTTTAAACTGGACAAAAATCGGCCATTTTTTCTATGGGGGCCGTTTTCAACAGCAACTTTTTCACTATCTAAACGCCCTTTCGAATTTTCACGCACGGCAAATGGAAGATGGATCTCTTCCGGAACAAAATCCGTTTCAACTTCGAAAATTGGTCAACAAGAACCTTTCGCCTTTTGAGTTTGAAAACTACTTGTTGGAGTTGTGTTTGGAAACGGTGCGTCTCGGGTTGAAGAGCTATTGTCTTAAGCACAGGTCTGTATAACAACGGCTGTCAAGATTAACAATACCCATTCAGGAAAACCACTCAACTATAAAAAAGTCACAATTAGCGCGAATTTCAAAAGTATCTTGTTGGCGCAGCTGATTTATTCAAACCTGTACCGCAATGAGTAAGGCAAGCGAAAACGTAAGTGATCGGGAGCTCTTTTCAGAGCTCTTGAGTTTTTCTATTCAAAACTTGCCATCCCCTTCCCCACCTTGTCTGTTGGATGGTTTCATAAAAGATACATTTATCTTTCAAGTATACATATAACATGAAATATATTTTCACCCATAAAGAGTTCCCTAAAAATAAATGTGACCTCTAAAGAATTTAACATGGCCCCCTTACTTGTCCTTGACCTGGGGGAGGGGGATTGCATATTTATTATGCCACAACACAGTTTTTGTAACACATCTATTTACGAACAAATTCAAATCCTGAAAATAGAATACATACCTGACCCACTCACCTGGCTATTAGAATTCTGGAAAATCCTGTACATTTATGTGTTAAAATGTATTAATTTTGGGCAATCAGTCTTACCTACAGTGTGTGTAAAAGAGGTTTTTTTACAAATGTTTGGAAAACGCAAGGAAAACTGCACGATGATGCTCTATTTATGAAGGACAACTGTTAATAGATGTATTTTGCACGGATTAACGTACAAACAGGCCAGGACTTAGCACGTGCAATATATTGTGTTGTTGGGGTGACTCTTATGATGAACGCGCAATTAATGTTGCAACAAAATACAGTTAGCTCTAAATGAGTCTCTTAGCAAAATCCTTCGATGATGATTGCGTGACAGTGAAATCCTTTCAATGTAACGACATGGTACCGTCATTTCTCACTTGAGGCATCTATATTTCTCACCTTGTTTTCGCAAATTATCTGACAGTATGTTCGTTCCTTAGCGATTACATGTGGCAGGATAGTATTACCAAGTTGAAATCTTCAAGATAATGTCCTTTTAACAAAACATATTGGCCTCACTTCACGTTGCGAACATTTCTCGCCAAGTACAAACCTTAAAAACAACTTCTTCCCGACATATTTTTAGACAACGGGCCGGGGTGAGAAATGATGAAATACTGAGAAAACCTGTTACATGTTACCAGAAAACGGTTTTGTGATGAGTGGTTCATAATATCAGAGTTCAGGGACGTGTTCAAATGAATGTTTCACGAGTAATCCCACTGCAAATTGAGGAATTACAGGGGGCAGGATGGCCGAGCGGTTAGGGTGATGGATTTTCAATGCGGTAGCCCCGGGTTCAAATCCCACTCTGGCCGTTAGCTGGTCTTGTTCTGGGTAGTCCCTGGTTCAAGTCCTCGGTCATCCTTGTAAATAACCAACTGGTTTGCCTCCGGGCAGTTGGGATTCTTATCATGTTGAGTTTATTTGAGTTTATTTGTAATGTAAAAATTGACTCTGAAAAGCCCCGTGGGGACGAGCCAATAAAGTATGTATGTATGTATGCATGTATGTATGTATGTATGTATGTATGTATGTATGTATGTATGTATGTATGTATGTATGTATGTATGTATGTATGTATGTATGTATGTATGTATGTATGTATGTATGTATGTATGTATGTATGTATGTAAGTATGTATGTATGTAATTACTGGCGAGAAATTAGCCACCGTAGAAATGTGCAGTCCTCACTCTTTGCCTTTACCGTATAAACGAGTGCTGTGACTACCGATTGCGTTACTCCCTCAAAGCCGTGGCCTGAATAATTTGTGGATACAACCCATTGTACGATTCTTACGCTGAAATTCCTCCAAGCGTGTACAACAGGAGACACAAAAATTTCTCTACTAGACGGAAACTTGGAAGAGTCATCACGAGTATAAGTTATGAGATAAACCGTCCGTTTCCTATCACCTTGTAACTCGTCCATCTTTGTTTTTACCCCAAGACAAAAAAGGCGTTATCAGTACATGCGATCAGCAAACAGTCGTACATTACGCACGCGATCTTTATTATTTATCACCGGGTTTCGTGACAATTTGTCTTATGTACTCTAAACCCCACCGAACAAGCAGATGCTTCAGAAAAACAATATTCCAGCAGTACTTTTGATAACATCCACTGTATAACGATGATAATTTTCCTAAAGTCCACGATTTTTTTCATCTTTCCAGATTCGGACAATCCCGGCCAAAAGTTGTTGGGACACCTCCCCTTTTTCGCTCTATAACCCACGATTTGAAAATACGGCTTTACGTTTTGGAAAAAAAAAACCAATGGAAGCCAGTGTAATTGAACCCCCTTCCCCTAGCAATGTTAAAATGTAATTGACCCGCCTCCCACTAGTAATGTTGAACCTTCCTCGAGTGTGTTTTTAATTATGACTGTTGGGAAGCAGCGCCCACAGGGTGACAAGTCTTGTTATTCCTTCTTTCTTATGGGATTCCAAAAGCGCAAGAAAACTGCCAACGTACGTTCATCATGTCAGTGTTTGTCGTGTCAATTGAACCAAGGAAAATGAAGCTATTCTGATCTCAATGGAATTTTTTTCCAGATTTTCGTCAACATTGACAGGGGGTGGGGGGGGGGGGGGAACTTTGGCCGTCTTGGGCCGTGTTAGTCTTAAGAGAGGCTGTTTGCCATGAACTGCACCAACACTTTTGGCCAGGATTGTAGTTCTGGCCATGTATGGAAAATACTTTCTACATGCAAGTGTCTTTTCCAGTATCCCAAGCTTGGCCTGCACAGCTACAGTAATTTTGTAAAAGAAGGACGACATAGTCCAAGTTTCTGCCATCTTTGAACTTTAAGGTAAGCCTCAAATCATTTTTTATTTTGTTGTTTTACTTTTTCGATTGAATTTTATAGGGGGATCAGTAGGGGATCAGTATACCGAGGATCAGTGTTTTGTCAAAGCCCGAAAAAAATCAGCCTCTGAGGGAGTATTAGAGAGATTACGGAATATGAAAGGTTTCGGTACATGTAAAAATTATTTATTACACAATGGATCAATCTCATTAAAGACGACTATGTTCTGTTTATATATTGAATCAATTCACTGTCAATTTCTGGGCACGGAAACCATATTGTTGTGAAATTCGACTACCACATTCCTCGTCTAACTTACGCTCTCTTTGAACATGATCTGCACATTGCCTCGCCTACTCTAACTCTTCAACAAGATATTTCAACTCCTTTATAATTGGTTTTGATGTGGAAAGTTTTATTTACACACAAACGGCTCAAATACCTTGAACATAATTGATTGGAGTACATGTTGTAAATTGACATCTGTAAGCTGTTTAAGAGCTATTAAAATTCCATCTAATTTCACCTTATCTCTGCAAAATTAAACGCGGTGGTTTTTAACCGCATTATTACAACGACAGTAATTTTCCTTTGTTTCTGATCGTTTCTGCAGCTTTCGTGGGACTCGTTTAATAATTCCGTCATTGCCTGACACTGCGCGAAAACAACTTCCGATCCGGCCATGTTTATTGCTTTGTTTTTACCAGCCAGACGGAAGTGTCCTTTTTTGGATTCGACCAGAGGTTCATATTCTTGGCGCTGACCAAAAGGATCGCAGCCTCTGGAAACGAGATTCGTAAAATCCACTTTTTCTCACATATTCTCTTCTTAACCATCCAGCCGCTCACATTGCTGCAGACACTGTAATGGTCTTCATTCCCAACATTCTGGTGCTTTCGTTTTCCAAATCTTTGTGTCCAAGTTCTTTCGATGACTCGTTGTTATCTGGTAGTCTGGTGCTTCATCTTGATTACAGTTCAGTTGTTTGGTGGTTCGATCTTCGATAGTTATGTCAGGCCTATCGTGTTTCAGGGATTTTTCATTTTTGGTTGACGTTTTCTTCCCCTGCCGTTGGTGTAAATCTCCACTTCCTCCCCGCCCCCAACCTTTTTTAATTTAGATTTTGTAGTGTTTTAAGGATCAGTATTCTACAACACTGTTGTGTCCGGTTACTTTGTTAAGCACACGGTATCCAAGAATGATCCACATACTCTGCAGGATGGATCTTGGTAGGTTTTATCCTGGCTGCTAGTATGACATCCTTGGTAACGGTCTTAAGCCCTGGACTTAACAGCAACCTATGTGTCAATTGTTATTAACATTGGCATTCTTATTCGTGTACGTATTCATATTAGTATTAATAATTAGTATTAGAATTAATCCAAGTGAGTTTCGGGAGGGAGTCACAAAGGGTCCCTGCTGATTTTAAGCATGAGTTGTTGTTGGTGTTGTTTGTTTGTTTGTTTTTTCTCTTATTTCAGTAAACGAGGCCACAAGTCCTGACTTGTTCCATACTTTACTTGGTAATCTAATGCAGCTACAATATTTACATTTTTTTCAACCATTATAAAATTCAGTCCAAGATGGCGGATCCAAGAGGGAAGTCTCGAAGAGGTAGTGACGTACTTCCAACATCACATGACTCAAGATGATGACACGCTCCACCACTTCCAGAGTCAGGAATGAAACCAGGCGATGTGGCATTAATTATAACACGGAAAAGTATTTTGCAGTATGTTGACGAGAGCCTGTCTAATTTGTCTCATCTTCCAGCAGTAAATCAAAGGATTTAGTGATGAATTGAGTAACATCATTGTCCAAAAATAAGGCTGTAGATGTTTAGCAGTCATGTAATGTCCAGGAAATTTTAGGAATATACTTGGTAAATAACATGCCAAAAACACTAGATAAATATAGAATGTACCAACAGCCAACTTCATGCGCCTTGCAACATTCAGAGCCGTCATCTCCCCATTCTGTTCTTCTTGTCGAACTTGTAAGGATTGAATTTGGTTACTGTGGCGCCGCACAGTTAGATAGATCTTGTAATACAGTAGGGCGATGATTACGAGACAGACAATTTCAATGATGCCAAAAGCGAGTGAAACAGTTTTCTTTGAGATCCCCCAGTAAAAAGACGAAACAAATACACTAAAGAGCATCGATGCGATCAGTAGAACAACAACGCGTTTGTGAGTCACAAGATTTTGGTATCTGAGATGAAGATGAATGGCCAAAAATCTGTCCGCTGTGAGGGCCATCACACCAAAGAACGAAGTATAGCGTAAGAAATTAAAGACGGTAACAAACGCCGCAATCGCAATGTTATTGTCATTATTGTTCTCAGTGTTTTGGTTCAAAGTCTTAAACAGATACGCAATGTACATAGGATGAGCCAGTAATCCAACAATAAGATCAGAAACAGCCAGATTGAGGAGTAATGTTCTCAAGGGCTTTGGTAACGATGAAGTGTTTCGTATGGCGTGGATTGTGACACTGTTCAACATGATGGCGGTAAAACATAAGAAGGAGTTGAGGACAATGTTGACAATGTACGTGGTATCTAATTCTTCGGCCGCTTTCATTGCAAAGAAGTGACTTTCTAACGTAACACTGCTTGTTTAAATTTCCAGAGGTAACTTTCCGACTAGGCGCTATATCGGCAAAGCGAAAGTTAACTTACGTCACTCGGTGTTTAGGACAAAATACAGCTCTTCATTCCACGCATCGCAGATGCCTGGGGCAACAGCTTCACAAAATCTGACTACACATATCACATAATATTCGGCAAGAATCTTTGGTTTCTATGTACCGTTCATCTACAGTTCTAAGTAAACGTTCTTGAATCCAATGCAAAAAGGAATCGTAGTTTTCCCGCATATTTTTGACGCCGTGCCTCGTCGTCTTAAGCAGATGATTGCAAACGGGAAATAGAAGCGAAATTAATGTTTAACAAGAGGCTACAATTAGCCTAAACCCGGGCTTGTAAAAAACAGTATTGTATCCCTAACTTAGTGCTAAACAAAAGAATAGAGGGAAGTCTGTCTTTCTTACATCGGACGCATTGTGTTTAGCTTGTGTTGGAGTCTATTTCTTTGGACCCCTATCAACATTTATTCCTCTAAAATACAGCTCAACCATTGAGAACAGTAATTATAATACTTGTAAAAAATATTTCTAAAAGAACAAGAAAAAGAGAAACAGAAAAATAAAGCCCGTGATATATACCACTAAAAAAGCTAAAAGACATCAAACCCGGGTTAGCTGTGTCACAGGCAAGAACAGTGACCTTTAGGCCACAGAGGTTTATCCTTTTGCAAGGTGATAAAAATAGTGTATTGATTCCAAAAAAAAAACTAAGCACACTTGTTTTCGCTTCGATGGATAATTGTTTGAGAAAGGAAACGCTTATCGAACGATGTAGGATTTTTTTCGCATAAACGTTAATGGAGTACGTCTCGGTGAAATGTGAGTAGAAAATTAATTAGCAGAGTGAAACTGTTTACAAACACTTCTCCTTTGTCGTCTCATGTTATTATAATCGGCTCCCAAGCACAAGACCTAGAAAACTCAGACCCACCCCCCCAAACTGTAAAAACTCAAACCCCTCATAAACGGCGATAATTCATTTTGCCCACGTTTATTTCACTTTGAAAATTTGTATAGTTGTGAGGGGGTCTGAGTTTTCCAGTTTGGGGGTGGGGTGGGGGGGGGGGTCTGAGTATTCTAGGTCTCGTGCTCCGGAGCCGATTATAATAACGTGAAGTGTTTGTTATCTGCGATAAATAGACGGTGTAACATTTCAGCGCACTGAACGGCGATAATTTATTTTGTCCACGTTTATTTGACTTTGAAAATTTGTATAGTTTTGAGGGGGTCTGAGTTTTCCAGACTTGGGGGGGAGGGGGGGTGGTGGGGGGGGGGGGCTGAGTTTTCTAGGTCTGAGGTCTGAGTTTTCTAGGTCTGAGTTCTCCAGACACCCGATACGGGGAACACGGCGGCAATCCATCTGGAGTTAAATTTTGGTCATGTTAAAAGCTTTCTTCTCGCTGTTGAACTTGCAAACATTCGTATAGACACTTCTCTTAACATATTAGTTGTTCAGACTTCAAAGACACAAGGTGAATCGACGTTTTCCAATACGTGACAACAGGCATCATTCTTGCTGTTGATATGAGATTTACACTTCCGAATCACTCGGCCGGGAAAGGTCAAACTCCCTTTGTCTGTAGTCTCTAATTTTTGGCGCTCCCCTCGCGTCGCGTCTCCTCGCAACTTCGCGCGCGCACGTGGCCCCAAAATCCGTCGCCAAAATTAGAGACTACTCGCAATCTCCTGAAGCAGTCCATCTGCCATTAAGTTTACTCATGTTAAAAGCTTTCTTCTCGCCGTTGAACTTGCAAACATTCGCATAGACACTTCTCTTAACATATTGTTTGTTCAGACTTCAAAAGCCACAAGATGAATCGACATTTTCCCGTACGTGACAACACGCATCACTGTTGTTAAAAATAGTTAGCGCTTGCGCAGAAACGCCGGAAGTGCCATTTGTGGATGATACTCGACGACGAAAAAGAATAATCGTCGGTAGTTTAAGACCCGGGCGCCGCGCGAGACGCGCGCAGCCCGGGTAATGAGTGTCGCTATATATCTGATATATGATATAGCCAAGGGTAAATTTTATGTCTATGACACTATCTTAGCTCCCTCGGGTCCATTATATAACCCTTCTTAACTTTCAAATTTACATTGTGGCTGACGAAGTTCGGTTGATCCGAACGAAATTTTCCACTTTTTTAAGTCTTTTAATTGTGCTCTGAGTACAGGAAAAATTTTTATATTTTTTTACGTTTTAAAATCATGATTCCAGAGCAGGAAAACAATATTTTTTATTCTAGGGTTAATATTGTTATATAATACAGGGACGAAATTAGAGTGTTCAGTTCCTCTTAAGGTCTTTTGCATCTGGGTATCTCGTGTCGATGATGCGTAACGCACTAGTGGATGCAAAGTGAAATGAAAGAAAGCAAAATAACGAGTATACTTTTGAGCAATAAGTCGTGTAACAAGTTTTTGAAACTTCTCAAACTTCTAAGGGTCAGTAAGATTGTTATATATCAAAAGAAAGTAAAAGCATCTTCGTTGCAGCTGTCAAGCACAACAAATTAAATATTATATTATATTACGCCTTTTACTAAATTACCTCACTTCTTAACGTATAGCCATCACCGGTTATTTAAAACAAAACTTGACTCTAATTTTGCTATTTTTTAGTTCTACAGTATTTTTGAGGTTATATTACAGAAGTAACAAATGAAAAATGATATAGCTGATTTAGCATACCTTCATGTTTAATAACAGTGTATATACCAGACCAGAAAACGTTAAGTAGCAGCTCATTAAGTAGAAAACAGGATACACTGTTATATAACACAGGGAGACAATTAGTTTGCAAGTGTTTGCTCTTCAGAAAAGCTTTTTCCCGTAGATATCTGTCGTGTCCATGTCATGCCCCGTGACACAGATTGGAAGAAAATAAAGTAGAAGATCGAAGATGCGACAAGGAATCGGGTACCACGCCTCTTAAAATTATAAAATTTAAAAGGACCAGTAAGATCGTTACATATGAGAGGCATAGAAAAGTAGCTTCGGTTGAGCTGTTAAGCTGAAGTATTATATAACTGTTAACTATCAGCTGTCAATTTTTACAAAGCTGCGTTAACCCCTCACGCATATATAGCTATCGTTTTTGAAAATAAAATTTGACTCTAATTCTCTTACCATTATTATTATTATTATTATTATTATTATTATTATTATTTACAAAATTAAATCCATAGTTAGGTTTTCATAAGCAAAGTTTTGGTAATATATAGGCAAGTAAAAATCAACGATAATATCGAACGACGTTTCGGAGTATTCATGACGCCATTTTTAAGTTCAAAATGATTAGACTAAACTTAATTTCGTAGCCAGATCTCCTACGGTCAAGCGAAAGAGAAATCTGGTAAAGTTCAAATTTGGAGCATGTTCAGTAAGAGTCGGGCCCGATAAACGGGCATTCTCGACCCCAGAGCTCTTCTCGGGCTTCGCGCCTCGAAGGCTATGGGAAACTCCATATTGATCGTAGCCAAAATCTGGCTATATAGACTTCAAAGCGCATTCTCGGCTACACAAAATCCAAAATGGCGTCGCTGTTTGAAATGGTCCTTGCAGTATGCCTTAGCAAATGGTGGTAAAGACTCTAAATTTCGCTTACTGTGCCTTTCAATAACACGCGAACTCTGAAGTTCAAATCCCAACCGTGCGGTTCTCGCTACCCGACATCAATCAAATTTATCTCCCAAGAGCAAGAACAAATTATGGAATATTCAATATTAGATTTCAAGGTCCATCAGTATGGAATTCCACTGACGAAGATATTAAATCATCTCCATTGTCTTTATTTAAAAAGAAAATGAAACAGCACTTTATCAAAGATTGCTAGACATCTGTACATCGATCTTGTAATTCTAAGGTAAGAAATAATACTGTTTTGCAATATAAGAATTTTATGAAAGGTGTTCGTCATCGTGGTTTCAAATGATAGCTGAGTTAATCTTTTGTCTCACGATTGAGTCGCAAAGATGTGGATCGCGACCTTTCGACCGCTATACTGCTGGTCTTCATCAGGCGATCTTTGTGACTCAGTCGTGAGACAAAAGATTAACTCAGCTATCATAAGAATTTTAGTCATTTTAATATACTGGTAGTTTACGTAACTCTGTTTATCTCTATTTTTGTGTGTATGTATGTCTGTTTGTTCTTGTGTCTCTGACCTAAACATTTAATCCGTGATCTTTTCTTTTCACTGACTGCCTGGCATTTTTAACTTTTAGGTTATTTCGGGCAGCCAGCAACCCTATCATCTGCCGTATTATTATTATTATTATTATTTTATCTTGTAGTAATTATGGACTGAAAATAAAGTATTGTTAATTTCCAGCTTTTTCCGACAGCTACCGAGAGGCGATGATCGATGATTTATGGCCCAGAGCAGTTTCAAGCATCAGAAGCGTGGCGGCTAAGTCCGTTGATTTCCTTTACGTTTCTCAGGATAATCAGTCGGATAGTTTCAGTTATTTGAGCACCTATCCATCGAAACTTCCCGACTCAGAAGAAACGCAGATAGTCGACAATGAAGATGATCAGGTTAGACTGTTCACCGTACCGAATCTTGACTCACGTGGTTTTCTGGAGTTTGGTGTGCTTAATCGATTTTATATTTTCATTTGCCAGTTTAGAGAGTAGTAGCACGGTTCTTGGAAATAAAAGCAGGGAAAGTTTGTGGCTCTGAAACGACCCTTTTCGTTCTTCCTAGGCGATGAACACATAAAACACTGAAGGTCGACTGCGTCGAAGATGACATCAATAAATTACAATTCACGCTTGTCGAACTAAGCTGTCGTCTTTCATCCCATTCCTATGCACTATTGTTAGAGATAAAGAATACGGGAATTATAAGTCTAAACCTCGTATTAAGCGCACATAAACTGACTTCATTACTTTTCAATTCAAATGGCTTTTTACTCCCGGGGTGTGTTTGGAAAGTTTGATTGCGGTTGGCGCTTGAAAACGAAATTCTGCATAATTATGAAAATCGCACTAAAGGTAAAGCAGAAATCATTTATATTGAAGCTGTTGTTTGTTCAAGGAAGGACATTTTAGGGGTTTCACTCATGTTTGTTGTGTGAATTTTTTTTTTCGAAGCTAGTTCGCTTCACAAAAGTAACCGTTCAGTTTTTCGCGCGTACCAAGTTGCCTAATCAGAAGTAATTTCATTGTTTGAACTGATAACCAATCAGAGCTGGAGCTTGCGTAGAGTTCCCCAGAGCTCTTCCCGCCGTCACGCCCGTTATACATGCGCAAAAGGGAAAAGCTTTGGGATCAAAAATGTATATACGGGCCTCACTATTACTACGCAAGCTCATCCTTATTTTGTTTTAAATGAGAGCAATGAGCGAACAATAACTGGACTTCGAGAGTGCTCTTCAATCTGTTTTGCGGTCCACAGGAAAAGAAAACTCCAAAACCAAACCAAAGCAAAAGAGGCAATGCAGGAGATTGTTGTCAACAGCCGAGATTGCTCAATTATTCTCCCAGCTGGTTACGGTAAATCACTAATTTATCAAGTGCTTCCTTCATTTTACGATCATCTCCGTTGCAAAGAAGAAATCAAAGACAAGTCAATTTTTCGCCTTTTGAACCTCTTATCGATGATCAAATAAATAACCTTAACTCAGTGGGAGTATCTTGTGTAAAGATGAATTTTTCGGGAGCGAGGCAGATGGTACTTCCACGCAGATCTAGAGGCCGAAAAGTTCCAGATAATTTTTTATCCATCCGGAGGTAGCTGTGAGCAACAGGCAGTGTGGCGAAATATTTTTGCCCTATTATTATCAGAAAATTTTTGTGGCTACGTTCTTCATACCAGTCAATTTATCATAACAA
>JAEMWC010000046.1:1450000-1497500 GCA_016490735.1 Pachyseris speciosa | reverse complement strand
GTGGTGGTCGTAACTCAAACGCCTTTTACACAAATTCAACAACTTGAAAAAGTAGTATGATTCCCTGTTTTCCATCGATGCAAACAATTAATAACTCTTCACAAGCATCAGTTACAAACAGTTAATCTTCATGAAGAAACATACACTATCACAAATGAAGATAACCCACATGTTATGTTCCACACCTATATTTCGACCACATAAAGTGGTCTTCATCAGGGTAAAATTACAGTTAGTGTAAGTGTAAACTTAAACAGCCTTTTAAAAGTGTAAACTTAAACAGCCTCGCCTCATAATGACAGGAAGTACTCTATTAACTATAGTCTTGATTGTAACTCAAGTAATGTGGTTTACTTGATCACATGTAAGAGGTGTTCAGTACAGTATGTGGGGTCCACTGTTACAAAGTTTAGAATAAGGTTTAACAACCATAAATCCAGAATAAGACGCCATGCAAGATTGAATGAGGCACAGCGGGAGAATGACGACCTACTGTATAAACACTTTTGGAGTGATGGACACAGCGGTTTGGATGATATGAACATTCAGTTGATAGACAGGGTCAATGGGGAAGAGGAGCTGAGGGATAAGGAGGGCCAATGGGCATATAAGTTTAATACTTTGAGTCCTTATGGTCTTAATGACAATGACTTTTTCTTCGGTCAGAACAGGCGTTCCAGACGCACGTAATTTGTTGATGGTTTATAATGGCATTATGCGCGCGGGGAGGAGATCGTTTGTTGATGCGCGCGCACGAGGCTGTTTAAGTTTACACTTTTAAAAGTAGTATGACGCGTGCGGTTGTAACTGTAATTTTACCCTGATGAAGACCACTTTATGTGGTCGAAATATAGGTGTGGAACATAACATGTGGGTTATCTTCATTTGTGATAGTGTGTATATATATATATATATATATATATATATATATATATATATATATATATATATATATATATATATATATATAATAATGTCAAAAACATCCACTGTCGTGGTTGTGTCTCCAGACGAATTAAAATAATAGCCAAGAACTGGAAAATACGACTTTGCCAATATTTCGTCTTTATTAAAAGACTTCATCAGGGCAACTGATGTGAAAGCGGTTAAAACCGTTATAAGATATACGCTAGCTGATGTGAGACGCTAATACGAGACTTAAAGCTGCTCGCGCGCTGTAAAGCGCGCGCGTTACATATAAGTGAAGCAATGAGAGCGATATTAAAATAAATCCCTTCGAGGATTCCTACTACAGAAAAAATCATCACTATTAAGACCCAGTGGATAAATACATCGAAGACGGTATGCCCACTGGGCCTCCCTATCCCTAAGATATTCCTCACTTGAACACTTGTCTATTAACTGTATTCTAACATCACTCAAACCATGATGGTCTGCCTGATTGAAATGCCTGTATATAACATCGTCTTTAAGTTTATTCTCCGAGGATAGTCCTCTGTGCGCATTAATCCTAGACTTGTGGTTATTAAATCTAGTCCTAAATTTGTTAATAGTAGATCCCACATACTGCATTTGACACGTTGCACAAGACAATAGGTACACTACGTGGTCTGAATTACAATCCAGCTTAAAATTAATCACAAAATCTCTCCCAGTAACTCTACTTTTGAAACAAATGCCCTCATCCAAGAAATCACAAACCCTGCATCGTCTATCCCCACATCTACCACAACCCTTAACAGTAACTGGTGTCTTAAGTTCGGAATGTACCAGAATGTCCTTAAGGCATTTAGGCCGCCGGAAAGCCACCATGGGCACCTGTTCCAAGGCCAGCTGGCAACGCCTAGAAGATTGCAAAACAGGATGAAGCCTGTGTAATATTTTAGAAATACAAGGGAGTGCCGGATGAAATGTGACCACAAAAGGAATACGTTTATTACAAGCAGGCTGCTTATCCCTAAGGGTTTGTTCCCTGGGAATCCTACGCGCTCGATCTATTTGCCCCTCCACATGCTCCCTGTTATAACCCCTTTTAACCAAGTAACTGCACAATTCCTCAGCCCGTTTATCAAACAAAGCATCCGTGGAACATATACGTCTTATTCTAAGGGCCTGACCAAAAGGGATACCTTTCTTACATGAATTAGGGTGACAAGAGGAATGAAACAAATATTGGTGTTTGTCCGTAGGCTTACGATATAAATCTGTGGAAATTACCCCTCGTTTAACAAGACACTAACATCTAAAAAGTTCACTTGCTCAGACGACCAGCTAAAAGTGAATTTAATGGTATTATGAAACGAGTTCATAAGCCCCATAAACTCTTTGAGTCTCTCCTCTCCCTCCGTCCAAATAAAAAAGATGTCATCTATAAATCTACGCCAGAAAAGCGGCGTTACTGATGCTTGTTCAAGTAGGTCCGATTCTAGTTTACCCATAAAGATATTGGCATAAGACGGCGCCATTTTTGTCCCTATTGCTGTCCCCAGGACCTGTAGGAAATGTCTTCCATAAAAAGTAAGGTTGTTGTTAGTGAGCACCAACCTAGCCAAATCCACTAAAACATCAGGAGGGACAGTAGTGTGGGTGGATCTAGTCAAAGCTTCCCCCAAAGCCTTTAACCCCTCCTCATGGGGAATGTGAGGATATAGGCCGACTACATCGGCTGTAACCAATATAGCCCCCTCCGGCAACCTCCCCAAGTCATTAAGCACCTGTAAAAAATGTTTAGTGTCCCTAATGTAGGATGGTATTTCAGGAACCAAATGTTTAATATGAAAATCCACAAATTCCGAGACCCTCTCCGTGCACGTCCCACACCCCGAGATAACCGGCCTCCCCGGGCAACCCTTCTTATGTATTTTAGGTAATAAATAAAACCGACCCGCCCTAGGCTTGCTGTTTATCAAAAGATATTCAAGCGTCTTGTCATCAATGTAACCATCATCAAAAACCTTCTGAATTCTATCATTAACCAGTTCAGAAATCCGTTGAGTAAGATCAACAGGAGTCTCCCTATAAACATTACGGTCCTCTAGTTGTCTAAAAGCCTCAGTAATATATTTATCTTTATCCATTACTACAACCCCAGACCCTTTATCTGCCTCTTTGATAATAATGTCATCATACGATTTAAGATTTCTTAGCGCATCGCGCTCAGTCTCTGACAAATTGCTGTAAACACCTCTCTCATTAATAATGGATGATAATATCTCTTGCTCTACCGCCTGAACATATGCTTCAATGGCCAACTCCCTTCCCCGCTCTGGGCACCACACAGATTTATTCCTAAAAGCGGGAAAACTTGAAAAATCCCCCCCGACATTATCCCCATCATAGAAGTACTCCTTAAGTCTTATACGTCTAATAAAGTTGTTAATGTCCTTACGCAAACTATATCTATCAAGGTCTCTCGGAGTTGGGCAAAATTTTAAGCCCTTAGATAATAAAGATACCTCACTATCAGTCAACTCCCGAAGTGAGAGATTCACGACCGTATTCAATCCCAACGTAGTTTCTGCAACAGTTTGCATCTCTCCACGAGCATCCAAGTAAGTAAATTCTTCATTAACTGCACTTAACTGACCTCCGTCATTGTTGGGATTGAATACGGTCGTGAATCTCTCACTTCGGGAGTTGACTGATAGTGAGGTATCTTTATTATCTAAGGGCTTAAAATTTTGCCCAACTCCGAGAGACCTTGATAGATATAGTTTGCGTAAGGACATTAACAACTTTATTAGACGTATAAGACTTAAGGAGTACTTCTATGATGGGGATAATGTCGGGGGGGATTTTTCAAGTTTTCCCGCTTTTAGGAATAAATCTGTGTGGTGCTCAGAGCGGGGAAGGGAGTTGGCCATTGAAGCATATGCTCAGGCGGTAGAGCAAGAGATATTATCATCCATTATTAATGAGAGAGGTGTTTACAGCAATTTGTCAGAGACTGAGCGCGATGCGCTAAGAAATCTTAAATCGTATGATGACATTATTATCAAAGAGGCAGATAAAGGGTCTGGGGTTGTAGTAATGGATAAAGATAAATATATTACTGAGGCTTTTAGACAACTAGAGGACCGTAATGTTTATAGGGAGACTCCTGTTGATCTTACTCAACGGATTTCTGAACTGGTTAATGATAGAATTCAGAAGGTTTTTGATGATGGTTACATTGATGACAAGACGCTTGAATATCTTTTGATAAACAGCAAGCCTAGGGCGGGTCGGTTTTATTTATTACCTAAAATACATAAGAAGGGTTGCCCGGGGAGGCCGGTTATCTCGGGGTGTGGGACGTGCACGGAGAGGGTCTCGGAATTTGTGGATTTTCATATTAAACATTTGGTTCCTGAAATACCATCCTACATTAGGGACACTAAACATTTTTTACAGGTGCTTAATGACTTGGGGAGGTTGCCGGAGGGGGCTATATTGGTTACAGCCGATGTAGTCGGCCTATATCCTCACATTCCCCATGAGGAGGGGTTAAAGGCTTTGGGGGAAGCTTTGACTAGATCCACCCACACTACTGTCCCTCCTGATGTTTTAGTGGATTTGGCTAGGTTGGTGCTCACTAACAACAACCTTACTTTTTATGGAAGACATTTCCTACAGGTCCTGGGGACAGCAATAGGGACAAAAATGGCGCCGTCTTATGCCAATATCTTTATGGGTAAACTAGAATCGGACCTACTTGAACAAGCATCAGTAACGCCGCTTTTCTGGCGTAGATTTATAGATGACATCTTTTTTATTTGGACGGAGGGAGAGGAGAGACTCAAAGAGTTTATGGGGCTTATGAACTCGTTTCATAATACCATTAAATTCACTTTTAGCTGGTCGTCTGAGCAAGTGAACTTTTTAGATGTTAGTGTCTTGTTAAACGAGGGGTAATTTCCACAGATTTATATCGTAAGCCTACGGACAAACACCAATATTTGTTTCATTCCTCTTGTCACCCTAATTCATGTAAGAAAGGTATCCCTTTTGGTCAGGCCCTTAGAATAAGACGTATATGTTCCACGGATGCTTTGTTTGATAAACGGGCTGAGGAATTGTGCAGTTACTTGGTTAAAAGGGGTTATAACAGGGAGCATGTGGAGGGGCAAATAGATCGAGCGCGTAGGATTCCCAGGGAACAAACCCTTAGGGATAAGCAGCCTGCTTGTAATAAACGTATTCCTTTTGTGGTCACATTTCATCCGGCACTCCCTTGTATTTCTAAAATATTACACAGGCTTCATCCTGTTTTGCAATCTTCTAGGCGTTGCCAGCTGGCCTTGGAACAGGTGCCCATGGTGGCTTTCCGGCGGCCTAAATGCCTTAAGGACATTCTGGTACATTCCGAACTTAAGACACCAGTTACTGTTAAGGGTTGTGGTAGATGTGGGGATAGACGATGCAGGGTTTGTGATTTCTTGGATGAGGGCATTTGTTTCAAAAGTAGAGTTACTGGGAGAGATTTTGTGATTAATTTTAAGCTGGATTGTAATTCAGACCACGTAGTGTACCTATTGTCTTGTGCAACGTGTCAAATGCAGTATGTGGGATCTACTATTAACAAATTTAGGACTAGATTTAATAACCACAAGTCTAGGATTAATGCGCACAGAGGACTATCCTCGGAGAATAAACTTAAAGACGATGTTATATACAGGCATTTCAATCAGGCAGACCATCATGGTTTGAGTGATGTTAGAATACAGTTAATAGACAAGTGTTCAAGTGAGGAATATCTTAGGGATAGGGAGGCCCAGTGGGCATACCGTCTTCGATGTATTTATCCACTGGGTCTTAATAGTGATGATTTTTTCTGTAGTAGGAATCCTCGAAGGGATTTATTTTAATATCGCTCTCATTGCTTCACTTATATGTAACGCGCGCGCTTTACAGCGCGCGAGCAGCTTTAAGTCTCGTATTAGCGTCTCACATCAGCTAGCGTATATCTTATAACGGTTTTAACCGCTTTCACATCAGTTGCCCTGATGAAGTCTTTTAATAAAGACGAAATATTGGCAAAGTCGTATTTTCCAGTTCTTGGCTATTATTTTAATTCGTCTGGAGACACAACCACGACAGTGGATGTTTTTGACATTATATATATATATATATATATATATATATATATATATATATATATATATATACAAGGTTAATTTGGGAACAGCAATCAACAACTAAGTAATTAAGTGAAAATGTGGCTCAGCCAGGAATCGAACCTGGGTCTCCAGATTACCGGTCGGATGCCTTAACCACTAGGCCACTGAACCAACCACACTGGGAACACATATTTTTACTGTACAATACATACACAGTGTGGCCTTATTTTTATGGTAAGGTCCGAGGAGACAATTTCACACATTTTCTGCAACCAGGATCACGTCACTACTCCCCGGTCGATCGGCGATGCACGGCCTATATATATACACACACACACACACACACACACACACACACACACACACACACACACACACACACACACACACACACACAACACACACACACACACACACACACATATATATATATATATATATATATATATATATATATATATATATATATATAACTTCACAGGAGTTCAGGCTTCAGGAGTAATCATCGTTTTATTGCGACAGTGCTGTTTCGTATGGTTCAAAATTATATGACCACACTCATCAGGCAACTTCAACGATTTAGTATTAAAACTAACAGAACTGGCAGTAAAATATGGATGGTTAACGTTGTTATGGGGATGCGTTACATTCAAGACATTGTATCTAGGTAACAGATGCTTTTTGTCTTAGTTGCGTTACGTCTTGAATGTAACGCATCCCCATAACAACCATCCATATTTTACTGCCAGTTCTGTTAGTTTTAATACTAAATCGTTGAAGTTGCCTGATGAGTGTGGTCATATAATTTTGAACCATACGAAACAGCACTGTCGCAATAAAACGATGATTACTCCTGAAGCCTGAACTCCTTTGAAGTTATAGTGAATGCTCCTCAATCAAATGAGTTGAGCGCTCTACGAAATACATTCTACCCAGGAAACAAGTATTTATATATATATATATATATATATATATATATATATATATATATATATATATATATATATATATATATATATATAGTACAGTAAGGTAGGGAGGGGATATATTAGCAACTGATTGCCTTAATTACTTAGGATCACCAGCCTATTCCCTTTTGGATGGCGATTCATTAGGGATTTCTGAGAAATACAAACAGACAAGGTTAATTTGGGAACAGAAATCAACAACTAAGTAATTAAGTGAAAATGTGGCTCAGCCAGGAATCGAACCTGGCTCTCCAGATTACCGGTCCGATGCCTTAACCACTAGGCCAACCAACCACACTGGGAACACATATTTTTACTGTACAACACATACACAGTGTGTAATTAAGGCAGTCAGTTGCTAATATATCCCCTCCCTACCTTACTGTACTTAATTAATTTCCAGGGGGATTTGGCCGTGCATCGCCGATCGACCGGGGAGTAGTGACGTGATCCTGGTTGCAGAAAATGTGTGAAATTGTCTCCTCGGACCTTACCATAAAAATAAGGCCACACTGTGTATGTGTTGTACAGTAAAAATATGTGTTCCCAGTGTGTTTGGTTGGCCTAGTGGTTAAGGCAGCCGACCGGTAATCTGGCGACCCAGGTTCGATTCCTGGCTGAGCCACATTTTCACTTAATTACTTAGTTGTTGATTTCTGTTCCCAAATTAACCTTGTCTATATATATATATATATATATATATATATATATATATATATATATATAGATAAATAAGAGATAATGGCAGTGGGGCAAACTTCTAGCTGATCTGACGGATGTAATAACGTTTCGGCTATTCAGCCTTCTTCAGATTAAAAAGTTTAAAAACTAAGAATTTAAAACTATTTACAATGGTTGTGCTAGTCTGAGGTCCTAGCTTATATAAGTCAGATGATTAACAAATACAAAAAAGGTGAGTGACAGAAGTTATGTAATCGATCCAACGTAACAAATTCCCCGCAAGGGGCCTCTGAACAATCGTGATTAGTGTCAAAACAAGTGCCCAAGGCAGGGCCCTTAAACAATGTAATAAGCTCCCTACTGAGGGCCCTTGAATGGCAAAATTCAAACAAAAATAACAGAATCCCCAACGGAGCCACTGAACGCAAAAGCAATCACACAACCTCTGAAACTATTTATGATAAAATAAAGAATACAAAAGGAACTGGATAAGAAGCAATTCTTAGTTTTTAAACTTTTTAATCTGAAGAAGGCTGAATAGCCGAAACGTTATTACATCCGTCAGATCAGCTAGAAGTTTGCCCCACTGCCATTATCTCTTATTTATCTACTAATTCACGTGGTGGCATAGTATCCTTCGGATCCTTCTGCTGGGAGTTCATTGTTTGTGTAAACCTCCTTATTCTGCCTATATATATATATATATATATATATATATATATACATAAGTTGAAGGATTAAAGAGGACGCATCGATTCCTTGTGCCTACAGCAACAAAAGCAAGTGGTGCCACTTGTGCCTCACAGAAAAACTTTGCTTAATTAGAGCCAAGAAGCCGTCTTTATTAAACAAAAGAACAGAACTCATTTCCAAAT
Source organism: Pachyseris speciosa (assembly GCA_016490735.1). NCBI lineage: Eukaryota > Metazoa > Cnidaria > Anthozoa > Scleractinia > Pachyseridae > Pachyseris > Pachyseris speciosa. The sequence continues at coordinate 1,488,917 of JAEMWC010000046.1, read as the reverse complement.
GAGTTTTATCTAGCAAATTTCACAAGCCACCAACAATAGAATGTTTATTTCACACGTAGATTATTTCACACGTAGAGCAGATCATCACATTAGCGAATTAATTAGCCACTCATCTCATTTGTATATAAGAAGGCATGTTCTTAGTTGAATAAAGTTCTGTCTGACGAGCGCTTAGGCGCGAAACTCAGAGTCACAGAGAATCGATGCGTCCTCTTTAATCCTTCAACTTAGCTCGGCGAGAGCACCCCCTTAGAAAGGAAAAATATTCATCAAAGTGTCGTGCAAAAATGACATCTCCGTTCAAGGACTTATAAAAGAAAACTAAATCTAGATATTCTAACCAATAATTTAGCGGAAGTAAATTTAATTTAATCGGCAGACGATCCTTGTAACACAGATCTCTGTCTCTACCTACAATAAAACGCGTGGCTCTTCTCTGTACCTGCTCGATGAGGATTAACTGATTTATAACAGACTGAGGGGCCCAAACTTGCGAGCAATAACATAAATGGGAGCGTACTAATGAGCAGTAAAGGCGCAAAAGAGCATTACTATCGACCAGACCCGCGCAATTTCTCTTTAGGAAACCCAACATCCCAAGATCCTTTTCAGCCATAACCACCTCCAGGTCAATTCCATGTAAACTGTTAGTACGTGGTGGGCTTACACGTTTCCTAGATATGCGCACATTTTTACATTTGGCAGGTTGAAAGTACATTTCATTGCGCAAGGACCAAGCTAAAAGTGGATCTAAATCCTGCTGCAAATTTACAAAATCAGACTCTTGCTCTATGATCTTATAGCACTTTGAGTCATCAGCAAACACTGCAATCCTTGCACTAGAAACTGCGTTTGGCATATCATTAATAAATAGTAAAAATAACATCGGTCCAAGTGTGGACCCTTGCGGGACCCCAGACTCTACTTCTGACCAGGTAGAACAAGTTCCATTTACTACGACTCTCTGTTGTCTTCCAACAAGATAGTAGCTGAACCATTACAGCAAGGGATCCCCAATTCCGTACATTTTTAACTTAGACACCAACTTAGCAGGACAGACTGAGTCAAACGCTTTTGCAAAATCCGAATATATAATGTCAGTCTCGACTCCACGATCCAGGGCTTACCCAATGTCTTGAAAAACTTCAAGGAGCTGAGTCATCCATGACTTTCCTTTCTGAAACCCATGCTGAAAAGGATACATAGCGTTTTTTATGTGAGGGACGATACCGGAAGCTACACATCGTTCCTGAACTTTAGAAATGATAGGCAGCAGGGATACCGGGCGGTAATTTTTGGCGAGGTTGCTATTGCCTTTCTTAAAGATTGGCGAGACATTTGCCTTTTTCCAGTTAGTTAACTGGACACCCTCTGTTAAGCTAAAGTTTTTCACAGCTGTTATGGAAGGCGCCAAGACCTCTGCACATTCTTTAAGAACTAATGTAGGCAGATTATCCGGGCCAAGAGCTTTATATTCGTCCAGCGAGCTGAGTATTTTTGAAATTTCCTCAACCGTGACTTGAACGTAACACAAGGAACGGTTAACTGTAAGGAGAGTGGTGGGCTCTTCTAAGTTCACTTTGCAGCCTGAGCGGTCTTTAAAGACAGATTTTAAAAAGGCACTGAATGCCTCAGCACGAGCTCTATCATCAGAAAAGGTTAAGTTGTTATAGGTAACCTTTTCCGGGATGGGTTTCCTCTTGTTTTTGAAGGAGAAAAATGTGCAGAAACTTTTGGAGTTAGTATGGATTTAACTAGCAATGGTCTTGATATAGTCCCTTCTTTCGAAACGAATCCAGTTTTTTATGTGCTGTCTCAATTTGCGAAACTTTTCCATCTTGGCAGGAGTTTTCGATTTCTTAATGCGTCTCCATAGGGTCTTCTTTTTGTTTATTGCTTTCGCTAAATCCTTTGAGATCCACGGAGGATAATTTGCATGTTTACAATTTACCTTAGGTACATAAGTATTTAAAGCTGCAAACACCAGGTCATTCCAGGAATCCCAGAGGGAATCAAAATCCTCAAATGTGCTAATATTGTCAATACCAATGCTTAATTGAATTAGCATAAGGGCTTGTTTCAGGGACGCAAAATCAGCTTTTTTAAATTCAAAACGCTGCAAACCAGAATTATCCTTTAGGCGTACATCCACTGCGAAATCAAAAATAACTGGATTACGGTCCGAGGGAAGACCGCTATCACTCCATTGAGAGCCAGTTGAAATATCTGACTGAATAAAAGTTGGAGTATTTGTCATAACGAGGTCTAAGATGTTATTTCCTCTAGTTGGATGTTCCACTAGATAATAATACACTAGATAATAATCCATCAATAAGTTCGTAAACTTGAAATCCTCACCGGTGGAAGAGTCCGTAAAACCTGATCCATTCACCCACCGTATGGATGGGAAATTAAAATCCCCCATCACGATAACAGTAAAGTAGCGACTAAGCGACAGTGATTTGAATAACTCAGAAAATTTAGTCACAAACTCTGTACTGTTTGGTGGATGATAAGCGTTTACAATCAAAATACTTCGATCGTATTTTAATTTAGATATTTCGACAAGATTCACCTCCAGGTCAGAGAACTCCGCTGGTTTAACAATTTCTGACGACGACAGCGAGCCCTTAATCGCTGTCAATGTTCCACCACCAATCCTACAAACTCGATCATGTCTGTATATATTGTATCTAGTCGGTAGAATTTCGTAATCGTTGATGGAGTCATTTAGCCAGGTTTCTGTCAAACAGATAATGTCGAAGTCATGGCCATAGACAGTAACTTGAAGAAGACCAAGTTTGGACTCAAGCGATCCTTCCACGGCTCTAAAAGCTTTCAGACTCCTAACATTTTGCATGAAGCAAGATAAGGACTGATTCGGTCCTGGGTTCATTGATATGTCTCCACAGTGTATAATGATTTGCGATTCAATATTAACGGCTAAGCAGTGATAACCATGTTTGAGAAACTTCACCAAAGGTCGATTCAACTTAGCCGATCCTTCGCGAGGTAGAAAATCATTTTCGAAGCCTATTCTTTGAAGGGCTGGGAGACTGGGAAGATGACGTTATTGTAAATTATTTCCTGCTGCAACAATGTCGAGAACACAAACAACAAGTAGCAAAGCCTTAAGATGGAAGAGCTCTTGGACCGGACATTCACCTCCGCCTCCGCCGCCATCTTTGCAGCTTCCCTCATCCGTTGATCTCAATCGGAGTGGGTTAACCTGTCGAGGAACATTGTAGTGCGAAGTAAAATCGATAGTTTGTTTCTTAATAATTTGAAATTGATTGTGAATGATCCCAGAATCCAAACGGCGTGGGTGTTAAATGTTATTTTTACACAGAAACTCGTCAAATCTACGTCCACCAGTTGGCCACAATTCATAAGAAAATGACGGCACGAGCTGGAGCTTAGCATCTACAACGAAGTGCCAGTGTTCAGAGCTGGACTAAAGACTAGCTTAGTTTTATATTTGTATGAACAAAAAAAGGATAGCGTGTTCCTGATCAAGTTGAGACGGCATATGACAATGATATGAAAAAGATCCAGACATGCACAGCCGTTATATGAATCCTAATATTCCCATGGACTCTTCATGGTTGCTGAGTAAAAGTTTCCCTTTCATTTGAGAAGAATGATAATCGTTTCCTGTGATATGCCGCTCCGATTATTTTCACGGTCAAAGATGTTGGATCTTCGACAGCCTCTGAAAAATATAGCTCATTTATTTCTTCTTCTTTCCGAGCTTCTGGACGTCGAGCAGAATATAAATTTCGAACAAACTTCGCCTGACAAAACGCTCGTTGCGTTTACCACTGGGCAAATCAGTGGCTGTTTTGTTTCGTGGTATGCAAAATTTTGGCGTCTCTGGTGCTGCGTCGGTGAAGTTTGGCTTACCAACGGAGAACTGACCACCATTTCAGAGCGAATCGAGGAATTGTGCGGTACAACCAACAAATCCTTGATTCGCTCTGACGAAGGAATAGTGATCTGAAGCCGTTATAACTGTAAACATTTAGCGTGCAACTGCTCGTTTGTGTTCTTAGAAATTAATATTGGAATTAAGGGCATCAGTTTGAGAGACACGAGATCGAGGCAAAAGCAGTGATTTACATCCTGGAATCTCTAACGTTTCTCCTTTTGGGCAGAGGCAACCCAGGCTGGTTACGCAAAGAAACTGAAATAGTCTGCTGCGAAGCCTGGTGGCTTCGCAGCAATAATTACGCAATTTCTCAAGGTCTTTCGGGACAATACAGTGTTTGTTAGTATCGCTTGCGAATGGAAGATGACTGGTTGTTATTCTTACCCGCGCACTGGTGTTGGTACCTGAGTGAGTGTGTATACCCTGCATTACTTTCTATAGCTTGTTATCATAAACGTTTTCGCTCCACCGCTCTTGTAGGGCTCTTTATGTGGTATTAATAATAAGTTAATTATGTTGTCGATTCCCAATGGCATCTAAAGGGAGGAAATACAACAGTAATTACACTATTCGAGTGGTTATTAATTGAGATTTATTACTCGGGTCCGAAGGGGACCGAGGTATAACTCATGTCAGATTTCAGTCCAACCTCGTTCCCAGGGTTCTCTCCTTCCCGTCCTCTTGAGAGAGAGAGAGAGAGAGAGAGAGAGAGAGAGAGAGAGAGAGAGAGAGAGAGAGAGAAGATGAGAAAGGAAAACAACTGGTATAAGAACGGCGAAAACGAGGCAGTAATCTTTATACCAGCTACACCGAATTCACAGCTACAAAGGAGATACCAGAGGGAAATAAGGCAACAGGGTTTCAAGATAAAAGTGGTCGAAAGAGCAGGTGTTGCGATTAAGAGGTTACTCCAGAGATCCGACCCGTTTAAATCACGAAAATGTGAAAGAGAAGATTGCCCAGTGTGTAGGGGAGATGGGAAAGGGCTATGTGATAGACAGAGCGTGACTTATGAAATAGAGTGTACGGAGTGTAACAACGTTTACGTGGGAGAAACATCACGGAGCGCGTATATGAGAGGGAAAGAGCACATGAAGTCACTCATCAAAAAGGAGGAACGGTCGGCTCTGTGGAAACATTGCAAGGAGAAACACGGCAATGAAATGCAGAAATTTAAAATGAATGTTACTGGTTCTTATGCCGATGACGCCATGCTAAGACAAATATCTGAGGGTGTCCGGATAGACAAAGTGCCAGAAGGCTCACTGATTAACTCTAAGAATGAATGGAATTATTTCCACGTCCCACGCGCGATCATCACATGTGACAGCGCACTCTCTACGAGATAAGTTCGCTTACATGACGCCAAAAAGTTCTCAAACAGTTTTAATGTATCTTACATGAATTACTAACTAAAGCATATTGACTTAAGAGGCTCGAAGAGCGAAATATATTTCAAACTTTTAGTTTTTATTTCACAGTTTTTACAATTTTTAGTGCGTCGAATGTGTACAAAGACGTGATGTCTTCTTCTAGTTCAAGACGTCTGTATTACAGAGGAGGAAATAATGAAAATATTCCTCTGCAAAATTGACAGAGAACTTGTACAAGTGGCAAGAAGGGATACCAAATCAATGCTCAGAGACAGAGGATATCCTGGTTTGTCCAACTTTAGTTTTGAGGAGATCCTGGCAGATATGAGGAGCCTATGTCTCACAGTATTCACAATGATGATTGACTCAATGATGATGATTCAGCTTGATCTAAACTGAGATAAGAATACTGGACCTCATCTATGGAGTAATAAAGTTAAACGATTTCATGAGTTGTTAGCCCGTGTGCAGAGACCTTACACCGTGTTGCTCTACAGTGGAAATGCAAGTAAAGGGGTGAGAATTTTTCTTAGCAGTCCAGAAGCCCATGTAATGCAGATTTAAAATGTACAAAGGGCAACGATGCTATTTGGGTTCAAATTGAGGATTTTAGTATTACTTCATGAATTTATGGCAGGCGGTCAATACTTTTACCTATCAAGGCATCACTTTGGGTAGCTTGCACCCAACCTCGTCCCATAGTCCTCTTCTTGGGAACAAACTGGCTTGCACCCCGCTCCAAAACATTTAGAGTATGGCACCATATTGTGAAGGTTGGCTGATATATTATTCCCATTCCCATTCCCTCCCATATAGCTTATGGAGAGATTCAACAGACATGGGATTTCAATGGTTCCTGCCATGAATTAAAATACAAAATCCAGGAAAATATTGGAAGCCACTTCCTGGATCTTGCTTTTGAGATGTTAAAAGAGGGGAAAACTGATTTGTTCTTGTCCTGGAAAACATTGACTAGGAGGTTAGCATACACGACATGCGTTCTGACAAACGGAACAAAAGTACCCATGCCGTTGCAACGAGCATTGTGTTTGATCGTGTAACCTCTCATCATCTTGACAATGAACCGAAGAGGTGCCTCAGTGATTGCAACATGAAGGACCTTTTAAAGCTTAGTGACGGGCAGCAAATATGCGCAAGAGAGAGGTACAAGATTTTCCTTGGAACAATCTTGTGCGAGTTATTTCCTGCATTTCAGTTTCTTAGTGGTGTTGTTCCAGTCCGCACACCTTGCCAGTATCAAGTTGAAATGAGTACTGCATCAGTAGTGGTGCCCCTTGCAGCGTTGATGAAAGATGACAAGAAATATGTGGAAGTTGTTGATGTTTTGGATCAACTAGAGGTTTGGGTATGTTGCAGATTAGACTGATTTCAAACTAGTTTGATTTTCGTTTAGCATACATACCTCTCCCTATCATGGCTTTTCAGGGATAAATCTGAATATCTAATTAGGACAGACACTAGGGGTGGTCACTGACAGATATTTTTTTTTATGTCCCTAATGGTTCTTTTACATCCCACATAGTCAGATTTAGTGAAAGTACTGTGATACGGGGCCTACGGTCTATCATTCTTATCCGAGAAGACTAGAAAGTCTAACTGTTTGTAGATGTCATTACAAAGGCAGCACTTTTTTCCTCAGTTAGTTAAAGACCCCGAGTGTTGGTCCGGCCAGGGTTTGAACCTGCGACCTCTCACACAGTAGTCCGGTGCTCTACCAACTGAGCTACCCGATCGGCAGTTCATCTGTATCTGTTTATGGTAGTGACTATCAAGCTCATGTAAAATAACTTTTGGCCTGAAATTTACTTTAAATTGATACAGGTGCATGAAATTTACTCGAAAGCTGGTATGTGCGCCCCTCCTGATGAAGAGCATGTTCCTCCGGGCCCACCAATTGCTGCCCCATCTAGGCCTGATCAGTTAGGGTCACATGTGCCTCCTGTTCCACATCCTGATGATCCTTTAGCAAATATTAAAATTCCCTGCTTTGAGGATCAACTTACAAGGGTACGATTGGCAGGTGCTAAAGACTTGGGTGCAAGTCGTACACCACAGGACAGGCTATACCACCTTTACCCCTACAAAATTGTGGACTGGCACACAAAGAGGAGCTTTTTAAAGGTAAGAAATTATAGGTATTATTATAGCATTTTGGTGGTGGCTTAAATTATGAAAGGCTAGCAAGGGAAGTCAATGAAACCTTAACTTCCCCAATCATTGAACTGAAAAAGGCACTTATGTTATCATTAGTTACCATGGCAACAAATCCTTATTTTGGAGCTTCATCATACTTGATGCTTACAGTATGAAGGTATTCCAACTTCACACATTTATCCACAATCCATCCATTGGGTACAAGTATATGCCATGATAAAAAATTCCTTAATGTTCATATTTTGTTTATTTTTACAGGTAATATTGAAGATGCAATACAAGAACTTTGCACGGGAGCAAGGTACACTCCGGTACTTCAGAGAAAAGCTACGGCGAAGGAATGTGACCATTGATGTAAAGTGCTATGAGGACTGCGAGCAGCTTTTCCTAACGATTGGCAAGCGCTTTACGGTAGAAGCACTGATGCAGTTCTTTGGCATGGAAACCAAAGATGGCCACATCACAAGAAACAGACCCCCATACTACATTTTAGAGGTAGGCGACAACAAGAGACAGTATTATGACTCTGTGTTACGACCTTTTTTCTGCATTTACGGAAATGATAAAAAACTTTGAAAGAACTCAGTTGGCACTTACGCCCTGGCGCGCGCGCAGTTACAGACTTTGTTTCATTTCTATTGTTTCAATTTCAGGCGCGCGCGCTCATTGGTTAATTCAAATGATTTAAATTTTAATGGCGCAATTATGTTTTTCTCGCGCGTACAAAATAAAGTGGATTTGGGATTTTTTGCGGAGTCGAACTGGCGTTGTATTTTTTTCTTCGGCATTTAAAGGGGATTTTCTAATCGATTTTATGGACTTTGAGGGCTGTCGGGAAAACCGTCAGAACATTTTGGTCCTTCGAGCCGTATTGTAGAGGTTATTTCGGGTCAGTTTTGCAAGACTTTGGGTTTGAGTGACGAGTCGGCCGCCGGCGCTACGAAGTGAAACAAACCGGATTTCTGTTTTTCTGGATGGAATAAAGACGAAATGGACAACGAAAACAATCGAGACGGACAAGAAAGGTACGAAGACGAAATTGGTCAATTACATACGGTAGTTGGAGTGTTGAAACGAGAGAAAAAGAATGCTAAGTCGAATTTAACTCGGATGCTAAATCAGTAAGCTGTATTGGTATCAGATGAGAAGAATGATAGACGCAAGATAGTGGAGGTAATAGAACGCTTAGAGAGGTTGAGAGATGAAGTGATGAGGATTTTGGAAGAATTAGAAACTGTTTATTCTAAGTTACAAGACGAGGAGAATGAAAGGAAGACGAGCAAGGAAATGGAAGAAGTTAGCGAGCAAGTAGACCGAGAGCTTGGTGAAGCTCGCGTCATCATGCTAGCACAAGTAAATAGTAGTATAAGTAGAGCGCGAAATGGTGGTTCTGAAGATAAGGAGAAAGCTCAGTGTATGTGTGAATCACAGCACTTCGGTGAAGACAAACGAGAGGACAACCGAGTCCCAAGTGAAGAAAGAAGACCCATATGCATCGACTCACCAGAACGTTCGCATTCACAGACACCGACAAGACATACAAGTAATCCACAAGTGGGGGATTTGTTTAACCCAAGCAACGCGGTGAACGGACAACTAGAACGGATCAAGATTCCTGTATTTGGCGGAAACAAGCTAGAATTTCCCAGATGGCATGCTGCATTTTCAAGCTGTGTAGATTCGTCTTCTCTTTCCGCGCAGTTTAAGATGTTGAGGTTGGAAGGATGTCTGACTGGTGAGGCGGCAGAGACGGTCAAGGGACTGGGCTACTCTGAAGCGGCATACGAGACGGCAAAAGCTAGGCTGCAAAGGAAGTACGGAGGAAGTGGACGTCAAGTGCAACGGCATTTAGGAGAGCTAAAGAAGATGAAGATACTTCGGGAGGATGACGCTAAAGCGCTAGAAAAATTTGCGGATGCTTTGGAAAGAGCTGTTATTAATGTGAAAGAGAATGACCGTCAATCAGACTTACAAGACGGAACTTTGTACACTATCATGCTCGAGAAAATACCAGAGAAATTGCTGGCTCAGTACTACAGATGGATAAAGGAAAATCAGGAGCTTGAGTCGCTCGAGAAGTTGAAAGACTGGATTGCAGAAGAAGCGGAATATCGGGTGCAGGCTTCCGAGATACGAAACGGAATCGGATCCGACGAAAAGGCAAGAGAGAAAACGGTGCCCTGGAAGCGAAGCGAAGACAGCGCTAAATCATTTGTCTCAAATAGGGGCGGCGTGGAACCGAAGGTTCAGAATTGTAAGCTCTGTGGTCACAGTCATCCTATTTGGCACTGCGACGTGTTTAAAGGAAGACCAGTAGAGAGAGGACTGGAGACAGCCAAGCGCCTGGGGCTCTGTTATAGATGTCTGGGTAATGATCATCTCGGAAACTCGTGTCCAAATTACCGAGAATGCAAAATCGACGGGTGCATCGATACTCATCACCGTTTACTCCATGCAGACAGCTACCCCTCAAGAGGAAAAGGACGTTCATACGGAACAAGTCCTTTAACCCAAGTGTCGACCCACGAAACTATAACAGCCATTCAAGAAAACGGAGAAGGACGTCAGGGTAACATCAGTGCAAATCAGAGCCATATATCCCAAGAAAGTACAATTTCTCAGATCACGGAGGGGGATGCAAGTACTCATACAGCCACAATGGAAACAGCAGCACAGACGCGCGAAAAGGTAGTAGCTCTTCAGACGGTCCCATTGATACTGAAGAATTGAAACAAAAGACTGCTAGTGAACTGTTTTATTGACGAAGGAAGTGACACAACGTACATTAACGAAGATCTAGTAGAGGAACTGGGAGTAAAAGGCCGTAAGGAACCCATCACCGTTAACGTCGCAAACGACCAGAAAGTAAAGTTTATGTCAATGACTTTTCAAGTCGGATTGGAGAGTGTCGATGGCAAAGTGAATCGAACCATTTCAGCGAAGACGTCTCAAAAGATTTGCGGAGGAATGAAGCCTGTGAATTGGCTGGAAATAAAACACAAATGGTTCCATCTGAGAGACATACCTTTCACGCAGCTTGCAAAAAGAGGAATGATTGATGTCCTGCTTGGAGCAGACAATCACGAATTGACGACCACGATAAAAGAAGTTCCAGGCAAAGTCAACGAACCGAGTGCAAGGCTCTGCCCACTGGGATGGACAGTGATCGGACGGCTCGATAAAGAGGACGTAAGCGAGGAGAACCACACGGGACTTATCAGAACCTTCCGCGTTCAGCAGTCTGAAGAATCTTTGACCTTTCAGGACGCTGACGTAAACGTCACACTGAGAAAATTCTGGGATCTAGAGCACATTGGAATCCTACCTTCTAAGCAGCAGCTCACTCCAGATGAGCAAACAGCGTGGGAAAAGGTCAGCGAATCGAGAATCTTTGACGGGAAACGGTATCAAGTCGCAGTTCCATGGAAAAAAGAAAGACCACTTCTAGTCAGCAATAGACCCCTGGTTGAACGACGGCTACGGCAAGTCGAACGCAAACTGGCTAAAGACGAAAAGACAGCAACTGCTTATCAACAAGTTATTGACGAGTACCTACAGAAGAACTATATTCGACGCATCCCACTTACTGAAGAAAAAAGTGAATCTTAATGGCTATTACCTCATTTCCCAGTGATTCGACCAGACAGGGCAACGACAAAGGTCAGGATCGTGTTTGACGCCTCAGAAATGTACCAAGGAAGAAGTCTTAACACAGAGACTTTACCAGGTCCCAAGTTACAAAGTAACATCTTTGACATACTAGTCAGGTTCAGGAAGGGGTTAATAGCCCTTGCTGGTGACGTTAGTCAGATGCACCATCAGTTGGTGCTACAGCCCGTGGATCGGCCTTACCACAGATTCCTATGGCGAAATCTCGATCCAAGTAGACAGCCAGATACATACGAGTTTCAGCGATTTGTATTTGGTGGGTGCTACTGTCCGTTTTGCGCTCAGTATGTTTGGCAGCAACACGCACGTGACCACAAAGAACAGTTCCCTTTGGCAGCGGAGGCAGTGCAAGATAACTGTTATATGGATGATCTGATGCCGTCCGTTAAGAGTATAGAAGAGGCTAAGACGATGAGGAAGCAAATTACGGAGCTAGGAGACCTGACTGGATTTCATGTTCGAAAGTGGATTTCACATCGATCTGAGGTGATCGAAGATATTCCGGAACAAGACAGAGCCGCTGAAATCGATTTGAGCAAGACGGAGTTCCCAGTAACAAAGACGCTAGGCGTTTTGTGGATGGAGCAAGAAGACAGGTTTTCGTTCCGGTATTCAGCTCCATCAGACGACTTCGTATTCACGAAAAGAAACGTACTAAAGAAGACCGCCACCATCTTTGATCCACTTGGATTTCTCTCACCCTTCACTGTAAGAGGGAAGATGTTGATGCAAGAAGCATGGCTTGAAGATGTAACATGGGATGACGTTCTACCACTTCAGCTGACAAAGAAATGGAAGACATGGTTTGGAGAGTTACCCGACCTCGAAAAAATCAAGATTCCGCGATCCCTTAAAGATTCCCACAGCAATGAGAAACACTTAACAGTTCACACGTTCACTGACGCGTCAGAGAAAGCTTATGCAGCAGCTGTTTATGCCCGATACGAATTTCAAGACGGATCCATTGGCGCACGTTTGGTCGCAGCAAAAACAAGATTGGGACCACTCAAGGCACTGAGTATTCCCCGTTTGGAACTTATGGGAGCAGTCATTGGTTTACAATTAACCAAACAAGTGTGCGAGGCTCTTGGAGTTCAACGAAACGAGGCAACCTACTGGGTTGATAGCCGTAACGTCGGTTGTTGGATTCATAGTCAAAGTCGAAACTTCAAGCCTTTCGTTGCACATCGAGTAGGAGAGATACACGAAGATTCCAACCCCGATCAATGGCGGTATGTTCCTGGAAAGTTAAATCCAACTGACTATGGTACGCGAGGACTGACAGTTGAGGAGTTAAGTGATAACGCATGCTGGTGGCATGGGCCAGCGTTTCTTAGTCAAGAAAATGACAACTGGCCTGAGCGGAGGTTTACAGGATCTGCAGAGACCCTTGAGGAGCTGAAAGCTGAAGTCCGTGAACGAACGAGTTGTTCCCAACAAGACGTGCTAAGCAGTTTTGCGACCAACAGTCAAGAAGAAAGTCAGTGGCGGCTGGACCCTACCCGTTTCTCCAAATGGTACAGAACAAAACCAGCGAACAAGCTCGAATTTGGAATTTCCATGGTACGAGTACGAAGTTGGGTTCACCGATTCACAGACAATTGTCGAAAACCTGTTGAACAGCGCGCTACCGGAGAGCTAACATGTGACGAATTGAAGAGAACGGAGAGTCGGATCATTAATGAAGCACAAAATGACGCATTTCCTGAAGAGATCAAGGCATTAGCCAGTGGAAAAAAGTTCCAAAGAAGAGTTCTATTCTCTCATTTACACCAACGGTTATTGACGGTATCCTGCGCTCAGATACAAGAATCCGATATTCTAATGACCTAACAGATGAAATGAAGTATCCGATCATTCTACCAAAGAAACACCCTGTTACGGAACTGCTTGTAAAATATCATCATGAAACAGAAGGACATGAAATGGGCTTGAATTACACACTCAATCATCTTCGTGAGAAGTACGTGGTGGTACATGGAAGAGAAACAGTAAAGAAAGTGATCAGGGAATGTCCTGCGTGTCGGAGGAGATTCAGAGGAGTACCGGGCTACGCAACAGATGGCTCCCCTACCTACAATACGATTAGAAGCTACCTTGAAGCCATTTACCAACTGCGCAGTCGATTTTTCTGGACCATATTTAACAGTACAAGGTCGTGGGAAGGTTCGAGCTAAACGATACCTGTGTTTGTTTCTGTGCCTCCAAACACATTGTTGCCATGTAGAGATGGTATCGTCGTTGGATACAGATGGCTTCCTTAACGCCTTAACTCGCATGGTAGCAAGAAGAGGTTGGCCTCGGGAGATGCTGAGTGACAATGGCATCAACTTCATTGGTGGATGCAACGAAATCAATCAGTTGGTGGAGCAACTTGACCAAGAAAAGTCGAAAGGATGACGTCTAACAAAGGCCTTAACTGGCACTGGAACCCACCAGAAGCTCCACATTTTGGAGGAGTTTTTGAACGAATGATCAGATCAGTCAAACGGGCTGTAAACGCGGCCCTAGGAAACGCAGACTTAAACGACGAAGAGTTGCAGACGATCTTTACTGGCGTGGAGAGCTTGATGAATTCCAGACCACTGACGCCGTTAAGCAGTGATCCCAACGACGAGCCTGCGTTGACCCCTAATCATTTTCTCATAGGACACATGAGTGGGGAATTGGCCCCTGAAAATGTAGACACAACAGCATTCAATCCACGTAGACGATGGAGACGTATCCAGGAATTAGTTCGTCATGTTTGGAATCGCTGGATGAAGGAATATCTAACCAGCATCAGTACGAGAAAAAAGTGGCAGGAAAAGGAAAGAAACAAAGGAGAAGTAGTCTTGGTGATAGACCCAAACACGCCAAGAAGACAATGGAAGCTGGGACGGATTGTGGAGACTTACCCAGGAACGGATGGCTTTGTCCGAGTCGTGGACGTTAAGACAACTGATGGAACATACAGAAGACCGATTTCGCGGATTTCTCCGTTGGAATTTCCAAGTTTAAAGTGACTTTGACATTAAAATTCCCACGGAAAATCCGGGAGGGGGAAATGTTACGACCTTTTCTGCATTTACGGAAATGATAAGAAACTTTGAAAGAACTCAGTTGGCACTTACGCCCTGGCGCGCGCGCAGTTACAGACTTTGTTTCATTTCTATTGTTTCAATTTCAGGCGCGCGCGCTCATTGGTTAATTCAAATGATTTAAATTTTAATGGCGCAATTATGTTTTCTCGCGCGTACAAAATAAAGTGGATTTGGGATTTTTTGCGGAGTCGAACTGGCGTTGTATTTTTTCTTCGGCATTTAAAGGGGGTTTTCTAATCGATATTACGGACTTTGAGGGCTGTCGGGAAAACCGCCAGAACACTCTGTATTGGATAAATTTATAGACCAATTTCTTATCACTCCACCAATCGATTATCATGAAGAAAGCAGTCAGCACTTTGTGAACAATTACTCAGTGTGCCTCTTTAAGTATTATATCTTATTTATTGATTCTAAAGATGCTGTGAAGGAAGGCAATGGACAGAGAATTGCATTTCTCCATAATGAGCTAGTATCAGATTTTAGGGCATTGCCAGGTTTAATAATTATGTAATAGAAATGTAAATTAGTATTGTTTAAAACATTGTTTTCTTGTCAAAGGCTGAGACTCATCAGTCCATCTGGGCATCTACAGTAAATTGGAAAAGGGGAGCCGGTAATAACATTGAAATTGATTTGCTTCAGGAAAACAAGAACAAATCCCTCAAGAAATCAATCAAGTCAATGGGCCCCAACAAAACTGACAATTCCATTAATAATTCTAGCCGAGCTTCAGGAGGGGAAGATAAAATTGGTGAAAACTTTGATGTTCAGATAAAGAGAGCAACCCAATCCACCTCTCACAGCCAGAGATCAACAGCTGCAGACGAGAGTATTGTCATGGCAGATCTACGTGTTGTAAAGCCATTCAGCAGAGTGCCCAACAGAATGCATGAATCTTTTCTTGATATTCAGCCTGACCCTTTGGTAACCCTTTGATCTTACAGAACTTGACAAGTGCCTTGCAAGACATAAGAGGAATGTATTATTGGATGCACCACTGGGACTCGATAATGACTAGGATTTCCAAAAACAATATTATTTACGTTTACATTCACTGCCGATTTGCGGATACATGTAGTCGTTTTGATCCTTTCTGCATCACTAGCGTAAAATGGTGGTGAAAGGTTTATTGGTGGTTTGAATAGAATTGAAGATGATAGTGGAAAACCCTCCCAAGTTACTTTCGTGTGGTTTTTCTTTATTTTGCTGAAAAATTGCTGATTTCTTGCATACACACTTGCTTTTGTGTGGTAAAAATTACCATGTATTTTTTTCTTATGTTTTTTTTTATGTTTTCTAGCATCTTCAATTAATAATGACTGAGTGTAAATAATGTACCTAGGGGTATAATGTTCAACTTCTCAATGATGTCCACACCCATCCCCATGGGGACCGTAGCAAAGACCACTCTTACTTTTGATGATGGTGATGAAAGTTTCTTTAAAATTCATCCTTCATTTTCCTTGTTTGCAGGGCATGGTACTGCGCAAACAGTCTATTTTCAGGCTTCTTATCCACAGGGTTAAGTGGTGAGTAATATTGATCATCACCAAGCTACTTTTGAAAAAAGTTTAAGGAAAATCCACACCACCTCAAGGGTAAGTACAAGATGGTAATGGGATAGGCCAATAGCAATAGGATTCAAAAGTTCCTCAAAAAAGGCTACATCGTCCCCTTTACGAGACACTTTCTTGTAAAAGATGTTTGACCGGTTTGGATTCCCCCACAACTTCTAAAGGATCCTTTAAATGAAGCGATGGCTTGATTTCTGTCACATGCCTTGATTTCTGTTACATTGCGACTTGCCGTAGCAGTAAGAGCAACCACAGGTACAGCGGGAAAAGTGGCACACAGCTTTGCCAGGTTTGCATAATCCTTACGAAAGTCGTCTCCCCTAAGAATGGCGCTGTAATATTTTACTTTGTTTTGGATGTTGACAAGTTGATTTATGCAACACGCATGTCCACTGCTTGTGTTTTTCTGACTTTTCAAAGGCACGATAAAAACTGTTGACAGCACCCCCTTTATACACGGCAAAGGTTGTTGTTTTGAGAACTTGAAATCACAACTTAAAGTTTACTTTTGTTGACAGTAAGTTTACTGTTGTCACGCTTAGTAATTATTTATTCCCAAGTTGGTGTTTGTGTAGCTAACTTAAATAGCGAGTATAATAAACACACTTACCATTCTCGAATATAATGGGCTTCATCAATAACTATCGCTTGAACGCCTCGTTGATACGGCGTGCTTTGGAAGAGCTCTATCCTGCTTTTGCAAGATAAAACAGCTTCGGGATGTGTGAAAATTATGTCATATTTTCTCATCCTTTAACTCATTTTTCACGGGACAGCAAAATATGCGACGTAAACGTCACATGCTTTGAAAAACTACAACTTTCCCAAATCTCGGACCAAAAGTCACAATTTTCATTGAATATGAGCATTTATTCTGTTGCAAAACCCCAAAACGCCCTAAAACCGCCCCCCAAAATACGCAACTTAGCTTTGTCTTCAAGTTTTTAATACAAAACTTCCACTTGAAGCTAAATGTCTCCATTTTCAGCATACTTTGACTCCAATTCTTGAAATGTGTTCCACATTTTCCTGCTCACTTCTTGAGCGCGTCGTGGATAACGCTACTTGATTTCAGTTGCTCTCACTGTCTGTAATTTTCGCGTCTGTGACCCAGGTATTTCTTGTGTAACGACGACATGGAAGTCCGCCAATGTCCATTTTAGATATTTTTTAGAACCATGTCGAGCCACCTGGTCCTGCTGACAAAATGTTGTACTGATTGCATCATTTACAAGTCAAAACTCGCCAAAATTGTCATGCCAGGTCCTGGAATCCACGAAACGAAACGGCTAAAGACACAACTTCACTCCGTGAGTGGCCATCACTGGCTCGCACACTTTCGGCGGCCTATTTCGTTTGAAATTGCTTCTCACCTCTGTTTTCTTTCAAAGGATTGCCTCTACCCATCAACCCAGCCTTAAGATGCCAAGCAGGGGTCTTCTGAGGTGGAAAATGGCTCGAAAAACACACTTATAAATCAAATACGCAACGAATTGTAGCTACAGTGATCGTTTAGGAATAAACGACAGCAAGCGTGACGAGCGTGACAACAAAGATAGAGCCTTCGGTGTTGTGGACCAGCGAAATCTCCGTGGTAACCCCTTATATGGAGTAGCCAGGTCGATTTGACCTCCTACCCTTCGGAAATTGCAAAATAGGCGACCGAATCTTCGGTAGAAAATGAGTTAACCAATAGGGATTCGTCTCGATCGTCTTGTCTATCTCTAAATCGTCACTGTCTTTGGCCTTTCTTACATTAAGAATAGCCGCTTTCACGTTTCCCTCTGTACTTCTCCTGATCTGGTCACTTACCAAAAAGTTCAACGGCGAAACAACAACGACGGGGTGGATTGGCGAATCTATCTGACACATCGATCGATAGTTGATTTTGTCCAAGAAAAGCCCGGGTAAAAGATGGAAGATGATCGATTTTCCGTATTCTTATATTGGTAGTACACCGATAGTATCTCTTCCAGAGTAAATTGCCTCCAAGCACTGGACTTGTTTGGGTTTAAGATTTATATTCCAATAGCTGCTATTAACGATCGCAAAGTGAAGACTGCTATAAAACATGGCGGATCTCAAAAACCAAACCCGCCTCGTTTTGATGTTTACAAAAATTTGAGGCGGCAAACCTTCCAAAACCAGGGACCCCGCCTGGGGAATTTTTTCTACCGGGAGACACGTGACCAGCGTTTTCCAGCGTCTCTCTCTCTCTCTCTCGCTTGATCCAGGGGACGGGAAGGAGAGAACCTTGGGAACGTGGTTGATTTCAGACGTTTTTTTCTTTTTCCTTTTTTCCTGTGTAGCAAAGTGCATAATAGGAATACGTGGCGGTGTTTCATTGGTCAGTACACAATAGAAAGCGAGTGGTGTCAGTTACGCTGTGAAAGTTCTATATTTAGAGAAATCGCAAACTTGCATAAAGTTGTTTACTACCTGACCTTCAAGGTTAAACAATCCACTTCGACCGACCTGAACAAATTTTTTCTGTGCATATCTTTGTAAAGTTCTGAAGATTTTAATCCAGTACAGTCTCTCCTAGGCTCGATAACCAGCCGCTGTTTCGGGAAACGAACCCGCGCTCACCCCCAAAAAGACGACTGGACGCTTGGACGAGACGTTGTTGATTTACACTAATCAGAAACTCGCCTGCTCAAATCGCGCAGGCAGCATTATTTTTTCCACACTGTTAAACTGGTGAGGGATGGAAAAATGTTCTTTGATTTGCGTGTTATCGTGTTATCGTGTTTTAGAGCGTTTTAAAGGGGAAATCTTGAAAGATTTCCATCGGGACACATCAGAGACGCTTGTAATCTTTTGTCTCGCGTTCGTCAGTTGATCATGACGAACGGATTTAGTTCGTGCAGTCGTACTCAGTGAAAAAGCAGTGAATCTGACGAAACGCCAGGTTTAAACCTATCCGTCCAAGTAAAGTTCTGTTTTAGTCCATTCTTGAACAGCTTCTTTTCACGTTGAAGTTTCTCTGGACGCTTGATCCTTTTGTAAGCAAAGATGGTGGCACAATTGTCGCTCGACGGTGGCGTCTTTAATCAGTTCCAAGACAATGGACATCCTTTTAGTCAGATCTTGGATTTTTTTTTCTGTCGCCGATGATTTTGCTCTGTACCTCAAAACAGGCCTTCCGAGAAACTTAAAGCCGAAGATTTCACGTGTGTTTTACTGCTACAAGGGTACTGCCTAAGGGTGCGTTTCTTTGGTAAAATCCAAACCCGGATTCTTGGATCCAAAAACGGATTTTGCGTTTCTTTGCTAAAATCCGAAAATAGATTAATTATGAATCTAAAGAATCCACCCTTCGAGTGGATACATTAGATCAAATCTAAATCAGGATTTTTAGGATTCAAGATCCGTGCGTTTCTTTGGGAACGGATCAGAAAAAAGTACATTTGGCAAGCGGTCTTCCTGTGAAAATATAAGGGCCTGGAAAATAAGGCCCGCCACCTTTCGGTCATATTTTCGTGATCATTAACCATCAAGGTAAGATTTCGGTGTCATTTATTTCCATAAAATTGTCGAAATATTCGAAAGAAAGTCATCAATAATTAGGAAAGCTTCGCTGCAGTACAAATTATATAAATCCTGGACGACTGAAATTTATTTCAAACGCAAATCGCAACAATTTCGTAGTTTCAAAATTTCACGGAAAGTGAAAAATATTATATTTAACTTACGTTAGGCTTGTATTTTTGTTGCAATGGACCCTTTTGATCTCTGCAATATGCAGGACAATACTGGTCACGTTTCCTAGAGTGGAGTGGTGACAGGAAAATTAAAAGAATCCGAAAATGAATTTTTAGTTTCTTTGGTCGTCACAATCCAAATGATCTTGGAACAGTAATCCAATAAGGATTTTCCCAAAGAGACGCACCCTAAGTCTGTCCGCGTGAAAAGGTTAGCCAAGTTTGAGAAAAGGTTGGAAGCCTCGTACGTGCAGTGTTTATTAGATATCAGAACTCAAATTCGAACGCTGTTGCAGTGCTATATTTAAAAAAATCGCAAATTTGCATAAAGTTGTTTACGTGTAATCTGACACCTTTCACTATCTGACCCAAGTGAGCGCTCAAGGTTATACAATCCACTTCGATGGACCTGAACAAATTTTCCTGCACATATCTGTGTAAAGTCGTGAAGATTTTAATCCAGTACAGTCTGAGTGTCCGCGTGAAAAGGTTCGCCGAGTTTAAGAAAAAGGTTAGAAGCCTCGCACGTGCTGTTCTTATCGGCTGATCGATCTGAATGACTCGAATTCGAACGCTGTGACAGTTCCATATTTAGAGACGAGTTTGCGAATTCTTGATTTTCATGTGATGTCAGAAAAAAATTAAAAATAAAAATTTAGAGTTTAGGTAAATGGCATTTTAAAGATATATCTGATGGCCTGTAGAGCCGAGCGTGAGTTTGAATTTCAAAGTTTTTCACAGCGCGTGAAATCGGGATTGCTTCAGAGAAACATGTTACGTACACGAAACGCCTTGTGTTTTCGAGTTCTCAATAACCAAATGTCTATGCGAATGTTTTCAGGTTTATCAGCGAGAAAAATTGTTTAGAGAGGGCCAGGATTCCAGATGTGCTTAGTCATTTTGGGATAAATAGACTATTTTCACCTCATTAGCTATGCTGAATGTGATTGGTGCAGTGGTCAAATTCACTGCCACTGATCAAGATCACCCCGGTCTGCGTCTTCCGCGCTCTTTTTTTTTTTTTTTTTTCCTTTTTCTGTTTCTATTTTTTTAAACACACAGGTAAGTAAAAACTAGCGATGTAATGTTCCGACGTTTCGGCGACCTCATGACGCCATTCTCAAAGAATGAATAATAAGAGCGAGTTCAAAGGAGTAAGATATAGCGCGGATAGAATCTGTTTGTACATTCAAGCGTGTTATTGATTGTTTGATGTACAGCATTTCGTTAATTAAACAAGCAAATGTATTCCTGCATTTTTTCAGTACTTTGAAACAACTAAGGAGGTCCTCAGGGACTGCGCTCGCGTGATTTTTACCATGATGTTAACGCACAGAGGATGAAGTCGCACAGAGGATGAAATGCTGTTATGGCCAACAACACATGCAGATGTCCACTAGTATAACCAACATAGCTACCTGTATCACACAGGTTACATTGAAAACGGTAAACTACACACTGTTGTTTAACTAACTGTGGTTTGGGCTCGAGTTCTTGGAGGTCTTGACCAATTTTTGGACTAACAAATACGGGTTGGATTGTGGGTTGGAACTTAAGACTACGGTCTTTCAACTGAGTCTTGACAATGTCGGAGGGATCTTGATCCTTAAAGGGTATAATCACTCGGGTCACGTTATTTTCCACCATTACTGGCGAGGCCTGCGATGTCTGCCGGTCAGCAACTCTCGAGTTGATAAAGGCGTTAATGGTGGAGTTGATGAGGTGTATAGGGTACTTTAGGCGTGAAAACACAGACTTCAAACGTTCACACTCATCCGAAATTAAATCCACGACGAGGATAAACGGTAGGCACGATCCAGCTCATGAGTTGTTAATAAGCTTCGTTTGTGCCAGTTGTTGACATGACTCTGGTAATGGTTTCACGTAAACCCTAGTCTCAATTTGGGGCGCTCGATTTAGGCGCTGGTTGCCGAGAAAGGGGAGCATCCCATCCTTTTCGATCACTGGCGCCCTCTACAAGCAAATCGATGCAGTAGCTATGGTCCCCCCTTGGGCCGTTGCTAGCTAACGTGTTTATGCCATCGTTGGAAGGAGAACTAAATATGGTTGGCAAGTTGCCTCCTTATTACCACAGATTTGTCGACGATATCCTCACAGTTATGCCCGATATCATTACACAACCTCGTTACCAGGGCTTTTCCCTAGCCGCCATTTTTCTTTCTAGGGAAAAGCCCTGGGAACGAGGTTGATCATTACGGCTTACGATTTCCTTAATACCCTCAACCACGCCCACCCTGATGTCAACTTTACCATGGAGATCAAAACGGATGGGATGCTCCCCTTTCTCGGAACCCAGCTCCTAAATCGAGCACCCAAATAGAGACTAGGGTTTACGTGAAACCTACCAATACCGGTTTATACTTCTCCATTACCAGAGTCCTGCCGACAACCGGTACAAACGAAGCTTATTAACAACTATGCTGGATCGTCCCTACCGTTTGTCCTCGTCGTGGATTTAATTTTCGGATGAGTGTGAACGCTTGAAGTCTGTGTTTTCACGCCTAAAGTACCCTCCACACCTTATCAACTCCACCATTAACGCCTTTATCAACTCGAGAGTTGTTGACCAGCAGACATCGCAGGCCTCGCCAGTAAGAGTGGAAAATGACGTGATATGAGTAATCATACCTTTTAAGGATCAAGGTCCCGCCGACATTGTCAAGACTCAATTGAAAGACCTTAGTCTTAAGCTCCATACCACAAATCCAACCCGTATTTGTGAGTCGAACAATTGGCCAAGACTTCCGAGAATTCGAACCCAAACCACAGTTAACCAACAGTGTGTAGTTTACCGTTTTCAATGTAACCTGTGCGATAAAGGTAGCTATGTTGGTTATACTCGTGGACATCTGCATGCAAGCGTCGTTGGCCATAACAGCACTTCATCCTCTGTGCGTAAACATTATGATAATTATCACGCGAGCGCAGTCCCTGAAGACCTCCTTAGTTGTTTCAAATTACTGAAAAAATGCAGGAACAAATTTGATTGTTTATTAACGAAATGCTGTACATCAAACAATTAAGACCACGCTTGAATGTACAAACAGATTCTATCCGCCCCAGTATTTATGTAAATCTAAGATCTTACTCCTTTGAACTCGCTCTTATTATTCATTCCTTAAGAATGGCTTCATGAGATCGCAGAAACGTCGGAACATTATATCACTATTTCTTACTTCCCTGTGTATTTCTAAAGCATTAATAATATAAATATATTTTTTAAACAGCTATTATATGTTATTGTTATCAATGGTTTAGCTGCACTTTTAAAGGGATATGCTGATAAGGTTATATGGATAATCACTACAAACCCGGGCTACAAACGAACAGACTCGCGAACATTATGATAAGCGCAATGTTTCCGATGCCGGTAATAAGAACAGACTTCTCTCTTCTCTCTATTCTTTTGTTTAGCGCTAAATTACGGAGACACACTGTCAACTAGCATTTTCGGAAAGAAAATAGTTCCCTAGAAAGTTCGTAGAAAGTTCATTTCAGCTTGCATTTTCTCAAAGGAAGATTTGTTCCCTAACATTTTCGGGCAATTAAAATTTCAGCTAGGGAATCCGAACAAATGAACTTCTTCTAGCTTATGAAAACATCACTTTAAACAGACTTCAAACACCATAAGGTACTTAAAAATGCCTTTCTACAGCTTTTGGTTCATTTGGCTCGTTGGGTGCCCATGCAACAATACCTCGAAACCAAAGTTGTACTCTCGGATAGGCCCACAAAGTCTTACTATACGGCATTCCCAATGAATGTTGTTTTGCGTTGGATTACAGTGTAACATGATTATAATATTTCGTCGCATCCTCCTCATCGGTAGAGACATTAACCGCATCCTCTGAAAGAACTTCCTTCTTATTTGCATAAATATAGCGAGAATCAACATGAAAAAGTCATTACTGAAAAGCGCTTCGTCTGCTGCCATTTTTGAAAGTTGCGCGCTTTTTTAATGAGTGTTATTAAGAGTTGTGTTGCTTCCAGTGTTTGGGTTCAAAACCACTGCAAAAAGCGCAATGAACAAAGGATGAACCAGTAATCCAACACTAAGATAAAAAATAGCCAAGTTGAGAAGTAATGTTTTCAAAAGCTTTGGTAACGATGAAGTGTTTCGTATGGCGTGGATTATGACACTGTTCAACACGATGGCGGTAAAACACAAGAAAACGTTGAAGACGCAGTTAGCAATGTGCGTGAAATAGAATTCTTCAGTTCGTTTAATTGAGGACAAAGTTTTGACTCAAAACGCCGCTATTGTACCAATCTCATCTAGACGCCTTATAGGTGTTACAACAGCAAGCGAAAGCTTGATGTCCGTCAGCGATGATTCATAAAATGCGTTTCTTTTCAAGGAGGACAGATACTAAGGCCATGATGTTTCAAGAAGTCTGGTCTTAAGCCGCGGCTACACGAGCGATTTTTTGCTCGCGCCGGTGATGCGATTTTTTTGGAAAATTGTCGCGTCGCCAGAACGCCGGGGATGGCTATAGTAGTACTTGGCGACAAATTTTCGTGATTCGCGCGACTTAGGAAGACTGGGTTTGAGTTTATCTGTTGATAAACAAACAAAATGGCGAGCGACGATGTTTTAACCGCAATATATGTCCTTTTAATGGACGAAGAAAAACAGAGAGAGAAAGAAAAACTTAAGCGGTCTAAGTGGATACGTCCTTGGTTAGCCAGGAGGGAAGAGCGAGGCTTTTTTCATCAACGTTTCCGAGAAATTTCTGTCGAAGATACTCCAGCTTTCTTCGAGCTCATGAGAATGAGAAAGCAACAGTTTAGACAATTAGTGGACATGTTACACTGTCGTTTAGCTAGATAGGACACCAACATGCGTCACACCATTAAACCAGACGAGATGCGTTGTCTGGCATTAAGATTTTTAGCGACTGGTGAATCATTTCGGTCCCTTCATTTTCAGTTCAGACTTGGTCGACAGACTGTGTCAAAGGCTATTTTGGACGTATGCGAGGGAATTTATGAAGAGCTTGGCCCAGTTTTTCTCAAAACCCTAAGTCAAGAACTGAGTGGGAGGAAATTGCTACCAAATTCGAAACCAGGTGGAATTTACCTAATGTCCTTGGTGCGATAGATGGCAAGCGAATTATTCTGGAGCAGCCAAACAATTCCGGTTCGAAATATCACGACTACAACAGTGCTGATAGCATCATCCTGATGGGTGTTGTGGGAACCGAGTACGAGTTCATAAATGTTGATGTTGGAATGAGTGGAAGAATGTCAGATGGTGGGAACTGGAACAGAAGTAGTTTTCGTAAAGCACTGGAGGATGAAAGCAATCCACTCGAAATTCCCCCTCCAAAACCATTACCTGGTAGAAGCATGAACGTACCCCATGTCTTTGTAGGGGATGATGCATTTGGACTGACTTCATATTTGATGAAGCCTTATCCGCAAATTGGCTTGACTGAAGACAAGCGTATTTTTAACTATAGACTATCGAGGTGCCGGAGGATCTCGGAAAATGCGTTTGGGGTCCTAGCAAGCCGTTGGAGAGTCTTCAGAAAGCCCCTCCTTTTGCAGCCCAGAAGCGCAACATGTGTAAGTCTTGCTGCTCTCACACTCCATAACTGGTTACGCACTGAGACAGAGGCTGGCCATATTTATCTTCCATTTGAACCCCAGGAAGATGGTGCTCCTCCCAGTAGTGACACAAATGCATGGCTAGACCTGGAAGATTTTGGCCACCACAATGCCACTCAAGAAGCCAAGAACATCAGAAAGGAATTCACTGAATATGTGATGAATGAGGGTGTTGTACCTTGGCAGCGGAGGAGTGCTCATCTTGTATGAAATGAACACAGATGGTATTTAATTCCTTTTCGTGAACAATCAGTTATGTTTTTAAAGAACACCCTCTTTTGAGAAACAATACTCAATGGTTGGAAATAATCAACTTTTATATTCTACATACCTTGGATGGTTTAAATATTGAAAACAATGTTTTGAGAGAGAGAGAGAGAACATGAATTGTGAGGGGTGAGGGGGGCCAAAGTGTTTTGTTTATTACCAAAGACACTGGAGTGTGCTATAATATAAAGCTATACTGAAATGAGGGGGTGAACCAAGAAATCTAGTTAAATCAATGCTATTAATCAACCAACTTGCCTCCCACTCCTAAATAAAGAAGACTCTCCTTAGACCATTATAAACAACAAAAGGGGAGCAGGGCCAAGGCAGATTTGGTAATAACCATGTGCCATTTCTAAATTGCTTGCTTGAGATCACACTGTTGGTATTCCCATTGCCCATTCACTGTCATCAGTGGAATCCAGAATTCAGAATGTTCAAGCAATTTATTGATAAATAAATATATGTCTGAAAATATGTAAATGTTGCACAGGAAATTTCAAATTTGTTTCAAATTACATGTTTAATAATATAAATTAATTCAACAATATTCCTTAAAATAAAGAATGCATTTCAAGATTTAAACATTCAGGGATGTGCTTTCAGCATACAGAAAAGTATTTGTATATTTTTTGCACTTATGTGCAGTTTTAACTGTTCATCTTAAAAATGTATTTGCATTGTAATATCCAATAAATGAACAATTTTCAAAAAAAATATGCACAATATTTTACATTTGTACAGTTTGAACCGTCTTAAAAATGGAGTTTACATATATAATTTACAAAGAGCTGTCAGTGCTGCACTGCATGTCTGTATGGTTAATGGTAGAAGTACCAGGGCAGGTAGATGGTTGCAAATGGCTGTTTGGCTGTTGTACATGTGGCATACCTGCAGGTGGGGTGGTACATGAAAATGGATACATGAAGTGGCTGACAGGCTTTGGTTGAGTTGGCTGTAATTGACTAAGGGCAAAGCCCTGCTGTAAGCCAGCCTGAAAGCCAGCTTCAAAACCATTTTTCCAGGTCATTTCTCCACTGCCGGTTGTCGAACCTTTGTCACCTAAGCGGGTAACAAGAGCTTCAAGAACTCTCACTTTGGCGAGCTCAAGAGTGTTTTCCTTTTCCTCCTCCTGTTTTCTTCTTGTGATCCTTTTCTTCTCCAGAGGTGCCATGTGGTCAAATGTGGTTGACACTCCCAACTCTGGTTCCGTTTTGTCCTTTAGAAATTCCATGGAGGAGAAAAAGGGCCAATCGGTGATTTACACTTCTTCTTTGCCAGCACCTGATTTCATAGAACTTTCTTGTTTGAAAGACTCAATGTGATATTTGGTGGTCATTTTGTTCCAGGTATCAGTGAGCTGCTTCCTGCTGTACTTTTCGCGAAATTATTTGACCAGCTTGTCCAGGGAAACCTTTTTTCGATCCCGGTCTCTGTATTCCTGTAGACTTGTGTCCCACAAGTGTGGTGAATTGTTGTAAAACTCCACCAGAATCACCTTTTCTTCATCTGACATCTCCATCTCACGATCGTTTTTCTCCTTTTCTAAATCTTGCTCGATATCCTTCTTTAGAAACAGCATTGCATCGTAAAATTTCCATTGTTTGTTTGGCGTCTTAGTTTGGGAAGAATCAGTAACGTTCTGCTCCAGTTCGGCTTCTTTCTTGACAAGTCGTCTCATGGAAGTTCGCAGAATATTAATTTTTCTGTCGATTGCTTCCAGTGAAAACGCATCACCTGCAGATTATAAGAAACAGAAAACGTTAAAATAGAAATTCAAGTAGAATTAAACCTCGAAATAATGATAAAAAATACCGACAAGTGAGAATGGTACATTAGTTTTATCTGCGAAAATTTTGATTTTACATGCGGACTGCAGAGGGAACAGCCGGTAGTTTTTTTCCTTTGAGACAGTACAAATTAGATCCTGTTTACGTGCTGTTGGTGAGAAAAAAATCATATTCAAAGTGAAAGAAGTTTGGGCTGATAATAAAACGAAGTCAGTACAGTTCAAAGACCGTCTGTGGTTCCATTGCCATGGCACAAGTTGTTGAAGTTTTGTGAGTTTCTCCTCGATTTGTCCGGGCCGCCTACGGGAAGCCGGTTCAAAGGGGACAATTAAACGGCAACAGTTCATAGATTAGCGAAAGTTAAAACTTTAATACTTTAATAGATATACTCCTAAAACAGTATACACTATACGAGGAGTTACAAAAATAAATAAATAATATAAAATAAAATAAAACCTTAAATTACGCATTCAAATTTGCTCTATTAATACAGCTTACCTAAATGATCTCGCTTAAGTTCTTCCTTTAATTTCTGTTTTGTCGTTAAACTTCCCTTCATAATTTGTGGGTTCTCTTCCATAAACTTAATCAATTTCAAAGTTTCTTCGTCGGAGAATATTTTGTCTTGCTCGACGTCCGCCATGTTGTGAAAATCCAAGCACTGATGACGTTCTTGCATCTGATTGGCTCGATAACCGCTGGTGGCGTCACAAATTGTCAAGAGTGCACAGAAAAAAGTTGCAACGCGGCTACACGAGTGACAAAGTCCACGAATTTGTCTCGAAAAGTTTAACTCATTTAATTTCTCGCGATTATTTTTCTGCGATTTTTTGAGCTGTCGCATCACCTGTGCAAGGGTGGCTACACAGGTGATTTTCACCGAGCGCCGGCGACGCGACAATTTTCCAAAAAATCGCATCACCATCGCAAGCAAAAAATCGCTCGTGTAGCCGCGGCTTAACGTGGGATCGCGATTCTACGTCGTCTACAGTTAACTTCACCTGAATCCAACAGTATTTCGAGAGCAGATGACAGTATGTTTGCTGGGTATATTTTAAGCGGCTGTGTTTCTTCGTCTAAAGCAGGTGCTGGTTACAGAAGTCGTCGATGACAAAGTGAGAGGCAGGGATATCATCATAGATTAATGAAAAAGTTGGAACTGATTTGAAATTTGTTCAACCTTTTAAAGCCACAGGCCTATTCAACTCGTTACGCTGTTTGGCGAAAGCACTAATTCATAAAAATCAAACGCCGAACCTTAAACGTAAGAACAAAAATTGGGTTTAGTCTCAGCAGGCTATTTTGTTTCCGGTTCATAATAAAGCAGTAGATGGCTGTTTTGGCGTGATCTGATTGGCTTCTAAGACTCCATATAATATTTCCTATCCACCTTCATTTGAGTAAATAATTGTTAAATATAAATGGGACGCAGTAAGAGTTCACGAATTTTTTAGTTTGCTTTTGTTTTGAAAAGTAAACAGACTTTGGAATAAAAAATATTCTAAGATCAAGTATTAATCTTTTGAAAATTTTGATTAAATTTTTATTAAGACGGTGCGGTTTCCTTTTTCAAATAAATTTTTAAAAATAATGAAATTAAAATGAACACATGCTCGATTTATAGTTTTGGTAGACACGAGATAAAACTTGAAAATCATCGGCGCAATTTATTTCAAGTTCCAGTCTTTAAGAAGCAAGTATACTAATAAACTAACAAACATTTACGGATAAGTGCTAGGTCCCTACGCCAGTCATGTGTTGTGGTAGGTTCGTAGGTGCCCTGACAGCGAAACTGCCAGACTGAAGACTGGCAACAATATATTGAGCTGGATCAAAAAAAGAAAACATTCTTTTTCTCTGAATTGTAGCTCCAATCAAAACGTGGTTAATTTTATGCTTTACACCATCTTTGCTTGGGAAATTGAAAAACTCGCCAGAAAGCGCTATTTATTTAGTTTGGTGGCCGCTGTCCGAATACAAGACAATACACCTTATTCGTATTCTCCGCAATGAACTGGAGCTAGCGTACACACGAGACTTAAACGGGGGATCTTTTCATATGTAAATTAACTGTCAATACGTTCACCAATCAGAACGTAAGGCGAACCTTCGTTGCGCGGGAAGTTTCGCTTGCCGAGAAGCGTGAAATCGGGAATGTTTATCGATGCTGGAAAAGTTAAAAATCTCACCTCGGGACGACCATGACTTAGCGTGGAAATGTCCACAACTTCTACGAAGAGTTCGAAACGGAGGGGAGAATAAAAGGATAGCGAATGCAACGATCGTTGCAGATTCTGTGGGTTGGCATTTGAGAATCCATCCGGTTCAAGGGCGGTTTTTTTCGAAAATATATTTATTAAATCTACAAGGCAAGAGAGTCCAGGCACAGTGTTAGCGGATTTGCTTTTCTTCAGTTGGATTCCAATTAAGCTTACTTGAAAGCCAAAGTTTGTCGGAACGCGTTTGTAGAAGTTGTGGCCGAAAAATAAGAAATGCCGCGGAGTTATACTGTTTATTCCGGTTTGTAACTTCCAGTAATGCCATTGCTATTTCATATATGATTTCTCTCTGATCTGGTAAATCCGCCGCTCTGTGTCATATTGTTTTCATAAGGCTCTGAAATGGTTTATTTTCAAACTGGAAGTTTCCTAGTCAAAACATAAGCCAGGGCTTTGCTGTGTGTCATATTGTCGCTATTATTTGTCATATTATGTTGCCGCTCGGTGTCATATTGTTGTCATAAGGCGTTGAAATGGTTTATTTTCCTATCTTTGTAGTCCTACCATTTACAAACAGAAAAAGAAATAATGTAGAATTAACACCTAAAAACTGCAAATGTTGATCGAAAACGAGTAAATGGACAAATAAGAAAAAAAACTATAACGTGAACTTTTTTAATACAAATGTATGTTTTCAAAACAATTTAAGTCTCGCAAAATTAAATTAAGGCAGCATGTTTTGGCACTCATCCTGGAATAGGAATGCTCGAAATGGGCGCCGGGTAATCGTGTTTTTGGGGGACGTACTTCGTTTTCAGAATGAACGGAATAGGTCCTAAGAAACCCTATTGATTCCCTTTATTTTATCGTGGATCTAAACCGGAATAGAAAGATGTAGGTCATGAAAATTCTCACGCCCAAATTCGATTAGGCTAAAGTTAATAAGGGCTAACTATGCACGATCATTATTGTGATTTTAATTAAAATATTGACTCAAATAATCAGAGATCCAAATTACTTTGGTAGTCAAAAACTACATTAATTTTCTTCGTTTGTTTTCCAGTGTCTGAGCCCTCTCATTTAAATACACAGAGATGTTTAAAAGCCGGTACCTTTGTAATGTTATCAGTGAAGACTTGTCGCCTTTTTGGAACCAAGGCACTGAACCCTAGCTTACAGCAAAAGTTGCTTGCATAATGCGCCGTGAGCTCATTGCAGCCTTTATGGCCTTTTTCGTGGCATGGTCGGCGACCGTCGCCAATGTTACAAACGAAACCTCTTTGGTTCATGGCGGAACTGATCGCGAAACTGTCGTGTGTAACCAGTACATCGGACAGGATGCCGCTGCACACGAGGCCATCAAGAAGCTTGATGAAAAACTAGACAAGTTAATCAAACTCTTGCAGCCTGCTCCCAATCCTGGTAAGGAATCTTTCGACTGTTAGTAAGTGCGATTGTCCCTTTGACTTATCTAATTTCAGATATCAAAACTACCGTGTCGTTTTTGCATGAAGAGATAATCAGAAGCAAGGCATGTAAGCACTTGAATCAAGCAAAAAGAGAGTAAAAGATGCCTCTCCAAACTGCAGCATTTCGGAGCTAACAATACCAGGCCCCTAGTCGGGGTGGTTTAGAATATCTGTTAATATTCGTACATTAAGTAGGTGACGCACTCTTGACAAAAGAAATATAAAGGAAACAGCAAAAAGGGCGTGGCCCGTGAAATCCTTTGAAGTGTCAAAATGAATGCCTTGTTTCGTTCACATTGCATTTGTCTCGGAATCTGCAGCTGAGAGCATTTAGATGTTTAAACTCGATATGTCTATTCTTGTTATTTTTAAGGAGCGAAACAAACCTCTAAAACGTCAAAATGGCATTCCAATTTTTTTCCCTTTTTAAGGTCAGACGGCTTCAACCTGCAAGGAAATACATTACAAACACCTGTAAGTAGTGTAGATAAAATGAGCTACTCATATTGCTTGCATTGCAATATTCACCGGGAAAAAATTACATCCGAGAAACGAAGGCTGTTGAGAAAACCCTAATGTGCATGATAAAATTCCGGTGGGACTCTTAGGGACTTAAGGAAGTCCCTTGGTAATATATACCTTGTTAAATTGATCCAGGAAATTATAGTGTGGAAGTTAATTGACCTGTTCGCTTTGTTCTTCTCCCTTTTCAGATTGTGCATTCCGTCGTCAGTTTTTTCTTTTCGTTTATGGAGGGGAGGGTAGGGGCGTCCTCCGTCATCCCAGAAACAAGGGCCTTAGAGGCTGGTGCACGTGCTTCCACAGGGCAAATTTGGCATCATCAAAAGTATCCAAACACCACGTGCTAACAATCGATCAGTCCGAGAGCTGGCTTAGCAGAAGTCAATGCATTCAACAAAGCCGTACTCTTGCAATAGATTGACAAATTGACGCTAAGAAAGTTTGATTGAAAAAATGTCTAGATTTCAAGTTTTGTTCGGAAACAAGACAGAATTAAAAGCCTTTCGCACTAGTTCACCATGTCATGATATTATGATGAAAACATAAATAAAAAGTAACTTTAGCCCAATTCAATCCCGTGCCCTAGTCCATGATCCCTGGGTTAATTAACCGCGTGTTTTATTATCCACATGTTTTAACATGCTTTCTCAAGCTCCACAGGAGACAAAG
The DNA here is from genome assembly GCA_016490735.1 of Pachyseris speciosa. Lineage (NCBI taxonomy): Eukaryota > Metazoa > Cnidaria > Anthozoa > Scleractinia > Pachyseridae > Pachyseris > Pachyseris speciosa. Next base: position 1,456,841 of record JAEMWC010000046.1, on the reverse strand, counting down.
CATACCTGCTGAGTATAGGGTCGTCAAAAATTCCCGTATATTGTGAAATGACCGGTGCTGGACTCAACGCATGTGGAGGAGGTGGATGGACGCTGGTCATGAAGATCGACGGATCAAAGGTAAAAACGTCATATTTCAAAGATATTGCTATTAAAGCGTGTAGTGTTTCGGAAGACAACCCATAAAAGGTAGGACATTTGCTGTATTTCTGTTTTGAAAAACAATGAGAAAAAAATGACTTAGCCATCAATAGGAGATACAATTTGGTGACATTAGGTGTAACCATAGTAACGAAGTGACGCATCTGAGATTGCAGCCGAATTGGAGAACTGCTAAACTGATGACCACGGTATTTCACAAAGTTCGAGAAATATCGATTTATCAAGCACATAGGTTTATTTACATGTCAAGGGTAACTGTTTTCTGAAAGGTCGGTAACGATTTTCGTGATTAATATTCAGAACATTTCACTACAATTCTAACTTCTGGAGCAACAAAATCGACTTCAACCTTCCAGGAGGAAAGACTGGATTTGACGGTCACGAGACTAAATTACCGACCTATTGGAGCACACCGTTCTCAAAGATCTGTCTGGCTATGAAGATTGGCCACCAAAGGAATTCTATTGTCATCAACAGGCACGCTATATCCCTGTACTCTTTGATTGCTGATGGAAGGTACCGCGCCACCTCACTGGGTCGCAACACGTGGAAGGCTCTCATTGGATCCCAGGCCTCTTTGCAGCCCAACTGCAATAAAGAGGGGTTCAACACCAAGTGGGATTACACCAGCAACAGTCAACCATAAGAGCCGCAAGAATCGGTATCCTTGGAAACAACGAAAACGACTGCATAACGTGTGACTCCAGAATCGGGTTTGGCACTGCAGGAGCTTCTGATGACTCTAACACTTGTGGAAACAACGCCGATGGAGGAGATAATGGAGTCAAGCACATCAAAGCCTTTGGATATATCTTGGTTCAGTAACAGCTACCGTGGAACTGGCAGCAAGTCAAGTTCTCAGATAAAACAGCCGTGCTAATTCGCTTGATAAAACAGTTGATTTCTATAGACATTGGGGTAAATCAATGGGGAAAAAGGATATATTTGGTAAAAATAAAATAAAAGCTGCTGTAAAATGTTGAGGAAAGTTTCCTTGTTTGCTTCATTCATTCTTAGCTTACGAAACCTCCTAGCATGGTTTTTCAAGTGCGCGAACAGAAAAAAGAATCCCTTTCGTCTGGTTTCCCTGTTGTTTTGAGCGCGGAGCGAGAGAATCTCCTTCTTCCGATTATCTTGTTTTCGACTTTTAACTTTTTTGCTTTTGCGTTGTTTTGTTTTACGATTCTTGTTGCGTTCCATGGGGAGGGAAGGATTTGGCTTCTTTAAGTTCCCCTTTTGTGATAAGCGTGGATGGCAAGGTCGATACGCGTCCACTTCCAATTCTCTGTTTCGTTGCTTTATGCGCTGAGAGAAAGTTTCGCCTTCCTGCAATTCTCCTATTGCGTTGTTGAGGGCCGAGCGAAAGACTCCTCTGCTTCCAATTCAAGTCTCTGTAGAAGGTGGCAAGTACCGCCTCGCACATAAAAGCTCTAGGAGAAAATAAGTATAAACAGCTCACAACGTTAGACTGAACCTGGCAAAAAGAGTGGTGGGGAAACTCCGGCCATCCCAGCCGGGAAGGGACAGGCTCGGGCGGCATCTGAGTGTTAACACGAGAGCTGCAACGGAGTAAATTACCTTGGTCAAAAGAATTAATCAGTTACGGCTGCAATACCCAAACCACAACTAGCTTCAAGGACACTTCACAAATTAATGTGATCAAGTAAGCTGAAGCCACTCAAAAGGCACTAGGGCCACAAGGTAGCGGGCATTACCCCTTAAATCTACCAACGCAGAGATTGAGCCCAAGCATTAGCAGCCATGGACAGCTGCTTCGGCCTTGTTAGGCCTCATCAGCATGGCATAGCCAATGCTCAGGTTCAAGTACCCACATATCCATAAAACAAGCAATGAAAACGTAAAGCTTGGGGGATGTGGCTAGAGTGACAAGGATACTTCACAAATTAATGTGATCAAGTAAGCTGAACCCACTCTAAGGGCACTAAGGCCACAGCATGGCATTAGCTATGCCATGATGATGTGGCCTAACAAGGCCGAAACAGCTGTCTGTTACGAGTTCGAGTTCGAGTTCGAGTTCGACAAGGATACTTCACAAATTAATGTGATCAAGTAAGCTAAAGCCACTCAAAAGGCACTAAGCCACAAGCTGCTCTTTTTGCCATCAGGCGACAGAAACTCTATCCATATCATGTTTGACTGTTCTTTTTCGAACGCTTTTTGGAATGAGGTTAATGACAACATTTTAAACAAACTGAAGAGTTGCGGAGGTCTCTCGCTCGCTTATTGTGATGTTATAATAGGGCTCTTAAAGGAGGAGTTGGATCTAGTTAATTATATATTAATTCTAGGAAAATCATATTTGTGGACTTGTCGATGTAAAGTACTCAAACCTTCCTTAAGTCATTTTAGGAGAATTTTGATCAATAATACGAGACAGAAAAACACGTTTATTTCAAATTAAATCAAATGAATCTCTTCAAAAAAAATGGAAGAGGTTTGAGGACATATGATTTTTTGTTAACTAAAGTAGAAATCTTTGTTAAGACAAGTATGCATTAGTAAAAAAAGTAGCAAGTATAAATTATGATGACGGATTAAGTGAAACAATGTAGTTTGTACAGTATGGTGTCAATGTTACCTGTAAACGAAAATTTATTTAATTAATTTGTATTTAACTCCTTGTAAAATGACTTGTAAATGTGTATTTGTGAATATAATAAAAGCCGGTACTTTGTTGTGAGGTCTGAAAAGCCAACATGACAAAAGAAGCGTCTATATGAATGTTTGCAAACTACCGTAAAAGCTCTATTAAGCCCCCCCTCTCTATTAACCCGCCCTCTCTAATAAGCCCCCGGTTTGGAATTAATTTTTTGTAATAAGCCCCCCCTCTCTAATAATCCCCTCCCCACCCCCATTTTGAGACATGAGACTTTGTAATGAGCCCCTTCTATTCCCTCTTACGAAATCCACTTCGTGCTGCCCGGTTGGTTTATTTTTAAACAAATATGCAGTCACAATACTCCTTGTTGCTCTTTATTAAATAATCACGTTTCACTACAGTGTTTTGAGTTTGGTACTAAAACCATAATTATAAGACGCAAATAAGCCCCCCCCCCCCCTCTATATTAAACCCCCCTCTCTAATAAGGACCCGTTAATAAGGACTGACGCATATAGGCGTCAAAATATCGCTTTTGCTTTCATGATTTATTTCTAGTTTAACTTTTGCCACAACTCCCCGATAATGTATCAATAGCACCAAATGGTGTGCCTTGCAATCATCAGAGCCAACAAACCGACTGTAATTCCCGAATTCCACTGCATATCACCGTTCGTTTGGCAGCAAAGCCCAAAATGCTGCTCTTTTGGCCAAAGAATAACACCAAAAATTACACATTTTTGTGGTCAACTTTTTAATCAAAAACATTGCCCAAATATCAAAATTCTACATTTACAACAAACCTCTAGCTCTCTCCTTGGCAGCTGCAATGAAAGTTTTCTCTCACATTTTCTGCTAGCCACGCTTCAGCTCGTTTTTTGAGAGCCAATCTCGTGTGTCTTCACTTGCCTCGTTCACGCCCGAAAAGAATTCTGGGAAACTCTCCTACACCAACAGCATAGAACTCTCCTTCGGTTCATTTCATAGTTTTTCGCCACCCAGTGTTGAGCCACCCGGTGCTACCAGCAAAATATTGCATCGATGAGTTTTTTTTACCGGTCAAAACTAGCCCAAATTGCCTTGGTAGGTCGCGGAATCCACTCGCAGAACGGCAAGAGAGACAGGTTCCATTTTGAGTTACCATTCTTACAACGGAGCATGTTTGGCATCTCCGTCAACATGAAACTGCCTCTTACCTCTGGTTTCTTTCAAAGGCTCGCCTTTACCCACATTCTAGCTTAATGATGCCAGCCTGGGGGCTTCTGCAGAGGAAATGGCTCAGAAAACCACTCTAAAGGCGGCAATCTTATCACACTACAGCGATTCCACTCGATCGAAAACCAACAGCCACTCGCGTACATCACGTGACACTGAAGTCTGAGTCCCCAGTATCTTAAAGGGGATTAGTTTCTAAAGAAACTGTGGTGCTGCGTCGGTGGGGGAGTGAAACACGAAAATTTGGTTTATCAACGGAGTTGATAATGTAAATTGACCACCGTACAGGGATTCGATTAGCTGACGTTTCGAGCGTTAGCCCTTCGTCGGAGCGAATCGAGGAATTGTGGGTTGTGTATGGTTTATATACAGAAAATGGAGCTACGCTATTGGTGGTAACATGGTAACGTGAAAAACAGGAATAAATGAATTGAATGAAAAGCGCTCGTTGATACCGTGGGGATTAAGAGTGCCAATTTGAAAGATCAGTTTTTGCTCGAGATTTTTACGGCTTTCCGTGGTACCTTGATGTAGGGAAAGGCCGGAGATCGACATGTGTTGTTTGGAATGGTTAGGGAGATTAAAATGCCGAGCGACAGGTTTGGATGCGTCTTTGTCATCTTTCTCAACATCACGAAGATGTTCTCGGAATCGGTCACCTAGTCGTCTTCCTGTTTCGCCGATGTATAACTTTTTGCATAATGTGCAGGTTATGCAGTAGATAACATTTGCGGAGGTACACGTGAAACGATCTCGAAACCTGGCTATCCTGATTCTGTGGTTCAATCGGGCCATTACCGCGCTCAGCAGATTGATCAACAGTCAGCACTACAGACGTCACAAAAGGAAAAGAATGACAGAATTCCATTCACCCTCACATTTCACCCGCATAATAACCCAGTTAAAGCCATCATTCTTAATAACTTTAAGATACTGCAAAATGATCCAGAAACTGCTAGAATCTTTTCGGAACCACCGCTGATTTCATTCAAACGCGACAAAAATGTAGGTAACTTTCTAGTTAAAAGCGCATTCAAAACAACTGAACAACCTGGCAAACGCGACAAAAATGTAGGTAACTTTCTAGTTAAAAGCGCATTCAAAACAACTGAACAACCTGGCACTTTTAAATGCGCGCGCTCGCGATGCAAAACTTGTCCTTTCATTCAAAACACTGACAAAATATCGGGCCCTAAGCTATCTGTTAAGATCACTGATCGTTTCACGTGCACCTCCGCAAATGTTATCTACTGCATAACCTGCACATTTGGTAGAATCTCGCGACCTTCAGAGACAGTTTTCCATCCACAAGCAAACCGTTCATCTCGCAGCTCTTACAAGGTCTCACCTGATTGGAGACCACCCTTCATAGTTTACGGTGAATTGGCCCGATTCTCATTTGATGTATACCTATTATTTATCAGACGCCACGGCTCACGGTGATTACCAAAATTACGTTTTCACGAGGAAAAAACCGCCCATTTCACATTTCACGGGAAATAAAAAAGGCAATACCCTTTCCCACTCTCTTGTTCGTGGACCGAAAGGCCTAAAAGCAAATAAGCCTTGTCTCACCGGACTCCAATATTCACTGGTGGAAGTTTCATTGAAAGTAGAAGGTACCCGGACAAACCCTGGTGCAAGATTGAAGCTTGGGTAGAGACTTATAAGAAAATGGTAAATTGTTTTGGAGGAGCTGAGCCTTTCCCGCTCAATGATATGTGGAATTTCCCAGGATGCAATGGGCTCAGAGTCTTGCTGTTCAGCTGCTTGGTTGAGGTTGCTGATAAAAAGGAAGCTGATAAACGTCTTGGCTTTCTTTTTTCCAAACTTCCTCTTTAATTTGGAAGCAGAAGAGCTGTTTTGTAATGTTTAATCTCTGAATAAAGGATTCATTTGAAAAAAAGATTTGCACCTGTTTGAAACGCATTGCGCCTTTTTTTTTTTTAGCAAATCTTGAGGAGTTATTTTGACTTTTCTAGGGTGTTAAAGTTGCAAAATCTGGCCCCACGACCGAGTCAGAAGGGGCTTGGGTCTATTCTCGATTTGACCTCACAAACTTGCATGCATGTTTACAAAGACTTAATGCGATGTAAATTAGTTTGTGACGTCAAATCGAGAATAGACCCAAGCCCCTTCTGACTCGGTCGTTGGATGGCCAGATTTTGCAACTTTAACACCCTAGAAAAGTCAAGATAACTCGTCAAAGATTTATTTTAGTGAAAAAAAAAAAATTTGAATTTAGGTGCCCTTTAATCAGGGTCTGGATGGGGTTAACTGACAAATGGCCAAAAAAACAACTGACAACTGACAAATAGTCGAAAATTTATCTGACAACTGACATTTAAAGTCGGTTCTACTGACAACTGACAAAAGGCTTTTGGCATTGATATGGGTTTGAAATTCATTGTTGATAGCCTTTTTTGGTTAAAAATATTACGTTAACCTTTTTTTCCTGTAGTATTCATTTGTTTAGGATCGTTTTTAGATCGCAACTATCACACTGAGTGTCTATTAAGTCTGTTAAAAATTAACCATGTAAAATTTGAGACGTTTGACCCTAAGAGGCCAAGCGTTTCAGGCCAAAAGGTCATAAATCTATAACGGGTCTGAAGGGGAAACAAAATGGCTGCATGCTGGTGGCGTTACTAAAGCTATCGTTGGCTTCTATCGTCTTGATTCCGATGTAACATAAGTAAGGATAAGTAGACGGTAGAATCTTGAAGAAGTATCTGGTGGCATTTCTAGGCTTGAAAGAATTTACTGACAACAAAATATGGCAATTATCACTGCTAACTCGTTTCGTTTACCACTTGATTGTTCAGTACAATAGTACATTAGAGTGT